>CM063606.1:13647295-13720589 GCA_032356905.1 Salix exigua | reverse complement strand
ATGGAAATCTTAACCCTCAAAGACAAATCTTTCATCTTGTGAATTTTGAAATTCGATCATACCGACTTGAATATATTAAGTTAGAGATGTCTATTTGATACAAAGTTAATTTGGTTGGATTATGAACTCATGGAAGCATCAACCTATCATATTTAAGTAGAGAAAGATCTCATATAAGAGACAGATTAAGTTTCTAAAACAACCTATAATTTTTACCAGTAGATAGTTTTATGAATGAACAAATCCATTTTACTTTTGAAGCATCCAAATTGACATGGAAATTATTTTTTTATATGGAAAAAGGTTTTAGGCAGATTAACTTCAATAATTCCAAAGTCAAATTTCAAAGATTTTTATGTAAAACTATTTCTCCTTGTTTATAAAAAAAAGTAGTTATTATAGTGCTTACATATAAATTGTCTACTTTGGAGAAAACTCTTATAAATTTATTATTTTAGGAAAAATATTCAATTAAATTTAACATGGACAATGGATAGATATGTTGTTTAGATTTATCAATCTACCTAGATTTTAAGGCTATGAAATTAAATTATTAGTGTGACATTATGGTTGTCTAATGGTTAGATTAGTTACATTGTAGATGAGTTAATTGAATCATGCTAAAAAAGATAAATATTTAGAATATAAATTGACATATGATTTCATTAGTTTTGTTTTTCATACATGGATGTTTACTTAAGACTAAGGTTTTTCTCATAATAAGGTTTTATTTCATTTAAGTTAGTTTGATTACTTTATGTTTTTTACCCTAGCATAGCATATACAACCTTAGATACCCTAACTTTGATCCATTTAGGATAAATATATGAATTAGACCTTACTTGTTGGATTGATCACTTTCTTGATCTATAATATCTTATTTGTTTAAACTAGGATAATTAATTTATGCGACCATAACATCTCAGCAAACTCAATGTTCATAAATTAATATTGATGTGAACACAAAAGGTTATGAATTTTTTAAATTTCCTTATTAGTTAATGGATGTGATAAACATATAGAGATCATGATTATTAAATATGAAAGGAAACTTGTCATAACATATATGGATGAAAAACATAACTTATTGAAGTTATAGGTCATGGAAAGATGTAATAGAGAAAAATGGCTCGTAGGTATATGGTAAACATGAGTGCAACAATAGGAACGAGACCTTCAATGAGCCCTTTGGCATTTCACAATACTAACATTGTAGTTATAGGAAGATATTTTTCTAGTATCATGTTTTTCAACTTCAAAACTAGAAACACTAACATGGTGTAGTTAGGTAATGGACTACTCCATGCATGTTTCTCATTTTGTACCATTCCTAACATTTAAATAAAATGGAAAAAATACTAGTGAATGTTAGGAAGACACTAGCGCTGCTAAGAAAGTTGTCTTAATAAAAAGGTTGCATTATTAGTCCTTTTGTTATAGAACTTCTCTATTTTTCTCTTTTTGTTAGAATATTTTCCTTGTGTATTGGGGTCAAATAACATATTTTATATGAAATATGCCTTTCCTTTATCTTTTTTTTTGTTTTAAAGTCAAGATATGATGTTTTAAAAGTAATACTTGAGATTTATTTGTTATCCATGATTAGTAAAAGAAATCTACTCCAACATAAGCCATACAAAACACTAAGAGGCAACCTTTTTTAAAATCTTATTGACCCTTCTATTTTGATTTCATGGCTTTATTAAATGATTTGTAATTAAATCAGTTTTGTAAGAAAATGAATTGTTTTTTTATATAAATAATTTGATGTTTGTTTAAAACAATGTTTAGACATGTTTTGTAAGATGGAAAACAAATACTTCAAGAAATTTTCATTTTGAGGTGAGCATACATTTTTAACCAAGATATGAAAAATGAAAAAACTCATATCACATGTCTCTTGGGCCATATTTTAGTTGTATGCATAATTGTAAATAGTTGGAAATGATAGTCATTGAATCATAAATTTATATTAAACGAGGAAAAAATTTATTGGCTTTAACATTTTACACTTGAAAATGATGTAATGATGAAAGTTCTAAAAATATATCCCTTGTGATCCCTATTAAACCTTAAATAAATTTTTCTTTGTAAAACTAATGACTACGATCATACCCTACATTGGGAGAGAAAAATTTCAAAGACCAAAAGCCAATACAACTCAGACCACACATTACACGTAGAATTTCAAGGATCAAAGGTGAAATAAAAGTTATGAACAAGTCAAAGGGCCAAAAAAATCAAAAAACTTTAAGGGGCATGCCTCAATCAAAGAAAAAACATTACCAAACCAAGGTTAAAAAAAACGATGCCCTCCAAAGCAATCAAAAAGGGCAAATCAAAGAAACACAACAAAACAAAAATGAACCAATGATAGTGATCCTAAGCTTTTAGAACTCTAAAACACTCTTAGAAACTACAAATACCTTTCTTTCATAGCTAAAAGTCAGAGCCTACATTATATACGTTTAAAGACCTTTTTTCTAATCATGCAAGCAAGCAATTTAAATCCATAAATATTATTCCCAAAATACAAAGAACTTTTTCATAAGATTCATGAAATAACTAACATAATTAAAAATTAGTATTCATGCTGATAAAATCAGTGCTAGAAATCAGAATAGTTGTTTCTCAAGAGAACCTCAAGTATTTATAGAGTTTTGTCTTTAAAACTTGAAAAAGCAAAACGTCACTTCATCATACACATTTACCAATTTTAATCTTACTTGAATTATAGATCAATTTATCATATAATGGACATGATTTTTTCAACTTATATCCTATCAATTATCAACATAATGACATGTGTTGGGTTACAATCAAATAAAAACTTTCAAAATTGAATCTACTGATTTATTTACAATAATAAGACTAGAATGCATACAATATTTTAATTTTAAAAGATAATTCTAAAATAAGAAAATGATTTTAAAACAAAAAGGTTATTGACCGAGTTGGCAAAGTTCTTGAAAAACATTAACAACTAATTGTCTTTGAAAAGTTAAGCAACCTAGGGGCAATGTTATATGCCCTATATGGAGCAATCTATATCAATTATGGGTATTGTTGTTCAAATACATTATATGATAGTACATTACTATATGATATCCAAAATTAGTTGAGAGTAATGTTACATACTTGGGGAACATCATAATGGATAAATGTCTGGTTTACCTTTTGAAATATAGTTATGATATAGGAAAAATATTTTCACATGAGTGTATTTTGATAAATACTGAAAGGATGCACACAAACAGATTACCCGGGGACAATTTGTAACATTCATTGACAATATATGATTTGATAAACTCTTTTGGAGAAGTGAGAATAATGGAGTGTTGTTTCTCCTAAAAAAAACATATGGGCAAGGGTGAAAAAATATTGGTGTGATATCATAAAACTACCAAAGCAAAACCTAGACTCTTAAAAATATATGTAGTAGTACGAGAAACAATCATTCCTATGGAGAGTATCTAGCCAAATTGTGTGTAGCGTGAAGAAATATGAGGGGGTTAAGTATAACAAAAATAATTTTAAGAAAACAACTAATAGTGAAAAGATAATTAAAACATAACTTTTGTTCCTTCCTTCTTTTGTGGATATCTTGTGTGAACAAACCCTTTTCTTGGACTTTTAGGAGAAATCATGAGCATGGACAATTTATAACATTAAAAGCAATTTTCTCCATCATTTGTTTTCTCTACATCAACAACACCACTCATGAATTGAGAATGAAAACATGTTTTATATAAATATCCATATCACCACTATAAGCACTTTCACATTTATTTCTTGTATACTCATACATATCACAATAATGAACAATGTTTTACTAGCTTTACAACTTAAAGGTATTGTTTTTTAGATTTAAAGTATATAGCATAAGTTTAGATTAAATGAAAAAAAATCTTTAGAGGCTTCAACAAAGGGAAAAAAATAAGAACAAGGTAGGCTATTTAGCTTATGTTGCTAATAACAAAGAGGTCTCTAATCATGTTCATGTTATCATGTGTCAATATGATCTAGAAAAGAATCAAGGCAAGTTCTAGAGAGACAAATCCATAGAATAATAATCTCTCACATGAAAGAAAATTATGGGACTGATAGAGATAAGTTAGTCTAAAGGCTGAAAATATTACTAGCTATTGGTCTACAAAATTTAGTCATTGCCATCCTTAAGAAAAATTACTACAAGAACTAATTCTAAGTTGAAAAATTACTTATTCAATAATGTTATGATTTTTTTAAGCTTAATTCAATCTTGTTCATATCATACACAACAAAAAAGTATTGAAGACTACAAGGAAAAAACAGAGTAAAAAAAACAATCAAAATAGAATTAAAACACAATCTAAATCCCTGCCCCCAAACTTGAAATCTACATTACCCTCAATGTAAGGTGAAATGCAAAGAAAAGACAAAAATAAACAAAATATATATGGTAAAAGAAAACAAAAATTAAAACAAACTCTTTTTAGGTTGCCTCCCAAACAACAACACCTTCATTGATTATTATTGGATCAACTCAATGCTTCATTATTTAATTAGTATAAAGTAGAATCTTATGGTCTATTTTTCTCACATTCTCTACTTGGAGTCCTTCAAAGAAAGACTTAAGTCTATGGCCATTCATCTTGAATATTGTTAAAGTTGTTAAACTTAAAATTTGTATGCACTATGAGGGAAAACATTAGTGGCAACAATATGTCCAATCCTAAAATAATTTAACTTACCTGAAAACAAACAAATTTGTAGGTGGTATAGAAGGATTTTTTAACTAGCTTTAAACGCTTACTTAGAGATTATCTTTTCATAAAATTTCTTTATCTTTTTGTTGTAAATCTTTTCTTTCTTATAAGCATCATTATGAATTTTCTTTAACCTTTGTAGTTGAAACTTCATGTCATTGCCACTATCATCAATTTCCATGTTGAAGCTCTTGATGAACCATTAAGTGTTATGTTCTAACTTAACTAGAAGTTGACATGGTTTGCCAAACAATAATCAATACGTTGACAAACCAATAGATGTCTTATATGCAGTCTTATATACCCAAAAACAATCATCTAAGCACAAACTCCAATCTTTTCTACCTAAATTGACAATCTACTCAATTATTGACTTGATCTACCGATTCAACACATTTGCTTATCCACTAGTCGACTTTACTCTCATGATCTCTTCGGGTATCCCCACTTAAGGAGTCTAAAATCCACTAGCAACCCTACTTAGCTCTACCATGCTTAAAGTTATAAAAACAAATATTGATTTTAGTAGATTTTACCTCACCAAATTTTGGCAAAAGAAAAAAACAACCCACCATCATAATAGCCAAACCAATATCCATAATAATAATAATAAACCATAATAAGTCAAAAATCCTTCAAAATAATTTTTTTTGTAGTTTGAAAATAAATAAAATGACCTTTATAAAAGGGTTTTACAAGTTTGATGGAGATTTATAAGGTGTTAGAGTTTTTTTCTAACAATTAATGTCATAAAAAATACCTTAACGCAAGAGAATGAATATGGTTTTTGAAAGTAGAAAATGACACTTTTTAGGTGAGTGAGAGGTCCCGTATACAGCAAAAGATGCATTTAATATTGTCCTATAATCTTTAGGCACAGCTCACTATATGGAGACTTTACAAAAACAAAACTAATGGCATGATCTTCCACAGCTCAACATTGTAGAGTTGGAAATTTCATTAATCATGAGATGATTGTTTCTTTTGTTAGGGAAACCTCATTTCTTGCTTTTATTAGTGACATTAAAAAACAAAGTAGCAATTTGATTGGAATTTCTTTACAACTGACATGGGCTCTTTTTAATTAGATGAAAATAATTGTTTGATTGGTCGGCACAACTCAACATTTCTAACCTGTAAACGCACAACCAGTGTAGAATTTTTTAAAAAAAGAAACTACTACCTCTCATTGGATGGACTTACGCATCATATCCGTACGTAGCCAAGCTAACTTAAAAATGCCCCCAACCCACTTCCAAGTCTGAAACCATATAATCCTATCAAAGCTTCGAGTCTCATCCTTTGTGCCAATGGCATCGCCACTCCCTTCGGCAGCATCCACTAATTGGGAAATTAATTTGAAAAAATAATTTGACCGGACGTTTTCGGGATAATAGCCCCGGAATTTTATGTGATTGAGAAGCAAGATGCCTGCTATTTTTATGGCTAAGTGCTCCGAATTTGTTTTTTTCTCGGCAATAGGGTCTGGGGCATTTTCGGGGCGGCACTGTTCAAATAGAACATAAACAACAATGTGAGGGTATATTATGCGCGCGAGTGATTGGCCAATTTGGCCTATATAAAGTGTTACAAACTCTACTAACCCTGAACATTCTTCCTCTTACGATATATTTTGCTCTCACTCCTATCAGCCTCCGATCGGTAGAGTATCTTCGATGGATACCAAGTGTTACACCCGAGATGGCACTGTAGATCTCCGGGGGCGTCCTGTCCAGGCCTCCAAAACTGGAAAATGGAAAGCGTGTGCTTTTCTGGTTGGTAAGTTTCTTGCAACGTATATATCTTCATGGAAACACCTCTTGTCTTTCTAGCTAGGTAACGTTCAAAGTTGTCTGCCCACTTTAACTTCTTTGCAGCCGACAGGTTTTGCGAAATGAACGGCTGCGTTTCATGGAGAATCGAATCTGTCACTAATTACAACCTAGTACATAGTAGAGATCACGAGGAAAACCAAATATATTACCTAGCTGATTGCTATATTCACAAACTTTTACTCTTTTTTCCTTGCCAGTTTCTGTGGTAGCTGTTCATCATCTACATATGTTCTTTACCTGTGTTTTCATGTAACTTGCTCGAAAACTTAACACTCGTACAGTTTGGTCTCGTATTAATTATTTGACTGGCAGGCTACGAAGCATTTGAAAGGATGGCTTTCTATGGAGTAGCTTCGAATTTGGTGAACTACTTGACTACCCAGCTTCATGAAGAGACGGTTGCATCGGTGAGGAATGTGAATAACTGGTCAGGAGCGGTGTGGATCACGCCAATACTCGGTGCCTACATAGCAGATACTTACCTGGGACGATACTGGACGTTCACTGTGTCATCTCTTATCTATGCCATGGTAAATTAATTAATTGATTGGTGCCTCCACTAAGCAACCTTTAATCATTGTCTGTCACTATAAAGTCTAATTATTCCGGAAGCAATTTGGCAGGATTTTCGAGCTGAATATCTCTTGTGGTTCACTTTATATTCATAAACTATAATTTTCAAACACAGTTGAACATTTGCTGGGACCATAAATATTTTGGCCTCACCTACTTCCGGAGGCCAATTGGATTAGTGGTTTTTGCTTGTGGGGTCAATGAATTGCTATATTGGCTTATATCATGAACACCGATCGAGCTGCATTTTTGTCCTCCACAAGAGTGTGATTTAAATTAGTCCCACAAAAAGCAGTAGCTATCCCGTTCATGAATTTGTTCTGATTATGACCAAGTTATGAAACGATTAATTATTGAATTTTCTGTTCAAACTGATTATAATGACTCAAGTTTTTGTCTTCTTCAATAAAAACAGTAGTTCATCATATAACAATTGCAGATGAAAGATTTTCTTAAGAAGAACAAAAACCTCTTTGTATTAAATCACAACTCGGGCTACATGATCAGTGGTGCAAGACTTATTTTGCAAGTTTCTTACCCGTAATACAGTAGCTCAGGTCAACTTTTTCGTGTTTATTGTCTTTTTCATAAAAATTTATCCATTAATTACTATTAACAAGTTGTATATTGTCAAGTAACGAACTGATCGCTTGTAAGTTCAAATGCAGGGAATGATACTTCTAACAATGGCAGTCTCTTTCAAGTTCATGAAACCATCATGCACAAATGGAGTCTGCGGCAAGGCCTCCCCTTTGCAAATTGCGTTGTTCTACTCTGCTCTCTACATCGTAGCAATAGGGGCTGGAGGGACGAAGCCCAACATATCAACATTCGGTGCCGACCAGTTCGACGATTTCAACCCGCACGAGAAGAAGCTCAAGGTCTCATTCTTTAACTGGTGGATGTTTAGCTCTTTTCTGGGAGCTCTGTTTGCCACTCTCTGCCTGGTGTACATTCAAGAGAACTTGGGATGGGGTTTAGGGTACGGTATCCCGGCAGTTGGTCTTTTATTATCCCTATTTATATTCTATTTAGGGACACCAATTTACAGGCACAAAGTTAGAAAGAGTAAGAGCCCTGCAAGAGAGCTATTTCAAGTCCTCATTGCTGCCTTTAACAACAGGAAACTTCAGCTCCCAAACAGTCCCTCAGAGCTTCAGGAGTTTGAACAGCAATACTACATTCAAACAGGAAAACGACAGGTCCACCACACACCAGTGCTGAGGTGAGCTATACAGTAGATAAACTATGCTGGTATATTTGTGTCCATAGATGCATGCTTTTCTGATGTATTTATTAACATACACTATAATTAGTCCGGACAGTTGAATTGTATCGTTTGGATCAATAAAGTACACTTTCGAAATCTGCACAGTTTATTTCAAGTATTAAATTAGAGCATGATCAAACTCTTTGATAATTATCTGGACAGTTAGAATTTTGATTGTATTTTGAGGCCAACAAAACTACTAGCGTTTTCCAGAAGCTGAGGTTTGACTGAGACCTGTTAAAACATACCACATTGAGTTAGGCATGATCAAACTTAGTAGCCAGTTACAGGCATAGAGAAGTAAATAAAATGACACTAGTGCAGTTCCTTAATCCAAGATGTTTTCATTTCGAGGTTCCACAAAGATAGAAAAAAAATAGCCTTTTCGATGCAGTTGCAAGAGCGGTGGAGAGAGGACCCCCCAAAATCATGTGCATAACTAGGAAATCTGCTGTGCCAAAGGCAAACGGAGGGCGTCCTCTTGCTCTGGTATCCATTCGTTGTAATAAATTCTCTCCATGTGCATAGTTCACAGTATTCCTTTTTTTTCATCTTTATGAATGGTCACAATCGTAGTCAAGTTGTTTATGATACAGGAAATTATGTCACGTACATCGCAGTGGTGCGCCCCCGTGTCCCACCACTGGTTACCGTCCAACCAAAAAATTATGTGTAACACATTGGTGGAATCCTCTGGTACATTGCATTAGAAAGCATGCAGCCCATCTCTAAAGCAAATCCACGAGCAATGACTTAGAGTCGTCGGGCAATTAAGACCCAAGAAATCGTTTCAAGACTAGAACAATTGTCTGGTTACTAATTTTGACTTGAATGGAGCTTGTGGAGGCTATTTCCAACCAAACCTATCCTCAGTTATACATTTGTTTTGTCATCAAGTGTTTGTGTCTGTTTTTGTGAACTAAATAGAGTAAAATATATTTTAAAAAGAAAAAGAAAACTGTGTTCTCAGGTGCTTGGACAAAGCTGCGATTAAAGATGGCAACAGTAATGCAGATTCCTCAAACCCATCATGCACAGTGACGCAGGTAGAGGGAGTGAAGCTCGTTTTTGGAATGGTGCTGATATGGCTCGTGACATTAATTCCTAGCACTATATGGGCACAGATCAACACTTTATTTGTGAAACAAGGGACAACCCTGGACCGAAACTTAGGCCCGAGTTTCCAAATCCCAGCAGCTTCACTTGGCAGCTTTGTGACATTTTCAATGCTTCTCTCCGTGCCAATGTATGACCGTTTCTTCGTGCCATTAATGCGTAAGAAAACTGGAAACCCTAGGGGAATCACGTTGCTTCAGAGGCTAGGCATCGGGTTCGTGATTCAAGTTACTGCCATTGCAATTGCTTACGCTGTAGAAGTTCGAAGAATGCATGTCATACGAGTGCACCACGTTTTCGGGCCCAAGGAGGTCGTCCCTATGAGTATATTCTGGCTGCTGCCTCAGTATGTTCTACTGGGGATCGCTGATGTTTTCAATGCTATCGGATTGCTGGAATTTTTCTACGATCAATCTCCGGAAGACATGCAAAGCCTGGGAACCACATTCTTCACTAGTGGGATCGGCGTCGGAAACTTCTTAAATAGCTTTCTAGTAACAATGGTTGACAAGATCACAGGGAGCGGAGGCGGCAAGAGTTGGATCGGAAACAACTTGAATGACTCTCACTTGGATTATTACTACGGGTTCCTTCTAGTCATATCCACCCTTAATCTAGGTGTCTTCATGTGGGCATCAAGCAGATATATTTACAAGAAGGAAACCCTACAAGCACTGGATGAGGATTGTGGCCGAATCGACGCCAAACCCTTGGACACGTCTCCTTTAGGGTTGCAGGTGTAAGTTGCTGGACTGCTAAAATATTGTAAGATATAAGTTGATTTCTTGTTTTCTTTTTCGCCCTTTCAGCGAGGAACGGTAACTTAAATTCCTCTTCTTAGATTCTATTGGGAAAAGTAAAATTAGAATCATGCAGAAAGAATTTGTATTTAGTTTGTGTTCTTATTATGTGAAATGTTATTTATCTTCGGTGCCTTTGAAAGCTCTTTTCTTGTACAGAGCGCTGCTTGCGGAGTTCTTTTATCGATTGGACAAAATAGTTGATACCAAGCAAGGTTTTCAAACATGTTTTTTAACTAATTAAAAATTTATAATTTCAGTGAAAAAGCTAAATTATATTAAAACTTGATATAATAATAAATAAATAAAAGTGCATAGTGTTGGTGGGAGAGGCCACTGGTGGTGGCTTTGAAACACTCGTGTCTTTGAAACACTCAGAATGGATAAAACACATTGTTTTATTTCAACAAAAATTTACACATAGAAGCTTGAAACATTGTCAAAACTCTCTCTTTCTCTCGTGTTTTTCTCTCTAATATCTCCCACTACCCTTTTCTCCTTAACTAAGCTTCCTATTTATACACAAAATGAAAGCTTGATATTTGATCTTAGGATAGATATCTTGCAGCGGGAGGGGCGGTGGATGCAGGCGGTGGTCATGCATAGTGGCTGTTAGGGGCTTTAATTGATGGAAGTCGGTGGTTGCAATGCTTGACTCTGCAGATTGAGTTTATCCTAACACATAGTATGAATCAAGAAATTAATAATATAGATAAATAAAATATTTCATAGCAAAAATTTTCAATAAAATAGGAATCACATATAAGAGATACACAAGAACTTTGTGATAACTTGGTTGTAATTGTTCCAGTTTTCGACCCCTGTTTTTCTATTTTGAAAAAAAAACCAAAAATATCTTGACAGGTGGATCAAAATTGAAAAGACAAGAAAACAAAAAATATAATTCTTACTATATATATATGCTCACACATGTGTTGAGGTAAGGGGGAGAAAAATAAAAAAGAAGAAATTTTGGGGACCAAAACTAGTTTTTTTTACCCACACTTGTGTTGGCCATGTGTGCATCAATTGTCCCGTGGCGGAGGCTGTGTGGGCCAAGTCACAATCGAATGTCGTAGGCGCTCGTGTGCTGAATGCACTATAAGGCTAAGGAATGCGCCTCTTCTATCACCAATTGGTTTTAGAAGAGTTGGTAGCGCCTGAGGTCCTACAAGTGGTATCAGAGCCTTGGTCACGAGTTCGATTCCCAGCGGGAGCAATTGCTGAGGGGGAGATTGTTGGCCATGTGTGCATCAATTGTCCCGTGGCGGAGGCTGTGTGGGCCAAGTCACAATCGAATGTCGTAGGCGCTCGTGTGCTGAATGCACTATAAGGCTAAGGAATGTGCCTCTTCTATCACCAATTGGTTTTAGAAGAGTTGGTAGCGCCTGAGGTCCTACAACTTGGCCTTACAAAAAAAAAGAAAAAAACTATAAAACACTATGTCTTTCTCTCTTTTTCCTACTACATCCCCTCTTTCACCGCTAGCTCCCCTTCCTTTTTTTCCCATCTGCCTCCATCCCGGCCATATAAAGGGATTTTTTAGACATTGTTATAATTTGAAGTATAAATATATGTATTTAAATTGTTGTTAGATTTTTGGTATGTAAACATGTATAATTTTTAGTTCTGTAAAAGATGATAATAAAAAGAGAATGTGTGTGTTGTATTTTTTTATGATTATTTATTTTTGTTTTGTTAAAAATAATACAAATTTAATACAAAAAAAGTGTTTTAATTGCATACAGTCAAAGCTTCCTAAAAAAAATACAAAAGTAAACATTGTTTAATATTTTCATATGAAAACCAAAAAATACGTGTTTGCACGAGCTTTAAGATTCAATAACCTGTTTATTATTTTTTCAAGAATTTGGACAATATTTAAATAAATCATGAACTTATTCACGAGAATTAATTGTGTAAATTTAGATGATAAATGTTGGACCTACAAGCAAGTTAATATTTAAATATCGTGAAATGACCAAAATATTCTCATAATTGTTATGAGCGATGATCGATTCTTAAGAATATTTTTACGATTCATGAATTGCGGGAAATTCATCTGCTTTCCAGGATAGGTGATCCTTTTTAGGGTATCTACTTGAATCTTTTTCCTCACAAATTATTTGGGTACACGAGCCCACACTAAAATTTCAGAAGTCAGATTTATTAACATGAATAAATATCACCTTTCAAAATGATTTAATCACATCAAAATACAAAATGCAGCTTACCTTAGGTACGATGAACTAGTAGTGTTAATATTTTTCCTTTACGCAACTAGTCTCCTACCTTTAAATCTACGATCAGACTAGTTCATCTAGTTTTTTATAGTGACCCTAAACAACTAGGTGATGACTCTCAACATCGACGAGACCCTCTTTTAAAGTGTGACAATTACTATAACAACAAATCCTAATGGACCCCTTTTGGGTTACAAGCTAAAGAGCTTAAACTAATAATTAATTGATATAAATTCAATAATGAAATAAACCCTTAAACAATGTCTAATGTGTCAAAACAAACCCAAGTTAAAAATTTATTCAAAATAAAAAATAAAAAAACAAAGTCTTCATGTTAAAACTCCATGTAGCAAATTTTTAATTTTTGCATATGCATGATAGATTTGAGTCCTGAAATTTAACTCATTGTTCTCTCTCTTCTAGATGAATTACTAGATTTATATATCGTTGGAAACCATGATATGTTTAGTTTTCATCCTAGCTTGAATGGTAGAAAAGTTCCATATGTAACTTTGATCATTTGAAATAATATGTTAATTAACTCCATTTGACCTAAATATTTACCGCAATATATGTTTACATGTCTAGTATTTTCTTGTAAAAATACAACTAGATCTATTGTATGGTTTGAGAGATATGTTTAATCTCATAGAACTAGTCAGCAGATATTTTAAGGTCAAATTTGGACTTGACTTTGTTCATATCATAAATTTAGTAAACTTGTAAAATCAGATAGAGTTTACCAATTTTGCATGAGTCAGTTTTGATTTTACTGATCTTATCTAGAAAGATATCATTGAATTCCTACAAAAGAGATTTAACAACACTAGAAACATAAGATTTCAAGTCATCAAAATTTAAGGTTGTCTCTTTATATACAAGGAAAAAAAAACATGTATAATATCATCAAACTTTGTAGAGAAATTAAGGTGTTTCCTAATATATTTCTTACTCTCTTCTTTTCTCACCTTTTCTTTACTCTTTGCACTTAATTTCTCTTCATAATCATTCTCTAGCCTTTTCCTCTTATTTTGGCCAAAACATTCATTTTTCTTAGTGGCTGAAACTTTACCACTTTAGTTTTCTAACTCATGGCTCGTTCTATCTTTTCTCTTCATCACAATCTCATTATAGTTTTAAGTTTGAATGCTGTAAAAAAATAACTAGCTTCAACTTTAATTGATCTTCATATATTTTCTCTAAGTGTTTAAGGCACAAGAGTATAGGATTTTTCCATCTCTTTCCATAGAATACATGTTCTTAAATCATGCTTGCTTTTTCATAGTGGCTGAAACTTTACCACTTTAGTTTTATTACTCATGGCTCATTTTATTTTTACTCTTCCTCACAATCTCATCATGGTTTTATGTATGCATGCTTTCAAAAGTTTCTTTTAGCTTCAACTTTAATTGTTCTTCATATATTTGCTTAAGTGTTTAAGGCACAAGTGAACAGGTTTTTGCATTTCTTTCCATAGAAAACATGTTCTTAAATTCAACATGCTTGGCTTTTCTATCTAATTTTCAAGGTCTTTCTAACAAGAAGTGAATAGTATACATTGAATTAACATCACATAACACATCATCACTATACCTACTTGTTGAATGAATTAACACTTGTATATTTACCTTAAATACATCACTACCATTCAATCATTGAAGCTAGTAAGGTCTTCTATGCTTAAAAAATTCAAAACCAACTTTTTAACCATGATAATACTAGAAATACTCGTACAATTACCATTAATAATTATCACAATGCATACCTCATTTTTAACTATATATCTACTATGAAAGTTGTTATCTTTTTAATACTCCACATCTTCTTTAAATTGAACATTTATTGACCTTCTGACTACAAAAGCTTTTACAACAAACTTTAAGTCACTAACATCTTTTAGCGGTGATCAATTGGTGACATGATATGTCATCACAATCATACTTCCCACTTGAAAACTCAACCAACACATCAACTTTTACAACTATAAATCTTTTATTTGGATATTCTGATGCATAGTATTTCAAACCCTGACAAATAAAACATCTAATATCATATTTGCATTACGGTTAAGGTTTAGTTTTGACCTTACCTTCCTTAGCCAAAACTTGTTTTTTAGATGGAATGTTCAACTATTTTCTTTAAAACTACAATGTCTCTTATAATTTGACTTTCAGCCTGAAAAAGAACCCACAAAACCGCCTTGACATATATAAGTCTTCCTTTTCATATATTTTTCCACTTTTTTAGCTAAAAATCATCTAGATGCATATAACATTGTGGCTCCACTATATTACTTATATATCTATTTAACCCATTCAAGAACTTAGATATCGTAACTTCTTCATCCTCAACTAAGTTACCTCTAATCATAGCAACTTCTAAATCCTTCTAATAGTACTCAACACTCTTATGACCTTGTATAATAGTCAACAATTTATCCATATGTTTTATGAACATATCTCTTTTTCATAACCTATTTCAATTCATCTCATGTACTCATATGTCTTTTGTCATTTCTCCTCCTATCTTTCACTAATTTATCCCACAAAACCATGATATAATCAATAAACTCCAAAACAAATAATTTAATCTTCTTTCTTCATAAAACATATGGATATAAAAAAAAATATCCATCTTTCTCTCTCATTCCAAAAAAAAAGCTAATGGATCTACTTTTCCCTTAAATGCTAGAATTTTCATCTTAATTCTATCTAAATTCTTATCCATATAACTATAATCATCAAACTACACTTACGATCAAATTTCACCCTTGGTTGATTACTCTCTCTTCTTGGTTGAACCTCATTAAGATGGTTTCTATGTATATGAAACCCATTATCATGGAAAAACTCATCATCCTCAACATTATCATTGGAGTTTTCAACTATAATTTTATCAGGAGGTGGTACACTTTATTTGATCCCACTTTAACTAATAGTTTTTTCTTTTACTAAAGCTTATTATTCCCTTATCAACTTTAGTCTTTCATTTCTCAAATTTACTCCAAATTTCCTTAAACACAATATCTATGTATTGTTGCAATTTAGAGTTCAACTAGTCATATTTTTCAGGCTTTTCACCCTTCTTTTGGGCAACACTTTTAGTACGTATTTTATTATAAACTATAAGAAACCATTAAATAAAATTAAAAAAAATAATATCCATCCTCTCATGTTTCACTATAACTTTTAACTCTAATATGCTCACTACAGCTTTTTCCACACAAGTTTTTCTTAGCTTTAGCTCTTAACAAAACTAACACTTATCAATAAAATTTTATAATGATCTTATAATATAATTATGAAAAGACTCAAGAATCATAAGATTATAAAACTAACAAAACAAAACTACGAAGACAATTTTGAATAGAGATATAATTTTGTGCAAACAGAATGATGATTATATAAAACAAATAGAAAAATAAGAAACAATTAACACCAACAAGAAATTAAAGAGTAAATCAAGATAATCAAGATAACTAAAGAAAACAAATAATAAAGAATGAATAAAGATTCAAGATTTAAGGTTTAACCAGTTTGACCAATGATTAAAATTTATTGATGTATAATCAGCCATCCATAAGAATTTCAAAACTTTTGATTATTTTTTTTCTTATAGACTCTCAGCAAACTCAAACAAATTCAAACAAATTTAATGGGGTTTCTTCTTCTTTTTTTAAGAATATTGAATAGATGAAACAATCAAGAAAACCAAAAACACATAATTATTAAGTATGTGTTTGACAATTATCAAGAAACACAAGAACAAAAGTTTTTTTATATATAATCAAGAATCTGAAACTTTGGGCAATTAATCAAGAAGCCAAGACTTTTGGCAATGATTTTTATTGATTTCATGAATCATGATCGTTCTAATTCATGCTTTGAAATTGATAATTGAGTTTGACACAATAGACGACTTGCTCCAATGACTAAGACTATAATAACCAACCTCACACAATATCTTCATCTAGATATAAGCACTAGAAGTATAAAATCACAATAAAAATTCGTCAATTCTTTGAAGAGTGTAGTTCAATCAATAATCAAACAAGAAATCTTCTTATTCTCTTTGCTTCAATATACAGAAATGAGTATGTTTTCAAATCTGAAAAGTAAATCAATATTTATACTCTTGAAAATAAACCTTTTACATAATATAATGGGCTCATTTGACCCAATTTTAAATTGGGTTCAAAACTAGCTAAATTACATGAAAATAATACAAATAAATATTTTAAAATATTTATCATATGGTACCGAAACTAATACCTAAAAACAATACTAGAGAAATAATTATTTTGATTTTAAATCCCTTCATGATGAAATTACTCTTTAACAAATACATTATGAAATTTTCTTGTCCTAGTAATCTTTATTTGCCTACATCGCTAGTGTCCATAATAAAGCATAATTCTCCTTCCTATTAAACCTCCTTGATAGATTAGAATTCTTAATGGATTAGAAAAGACATATTTGGAAAAACAAGTTAAATGATGTCAAAATTATTTTTTTGGTGGTGGCCTATAGTCCTCAAGTTCATATTGAATTTGAATCAAATTTATTAAAGTTTGTTTTTCTTGTGTTGTTGCTCTTTTGTAGTTCACTTTGACTCATATGTTTGGCAAAAGCCCATTAAAGAAATTCATGTCAAAGAATTTTTTTTTGTTTTAATCCCTATAATTGGGCCTATTGGAACTATTAATATATTCTTTGGTGTGGTTTGGATCTGAACATAAAAGAAAATATATTTAATATATAAAATCATGTGAATAGTAAAGACATCTCAAATTTAAGAATTTTATATTTAATAAGATATTAGATCCTGTTGAACCTAAGAAATCAATTGGATAATTTGATATGCCAAGTAGCATTTTTTATATTTATTAATTTACTTAAATGCCATTTTTTTTATATTAAGTGGTCTTGAGACAATATTTATTTTAGAACTAAAGGTTTGTGAGGAAGAGGCAACAATATTATTTTATTTTTTTAGAATTATTTTTTTACTACAAGATATCATAGCCCTCCTCCTATTAGGAAGAGAAAGTGATGTATTTATAGAGGCAAAAATAAAATAGAAGAAAGATAATACCATTTAGTCTCTGCAATAAATAATGGAACCAGAATAATAACACCATCCATTTTTATTCTCAATTAAAGTCATATATTATATTATTTGAAGTTAAATTAAATTTCATTTATTTATTATTATTTGTTTTTTTGGTTTGTAGGCAATGAATATTATCCCATCAAAATAATATGATTTGTAGATTTCGAAGAAAATAATAAATAAAATGAAGAACCGAGTTGGAGTTGCTTCATTATCTTATAAGCTAAAAGAGGTTGTTGATTCATATAGTAATGAAAAGTGATTTTCATTGTTCATTTAAACTCAGAGGCACTGTGAATTGAAATAGTAAAATTATTATTTTGCCCCTTCATTTACTGTTTTGTTTTAGCCTTTGGTCCAAGGGTATTTTTTATTATTTGTCTTTTTGTGCATAGTAAAATAACTATAATACCCATGAATATGGTAAAACAGCACAGGAACTGTCGGGACATTAAGGTTATTGCACTCTTTTTTAAAATTACTAAATACAAAACTACCCACTAATAAGAGAAAACTACATAGTAAACTCCGGGGTCAGTAAGGTAACTACACTTTTATTTTAAAATGACCAAATACATATACCCTCATATAAGACAAAATCCAAGAGTTGGTTGTAGGGATGTGTTAGTAATTTTTTATTTTTTATGATATATTCTGACACGGTAAAATGTGAGCGTCGCCAAACGCGCCATCCGTTTTCACACTCACGTGGATTTTGGACAGCGCGTGCGGTTGTTTTCAGCGTTCAAAAATGTCCAACTAGTGTCTAGATTTATTCTCTTTCTTCTGGTACGGCACGTGGGATTCCAAGGTGGCCGGGGACATGTCGATGGTCGGTTGAAATTTTTCCTCCTTTTCTCTCTCCTGCGTGCGAAAGTACATGTCAGTCCCCGCTGTTTATTGGGTTTTCATTGTAGTCCCTGATCTTTTGATTGTTTTGTATGGTCCTTATTTCTATTATATAGGTTTTGTTTTATTTCAATTTGGTCCTTCATTTGAAATTAATTATATATTGTAGTTTCATTTTGGTCCTCACTCTTTTAATTTCCTAGTTGGGTTGAAATCTTTAATATTTTCGACATTAGAGTTTTGATTTGTTTCAACTATATCCCTTAAGTCAAATTGATTATATATTTTAGTTTCATTTTGGTCCTTAGTCTTTTAATTTCTAATTTTATGTTAAATTGTTTAATTTCTTTGGTATTGATTTGTTTTAATTTTTTCCTTTAAATGAAATTTATTTTATATGTGTCTTCCATTTCAGCCCTTATTCTTTTAATCTTGGATTTTATTTTAATTCTTTGATTTTTTTATATATATTTCTTAAATGGTTCCTATTTTTATCTATGTTTATATGTACATGCTCTTAGTTTTTGTTTTTAATTTTTATTATTTCCACTATTATTAATATTTTTTTATGTGATGTTTAAATTTTAATTTGTGTTGGTGATCCTTTAAAAATTGATAATTATTATTTCTTTTTCTTTTTGTTTTTTTATTTATTCTTCAAGTCAAATAATTTTTTAAATCTAATAATATGTATTTTTGTTTTTTCATTTATTTGGTTTTTTAATTGCTTTTTTTAATATTATTAAGTGTTGAAATTTCTAATTATTGTAGATGAGGCATTCAAAATAATGATAATGATTATTTGTAATTTTTTTTGTATAAATATGTGAGAATAATTATATATTTTAATATTTATTTAATATTAGCGCTTTAAAATACACACACACAGATATATATATATATATATATATATATATATATATATATATATATATGACCTAGGTTTTTTTGGAAAAAATAATAATAATAGTGTTCTAAAATACTTTTAATATAATAATATGAAGAATATATCTTATAAAATAGAAAAATAATTAATTGTTTTTCAAACAATAAGTAGGGTGTAATTGATAGTATGAAAAATAATAATTAGAATATGAATTATTTATAATAATATTTATAATAGCAGCTACAATAATTGTGACAATTTAACAATAATGATAATAACAATGAGAATAATAATCAAAATCATTCATCAGTTGATGTTATTTTTCTTAATGATTGACTTTTGCGTGTTTTTATATATGATATTTCATGTCTAATATCACATGGAAAAAAAATACTCACAGTCATACATAGATGAAAATGGTGGGAAAATGGAGGCAAATTATTTACAATGAAAAAATATATAAACCAATTGCCCTCAACTTCACCTTAGCCATAAACAAATTTTTTAAAATGCAAAAAATATCAATGGTCTTAGATTTTTTTTATAATGCTATATATTTGAGCAAAATAATCAGCCTACAAAACTTTCCATTCTAACTATAGCAAAAATATTTGCAATAATTATTATTATTATTATTATTGTATATTATGTTTTTATATATTCATTTTATTATGGAAAATGCATTTAAAATAATGATAGCGATTATTTTTAAGGATTTTTCTCTTAAGAGTAATTATATATTTTGATTTTTTTTAATATTAACACCTTAAAATAAATATAACAAAAATGAAGTAATTTTAGAAAAAAACATATCAAATTAATTTAATCTTAGTATTTTAAAATACTTCAAGTATAATAATATGAAGAACAAATCTTAACAAATAAAAATAAAATCTTTTTATAACAATAGTGATAGTGGCTGCGATAATATTGTCAGTAATGATTAGAATATTAATTATTTACAATAATTGTTACAATAACAGTTATAATAATTATAACAATTTAACAATCATGATAATAACAATGAGAATAATAATCAAGATAATTCATTAATCAATGTTGTTTTTGTGAAAAATTGACTTCTGCAACTTTTTATGTATGATATTTCAGATCTAATATTACATGAATAAAAAATATATGAAACTATACATAGACAAAACATGTGAAATTTAGTTTTTTAAATTACCTACAAATAAAAATTATATCAGTCACTTGCCATGTTTTTTATCACAAACAAAACCAAATTTTATAGCATGTCAAAAGATATTAATGGTTCTTGATTTTTTTTAATAACGCTATGCATTCCAGCGAAATAATCAATCTACAAGACTTTCAATTATTTAGTTTTGTAATATATTCATTTTATTATAGATAACGCATTTAAAATAATGAGAATGATTATTGTAAAGTTTTTTTTCCTTAAAAATAATTATATATTCTGATATTTGTTTAATATTAATGCCTTAAAAAAACAAACAACTAATAACTGAATATTAATTATACATGCATAAGAGAGGATTCTACTTGCATTTCACACCACCAAAGATGAACTTACTTTGTTTTTTAACCAAAGCTAAATTTAATACAAAGATAAATTCTAATCAAAACTAAGAGTATAGATGCATAAATACAAATAAATGATTTAGAATTAAACTCAAATTACTAAAAAAAATGGATTGAAACTAAATCAAAAAATAAAGGAATTATTTATTTTTTCCTTGCAACAATTTTAATTTTTTTAATTTAATCCTTCTGTTAAAATTATTCACATATTTTATTTTCATTTCGGTCCATATGCTTTTAATTATTTATTTTAATTCCTTTACTCTTTAGAGATATTTCTAAATTGTCCTTATTTTTGTCCATGTTTATATATATACGCTCTTAATTTTGATTTTTAACTCTAATTATTTTCTTTTTTGTTTAGGTTGTATTTCCTACAAAAATTTAATTCTTAGATTTTAGGTTGTTTTGGTTAAAAAAAATTACTCTTACAATATTTTTATGTATAATATTTCAGATTTAATATTATATAAACAAAAAAAAATATGAGGCAACACATAAATAAAATAGATAGATAAATTTGCATAAGTTATCTATAATGAAAAAATATACGAACCACTTGACATGTGTTTTGATGACAATATTCTTTTTAAACCGATAAAAAAATAATTTTTGACTGATTTTATCTATTATATATAATATATAGAAAAAAAGAACAGCAAGTAACCTCGAAACGGAATCATTATCCCATCTGATGGTCTGTGAATATCGACATGTATCCGATAAGTCTAATTGGCTGACTGAGTGGTTCCTGAAATCTAATTGGCTGACTGAGTGGTTCCTGAAATCTAATTGGCTAGATTTTTCTCTTAATTCGTTATTTTGCTGTTTCCTTCCAAACAACAAGCACAGGGGCGTAGAAGAAGACTTTGACGGTCAACAAAGCAGGGAACACCCAAGTCTTTCTACAACCCTTTTAGAAAACCGTCCCTTCTTTCAATAAAATTACAACATCAGCCATTGCCCAAGAAATGGGGTGTTGCCGTACAAATCTCAACTTTAACGGCAGTTTCTTGGAAATGAGCTCCCTCGTCTGTTTCTTCGATTTTTTTTATTTATATAATTAAAAATTATTTGACCAGTTTACGGACATCTTAATTAATTTTCAGTTTCATTAACATCCTATAAATAAACAAATAAAATACTTGTATATTTATTTTTATTAATAATTATAGATGGTTGTGCATCCAAAAAACTAATATATTATGTAATTTGTTTATAGATTTATTATTTTGATAATTATAATTGTATAAAGTTGAATTTGAATTTATTGCTGAATTTGTTTCAATATTTAGTTATGTCATTTACAAATTAGATATTTTAAATTGTAAGGATTTATGATGAAAAAAATGTCATTATCAATCATATACAAACATCACTAGCAGTCATATTCTCTTAAAACATTGAAAATTTCCATACCAAACACCTCATAAGTGTTTTTAAAGTCTATGGGCAGCATCTATCACATTTCATGTAGAAGCGTGCGCTATATATACATGCAAAATGCGTACTAATGTGGTGGAATAATTTATGGATTTTTTTCAGTCGAAATCTGAAAGGAATTTCTCACGATATATTTTTTATCAATTATTTTTATTTAAACCATATAAAAGACTATACTATAAGCTTTAGATTAATATATATTGATCTTTCAAGTAAAAATTATTATTTTATATTTTTCAAGCATAATCAAATCCCCCCCCCCTCTATTATCTTTTTAGATTCGTGCTAGTCTTCTACAAACACTAAATTCTAGTTCAGAAGTAATGTATGTACATGTAGGGTAGTAATAATTAGTACACTTTAATTATATTTTAATATCATTTTATTATCTGTTATAAACTTTTAAAACCAAAGGACTTGAGATTTTTTTTGTATTTAATTTTGGCTTTTTAGTTCTTATATTTGTTAACAAGGCTTCGACAAGAATAGCAAAAAGAAGCCTTGTGAGTGTTCTTCAAAGGGGTAATAACATTAGCTATACATACAAGTTCCCATTTTTCTTGTTGAACTAACCATAAGGCATTGTAATTATCTTCTTATTATGACTAAACAATATAATTATCTTATTGCTAAAAAAAAAACATAACTGTGATATTGCTTAATTAGGAGAGGGTTGTTGGAATACAAAATAAGAAATGTGAGATGGAATAAGGCGCCTTTTAATTTATATATATATCATCAGAAACTAATATCAAAAAACGGATATAGTGAACAAAGTGGAAAGATAATATTAACAAAACTATATATTATTCAAACTAATAGCATGTGATTATAATAAAGGATTAAGCTTACCTTGATTTGATAGTCATCTGTTGATTTTTGTCACTGTAAGGTCGTTTCATACTCTATATATGTAAGCTATTTATTGGGTTGCAAATAACACAGCGTGGACAGAGTTCAGTATACAACGGCATCCCATTTTCCTGCAGATACCAGAGCTTGCAGTGATCAACCACCTCAAAATCTATAAACATTTGGCCTCTATTTCCTCGAGTGTGAGCCCTTTGGTCTCGGGTACAATGAAGAATATAAAGAGCAGAGAAAGCACAGCTATTGCTCCAAATACATAGAACAAAATCCCAGCTCCCAGCCATTCCTGCAACCAGATGTACAAAATCATTAACATTCATTTCTACATCCACGGAGATGCTCGAAAGACATGCCGGTAGTCTCGATAATATAAAGCAGGCAGTTTACGGGAGTATAATGATTTTGATGGTAACTAAGATTGTCAAGGGGGAAGATAAATCGTGTCAAGTCATTGACAATCACGACCCGCAGCGGACTGGAAGTTGAAACATGTGCGCATTTAGAGCTTGGAGTCAGCGATATCAGAATATTGTAACAAGGGTGGAGACTTGTCAACTTTAGGCTCCTCGCTATACCACCCTTCGCTACACTAAATGTTGTATAAATGTAACTTCTGAAGGTGCAACTGAAGGAATTCACGTTTCATCCACTCATTCATCGAATAAACAGGAAGATTTCAATATTTTATTAGAAAAGGTGACCTTCATAACTAGAACCATGACTGTAAGCAACTAGACAAGATTCAGAAACCGTATATCAAGGAACCAAACAGAAACCAAATGTGGGAGGCAAATACAATAAAGGATGGAGACATGCAGTGCATATTTTGAAAGCAATGCCTTCCCAACATCCATTTCAAAAATAAAAAATGTTCGATTAATAATCAAGTAAGCCTTTCAAAGCTGCTAGATAGAAAATCACATTAATAAAAAATCTCAAACAAAGGTCATTCTGCTCGTGTGAATCATGTCATATCTCACAGCTAAGGCCTAATACTTTGTGCCCTTTCCAAACCCCTTTAATGCATTATTTTGCACCAAATCACTCCATCTGTTAGTGTTTTCAGCCTTCTTTGTATATCACAAGACCATTATGAGGAAGTATCTTCTTCATATCTGACGGACTTCCAGTACAGTCACTATTTTCTTGTCTGTGTATCTCACATTGCTAACCATCTATGTTCAGGCCTAATTACAGCTATAAGCATTTTCCTAGAAATGTTTTCTAACTACGAATTGCAAAATTGAAATCCAATAAACAAGCTGTGGAGCCAAAGAAAGCAGTCACTACAGACACAATTTGCAGTGAACCTTTACCACTTCAAAATTTCAAAAATATGATTGGTTTTGGTCAATGTATATTATGTTAATATGTATATTTTTCCACATTTCATTATATGCTTCACTAATATTTTTATATATTAAATTAGATAAAAAATGGTTTTCTTAATTCTGTATTGATTATCTAATTCCAAACACTTCTGGATGTCAAAAGCAGCGATGGAAAAAGATACTTTGAACCCTAATTTAAACGTTAGAAAAAGAAACACCAGGTCCTTAATGGTTTGAAAAAAAAAATAATCATGATCAAGTACATAATCATGCAACTCTCTACTTCTGTAGTTACTGGTTTCTGTTGTTTCTAGATCCTTTTGGGGTTTCAACATCTTGCATTCATAGACACAAGTCTCCGATTTCTTTTAATGTCTATTTTACTCTTATTTAAGTGTACATATCCTATGTACTGACACTTGTACCACTATAAGGCATTTTTTAAAAGACTCCTGTGCATCTGATCTGTATACGCATGTGTATTATTCAAAGTTGTCAAAACAACATTGAATTAATTTTATAAATCTAAACATTTTATCACATTTTCTTTAACATTATAAGAATATCACAATCAAATCCTTTATATGATCTCCAGAAAGAAATTTTAGAAAATGAAAATAATAATACTAATTTGTTAAATAACAAACTAATTATCTTATGGTATAGCGTATCACATATACAAAATATTTTAATGAATTCTCCCTTAGTTATTTACATTGACTAGAGTAATCACCGTGCCTTCTTAGAAAGGAAAAAACAGATCAGATGTGGAATAGAATATGTTAGTTTATACAAATTAGTTTTTGTACGAGTAGAACCTAAGCATCACAAGTAAACATTTACCTTTAAATTTTAAATAGATGGATAAAAACTCTTATGGATAGATTAGAATTTGTATTAGAAAAGTAAACTAATAAGGGTGTATTACTCAATCAAAAGTGTTGAAATCGGGCTCAAAGTCAGGGATTTACTAAGATATTCTTAGTAAATATAGGTAAGAGAAATCTGGCATTATATGCCAGATTATTCTTTCCTAGTTAAGGAAAGATTTTAATGCTTTCCTAGTTAAGTTATTTCCTGTTTATAAGCTACTGCCTTGTATATATATAGAAGGATGTATCATGCATGTGAATAATAATAAAAATCAGTCTCTCTCAAAATCTCACAAAAAGTTTAAAAGAGTCGCTGATATGTTTAGTTGTGAATTATTTACTGTCCAAAATTAAAGAAAAGCACCAACTACATAGGGACTTAAACAAATATCTATGTTTGTGTTGCACATGCTAGTAGAGAAACTCAACCCACGCCCACACATAAGATAACAGATCCACAGGAAAATCAATTAAACTATTTATAAATTTGCCATTGCAGCTGACAAATTCAATTTAGTGATAATAGCAAGTTTGCCAGAAACAGGCACCAACAATATATTTTCATTTCTTTCTTTGATAATGTTTTTGTACTCTATCACCTCACTGTATCCAAAATGCCATTTACAGTAATTTAAAGTTGAATATTTTTGGGAACATTAATAGGTTTTGAAATTGTGTACCTTCAATGGGGAAAATGCAAATGTCACAATTGCATTTGCACCAAAATTCACAAGAACTGCTATACCGAGCCCCCGCCCTCTTAGGCGTAGGGGAAAAATCTCTGAAATCATCAGCCAACCAATAGGACCGAAGGATAACTGTGAAAAACAATATTATGAGGCACAATATAAGTTAACATATTTGAAACAAAAATTCATAAGCCAAGGAAAAAGAAAGTAGAAAAAACCAAGTGTTCTAAACTAAAAACAAATTGCTAAAATTAATTACCGAAATTACTCTCTTTTTTTTTGGTGCAACATGCAGAAAATCACTAAAACATGGCAAATTCTTTCCATTCTCTACCAGAAACTAAAGCTGTCTTAACCAAGAAAGTCTGACACATGACCGAATTGTTATGATCAAATGTACACTAATAATTAGTTTATACTATGAATGAAGTTCCAAAGGCATCTATAAAGCATTGAAACTGTATAAAATGAACAAGGACAAAATGCATAATGCTCCTACCTAGACATTTGCAGGATGTAAATGAAACCAATTGTTTCCTGACATTTCTATAGCAAAAACTCTACTTGGAATGGTATGGCCATCCATTATGTAAAAAGATGAGATGAAGAATGTAGCAAAAAGTCATGGATGAACATCTGATTATTTTGTTTCGTATTTTTACCTCAAGGTTTCAAGTGGTTTATTGGAATTTTATTCTTCTGATTAAATAGTGGAAGTAGCTTCTACCAGGAACCTAATTAAACTTTCCTCCTCAAAATTACTCCTTTCAAATTATTCTTTGAAGTTAATTATATAAGGATTTGGTTTCTGAACTTTGTAACGACTTTGGGCGTATACAGATTACCCAAGTTATGCAATGGAGGACAATAAATAGGCTTTATAATTGACTAATCAAACAAACTTGGTTTGAGAGGTTGGCTTCCTTTATCTATGTCTCATCCATCTCTAGGTTCTTTATCGGGGTTTATATTTCTAAAAACAATCATAGTTATTTCCCACAATTATATTCATGATTCTCATACTAACCCAATGGGTATGGACTTGCTCAAACCAATAATTTAAATTACAGACATAAGAAAGCAGAGTATTATGGGATGAAATTCTCTTATTGCTTGATTACCTGATAACATCCAACGTACAACAGCAGAGCAGCAACAGCCACAACTGGTGCATCATCCAGAAAAATGTAATATGATCCCAGGAGGAATAAAGATATAACCTGTCACAGAAATATAGCATGTACTTCAGCACAGTTACAGAAGCCTAAATTTTTTTCTTACCAGTAAGTCCCCCAACACCCAAAATCTCAAGTTTCATCAAACATGCAGCTTTTGCAGTCTCGCAGGTGCAGCTATGGAATAAGGGAAAAAACATGCAAGATAGGGAAGCCTTTATTTACCATTCCAGAAACACCACCGAGAAGTAGAGGCCGTCTTCCAAGTCTATCAACAACAAGAACAGCTATTCCTGTCATGATTAACTACAAAAAGAAAATCCCATCTCAGAAAATTCCCGGAAAAAGAAACTGACTACCTATAGAACAGAAAACATGCGTACACATCACTTGGAAGAATACACACTCAATAAAAGCTCGTCCTAATATCAAAATAATGACAGCATGACATCAATTCAAAAGGAGAATCTACCAAATTTGAATGATTAGTTTGTTAAAAGGGAGAATAATAACAATATAATTCTGCAAGGTACAAGTAATGATGCACAGGAGATTATGTAATGTGAAGCTTTCCAACAATTTATCTTCCCTCTTGAAAAACAGTGACCAGACCGATGCATACCATACTTGAAAACTTTGAAGAATCAATGTATGAAAATTTTATCCAGGTTTATGAGAGATTATAACGCTGCATCAGGGAGAAACATAAACAGCCTGTCAACTAAACATCCATGTAACAATAGTAGAAGCAATAAAACAAGAGCTAGAATACACATGCTTGCACAAGCTCAAAAAACATGGAGCAAAATTAATGCCACCACTCTTTTAACTCTCTCATAGCAGAAAAGTTGTGTTCTCCATAAATGCAAGCTTATGGAAGCCAAGCAAAGTGTGGGAGCACTTATGATATTGTAGAAAATTTTGTTCCAAAGAGTTGACTCACTAGAAGCCTCCTTTACATACAGTTAAAAAGAGTCATCAAGTAAAAAAAAATAGAATATGCAACGGAAGAGAATCTCAGAATCACATCTGTAATGTCTGTTATGTTGTCA
The DNA here is from genome assembly GCA_032356905.1 of Salix exigua. Classification (NCBI taxonomy): domain Eukaryota; kingdom Viridiplantae; phylum Streptophyta; class Magnoliopsida; order Malpighiales; family Salicaceae; genus Salix; species Salix exigua. Next base: position 13,692,162 of record CM063606.1, on the reverse strand, counting down.
TTGCAACTGCTATGAACAGTCAGTCATAACATTCATTGGACTTGAAAGTTTTAAGTATTTTGGTTTAAAATTTTAGTAGAATATTCTTTGATTTTTATTTAAATGCTTTTATACTGGAAAAGTTTCAATTGCAATAGTCATTTTTTTAGCCTAATGTTGTAGCTCAGCATGTAATTAAACTAAATAGCTAAAAGTTCAGAAGCATGTATAACAAAGGAATTTATTCATTTAGAGCATTAGAATTTCCTTCTATTAAAATTATTTAAAAATCTTTACAGTAGAAATAACTTGATAAAACATGTTAACAATCCATGCCTATCGTGTCCACGACTGCTATGGAACATCCAAAATGGCTCATGATGCCATGACCACAAGCACCACTGCCACTGTACCCGTGATTTAAAAAGCAATTAATTATGTCATCCAAAAAGAATTATAATTCTATCTCAAGCATGATTTTTTTTACTAATTTCTGATATTTGATACTTAGTAAGTTGCATTTGTTATATATACTTTCACTTCATATATTGAAAGAATGTACCTTAAATAAACCAAGAAGTATTGAGACCCGTGTTGCATCAGACGCCAATGAAAATCCTGCACTCTATCAGATTATATTGGGTTAGGAAATCAGTGCAAAAGTTAAAGATCAAGTGAAAGATAAAGCTGTGTCAATACTCCTATAATATACTACATAATCAAAGGAGTACCTGAAGAATTGATGCAGCATAATACAGCACACTTGGTTGCCCAGTGATCTGTCATGAACATACATTCTGTATAAGCAAAAATGAAATAGATTTGGAATATTATATGATATCATTTCAGTAGAAGAAATACTTGTTGGAACAAAACTAGCCCTGCACCAATAGTGAGGGCTTTCAAGCATTTTCCTCGGAAAACTTCTGTTAGTGAAACTTCTTTTTCTTCACCAACAACAGCGAGTTCATCAAGAATCTCATCTACTTTCACGGGAGCAGTGTCACCAATAGCTTCACCCCTGAGCCGGCGTAAGCAACATATTGCAGTTTCTCTTAACTCCTGCATGCTGCCTTTTCCTTGTATGGCACGTAATAGCAGCCATCTAGGTGATGCAGGTAGCCACCACATTCCAATTCCCATGATTACTGCCAATGGTGTACTGGCTACATACATATAGCGCCAACCAGCTACTGTATCAACTAATAGACTACCAATTCCATAACCTGCCTGCACAAAACTTTAGTTCTTTACTGTTTTGATCTTTTAAAACAAGTATATAGAAGCTCACACAGAGAGTTTCTTGGAACAGCAATTGTTGGCACCATAGAATGCAAGACCTAGAAAATATTCCATGTCATTAAAAGCAATGTGAAGAGCTTACCACCATGCCAAGTACGATGAAGAACTCTTTCAGAGAGATTAGTTGACCACGTATATGACTTGGAGCTGTCTCAGCAATGTACATTGGAGCTGCATGCATTGCCTAAAAAAAGAGAAACCAAAGATTAAAGTTCTACTAAAGATACATGACTAAACAAATAAATCCAGGTTAAGTTTGCAATAGAACTCTTGTTTTTAATTATAAGCATTGATAGCATGCATAATATTTCGGTAGGTAATGCTTAATGCAAAAGAGAAGAGCATTGTGTGTTTTACCAATCCAATTCCAATACCAAATACAAACCGTCCAATCACCATGACAGCAAAGGCAGGGGCTAGGGCTGTCACAAGCGCTCCAACAAGATATAAGAAAGCAGCCAGAATCAACTCTCTTCTTCTCCCTTCAAGTTAAATTAATCTATGTCAATTTCAACAAGAAAAGGATATTACCATTGATTTCATATTTGTCACTTGAAAATGGAAAACAATTAACCTAGAAAGTCAGCAATATTGAAAGCCAAGACAGAGCCGATCAAAGCTCCATAAAGTGATCCACTGGTCTGCAAGAAAAAATGGCGAGGTTTTATAACAGAAGTAATTGTTCTAAAAAAAAAAAAACAGAAATTAGATCAACTCAGGATTTGGTAGGGATTGAGGGGTAGGAAGCCAGTGCACGCAAGTGTGTGCATGGAGGGGAGGGGTGCAACAAAAAGTCGCAGTCTATGAAGAATGATAATGAATAAAAGTCAATAAAAACTCACAATGAGCCCGATGTCCACAGAATTCAAGTTGTACCATGAAATACCACTTGATGTGGCTGACTGCAGGACAAGAAATGGAATTAACAGGTTAGAAAGTGAGGACAATAAGGGTTGTTATTTCTAATATCTTGAACAATCAAAGAAAAAGTTTGAAATGTTTTAATCCCTCTTGCTCATTTGCTACTAGACATGGTGAGATATGTGATGAGGATTATTGTATGTTTCCAATCACTATCGCAACACTTCAATCTAGAAAGTCTTAATGATAGATCTGTTGGGCCATTGGACCGTACTTTTTATTGAATGCATATAGGAACAAGTCAGTGTACACCAGAAGAAGAAATAAATGAGCACCAAACAAATATCTTGCTAGAGGTCGTAATCTCATGAAAAAGCACACCTTTATTGATATTGTAGCACAAGATGTAGAACCAATATCATAACCATACAATAGTCCTCCAAGAGCAGGAAATAGAAATCTGAGAAAAATAAGACACTCCTTAAGTCTAACAGGGTAGAGAAATGTTAATGAAATAATGACCACATAATTTGTTAGCCACAACTTATTCAGTACAAGTGACAGAGCTCAAGGTGATTATAGAAAGTGATATCACTACTTCTCTCTTTTCTGGTCAAAAACAAATGAAAACATCAAAATGATATCATAAGTTCAATCACCATTATCTCTTCTTCCCTTGTTTCAGTGGCATTTATGTTAAAACTGTAGCTGATATTCATTACTTTTCAAGTTCTTATTTTAGCATGTTGAAGAGGAAAACTATGTTCCATGGATTATGTATAGAAAAATAAACAAATGACATGCACTTTTGGGATTAGTGTTTTTTTTTAATAAATTGAAGTTGAATGTTTAGGTCTGAGTACCACCAGGCCTCCCCTTCCTTTCCCTTCACCGCATATAGTTTCTTCCTCTTTTTCTTCACTGTCTCACCATATCTAAAAGCAATCTTTTCCCCTTCCTGTCATCTTGAAATTCTCCAGCCATACAACTATGTTAACAAAATCCAACTCTGTCCCTACAACCCAGCATCTAAGTTGAAGTTCCATCTTCCTAGCCCTTCTTCAACAGATTAAAATCACTGACTGAGATAGACAACCCTTTTATCTCATAAAGTAACAAGTGGCAGAAAAATATGTTTTAGAAACTGTAATTTATCTTGAAGAAAATTTTAGAGATATTGTTAAAAAGCAACAAGCCACCTCGACATATTTTTGAAGGCATATTAATATCCTGACTCAAAATCACCTCCAAAGAGGTAAAACTGTGATATCAAAGGTCTGTATCAGAGGAATCCTTTGAAGTGTCAATTAACTAGGAAATTTTAAAATGCTACTTTCCCCTATCATCATTATATTCAATTAAATTGACAAGATTTAGCATCTTTCAATCTTTACAATTTTGTACCAAACGAAGAACTCCGGAATCAAAACGTTGGCTTATTTGAATCCAGAACACTTTTTTTTTCTTTTGACACAATGTCACAGAATATCAGCTAAGGAGACAGCCTCAAAAGCACTAGACGTTCAGCACCAAAAAAAAAAAAACAGAGTGAGGAATCCAAGACATTTCATATTCAAAACAAAACTATTGATCCAAGTTAATTTAACAGGATAGAAGGAAAAACAAAATACTCTAAATTCCACAATCAAAGTTTATACATTCGGCAGACTTTGTTGCATTTCGTGTTTCACTATAGCAACTGGGAAACAAACACGGGGCAACCAGTCATCAAATACTACATATCATCATGGTTTTTAAGAGTATGGAGCTGACAATCGTGACAAAATATGATAGGAAGCAAGCAAATAGCTTACAACAATGATTTCATAAACCAATGAAAAGAAAAGGAAAAACACATCGCAATTGAAATAAAATAGAAAGCTCACGGGAAGATTGCAGAAGCAATAGAATAATTCTCTGAAGTGTGAGTCCCCCCATTAAGAAGAGGCTCTTCTACACCACTAATCTCTCCCGAGGACTTCCCCACCTGATCACCAAAACAGGCCCTTTTCAGCAATTCACAAATAACATTAATTACTTCATCAGCTAACAAAACAATTTATTCAGTTTGGTTTCCCCGTCAAGAAAGAAAAGGTTGTTTTAAGGAATCGTCCAGTTCAATTTCTTTCAGCAACCGAAAACTCAACGAGTAATATATAAAAACGCCATTAAAAAAGAAATCAGATGGGCAGTTAAAATAAGGGAAACCTTTCCGAGGGATGAGAGCGTGGGCTGTTCAGGATCAGACGCCATATTTCTCTTTTACACCAGTAACAAATCTGAAGGGAAAAAGAAAAGGAAAAGAACAAGAAAGAGGAGTAAAGCTAGTGCTTGGTTTCAAGAGTTTGGATACGCTCCAATTAATATACAGAGAGCGAAGTAAAGAGAAAGTCTCTTCTTTTGTTCTCTCCCCTTACTCCATTTGAGGGGACTACCTACCACCATGCCAGGTGCCAACCCCCGCACACATACAACACGAAGACGTGTCCTTGTAGCTACCAAACGAGCGGGGTTTTGCCCCCGCGATGTGTTAGATTTTTTTATCAACCTACAATACTAACTGATTTTATACTTTTATTTTATTATTTTAATATTTAATTAATAAAATTATAATTGATAAAATCTATTAAAAATCATTTTTGTTCACAAAAAATGATTAAATATTGCTACTGTTAAAATATTTTTGATAAAATTTATTAGAAAATTTGCTAACAAAATAAAATGAATTATTACAAATTTGTTGTCACAGATACCCTGGTTAAAAAATACCAAAAAAGAAATCCGGTAAAAATAAAATTGACTATGACACCTTGATTATAAAAAAAAATTAAAAAATATGAAGAAAAAAAAGGTCATCGTTCATTAAAAGAACAAAAAAGGAAGCACTCATGAGAAAAATACAAGGGGAAAACATTTTTTTTAGAAAATTACTTGACTTGAAAATTTAAAAACTATACCGCACTATGCTGCGGGCTAAGTGAATAATTTTTATAATTGTTTGGATTAAAGAAATCAATATGATTTGCCAATCCAAAATTAATATATATATATATATATGTGTGTGTGTGTGTGTGTGTGTGTGTGTGTGTGTGTGTGTGTAACAGATCACCACACTGTATTATAAAATAGCATCATTGAAGCTTTAACATCTAAAACTATCATTGTTATTACTGTTAAAATAATAAAAATTATCAAATTATCTCGAGGAAAAAAGCTGAAAACAATTAAAAAAGTAAGCAAAAAAATAATTAAAATTCTTCTTCTTCTTCTTCTTATTCTTATTCTTATTCTTATTATTCTTATTATTATTATTATTATTATTATTATTATTATTGTGTTAATAATGAAAAAAGAAAACAAAAATAAATGAAAGATTAAAAAAATCTAAATAACTTTAACAATAGATCAAACAAAAAAATAAAATAAAAATTATCAGGTAAAAAAAATCATTTGACTGAAAAAAAAAAACAACCAATAAAAAATAACAGAAAGAGAAAATAAAAAAACAAAAAAAATAAAAATAAAAATTATTAATTGAAAAAAAAATCATTTGACTTGAAAATTAAAAAAATTGACCACACTACGTTGCGGGCTGAGAAAACAATTTTTATAATTGTTGGGATTAAAGAAATTAACAGGATTCACTGATTCAAAATTAAAATATAATATTGATATATATATATATGCAAGATTTAATATAATAAAACAGATCATCACAGCCTATTATAAAAACAACAACATCGAAGTCTTAACATCTAAAATTATCGTTGTTATTACTGTCAAAACAATAAAATCTATCAAATTATCCTTAGAGAAAAAAATCAAAAACAAATTAAAAAAATAAACAAGAAAAATAACTAAAATTATTATTATTATTATTACTATTACTACTACTAAAATAACTCGTGCATTGGTCTAGAACTGCAGTGAACGACCAGGCTTTTTTAGGTTATTTCTAATACCTCTTCAATTTACACTATTCTCTTAGCATGGACTTGTCAACCCTAGAAACCCATTAATTCTTTAATATTATATGAAATAGTTTTTTAACGAGCGGATTAGCCTGCGCGATGCGCTAGGCTTTTTTATTATTTAAAAAATTTAATTGATATATGTATATTATATTTTATTAATTTAATATTTAATGAGTAAAAGTACAATTGATAAAATCTATTAGAAACTTTTTTTTCCACTACAAAATGATTGACTATTGTTGCTGCTAAAATTCTTTTGATAAAACTGTTAGAATTGACTATATGTTGGAAACTAATTGTAAATTTTATTGGTCATATTCTTATATTAAAAATACTTTAGAATAATAAGAAATAGGTTACAAACACGCACACATATTATAAATAAAAATTATTGTAATTTTTTGAAGAAATAAACTGAAATTTTTTGTGTGCTATAATTAGTTATTTTAATATTTAATTAACAAAATTGTATCAGATAAAATATGGTAGAAAATATTTTTTTCCTTATCAGAAACAATATTATTGAAACTGGAAGTGGCTTGTATAGTTTTTAATTGTAGATAACCTAGGTAAATTAGTCTACCTGTTTATTTTTTATTTATTTTTTTCCAGTAACATTAGATCTAAAATATTATACATAAAATTGATTTTTATTTTATTAGATTTATTTATCATATTATTATATTAAATATATTTTAGAATATTGATATGAATATGTTTATCTGAAAAAATCCTATGTTTCTTGTTATATATATATATATATATATATATATATATATATATATAGACGATAATTTTAAATGAATATTAAAATATATAATTAGTCTTACATATGTATACGAAAAAAATGTAAGAATAATTATTATCATTATTTTGAATACTTTATGTAGGTTTTTCTCTATGTAGGAAATGGAATGATTTTATACTCGTTGTAATTGGTTAATTCACTATTTAAACAGTAAAATTATAATTATTAGAATATGTTAGAAATGTTGTTTTTTCTACCTAGAAGTGATTGAATGGTATTGCCATTAAAACTATTTTGATAATTATTGCATCGGTAGATTATACAGTTGGAATTGAAAAAATTCTTTTGAAATGAGTCATGGACTCCGTGTAACATGTTGATTGATTGTTATATATGTTTTATTTGTTTTATGAATTTTTTCGTTAGCAAATAGTTAAATTACAGTTATTGAATTTTAGCCCAGATGAGTGATTTATTTTATGACTCAAATAATTTAATTGGTGTTTATTTTAACTAATTCGGAAATAATTTAATTGGTAGATAGCAAAACCACAATCGATGATATGGATTAAAGATATTTTGTTTTTCAAAAAAATCCAGGTCAAACACACACACACACACATATACATACAGGCTCAAAACAATTTGATTGATGTTTTTTTCACTAATTAGACAATTTTGTTTTTCAAAAAAATTCAGGTCAAACACGCACATACACACATATATACATGCTCCAAACAATTTGATTGGTGTATTTTTCAACTAATTTGACAATAATTTAATTGGTAGATAAATAAATTATAATCGATTATATGGACTAAAGATATTTTGTTTTTGAAAAAAATCAAAGTCAAACACCCACCCACACGCTATATATATATATATATACACACACACACACACAATAGAAATAAATCCTTATATTGAAATTCCATAATCCGAACTAAAGCCAAAAATTAAAAGAATTGGGACCGAAATGGAACTCAAATACATAATTTATTTGCATGGAAGGATAAAATTGAAAGAAATCAAACTTTAACACCGTAATTATTAAGGATTTATGATAAATTTGTTTGGAATGATAAAATTGACTTCAACCAAAACTTTGATATAAAAAATATTAAGGATTTCAAGTCAAAATGAAAAATTAAAAGCACAGGGACCAAATTGAATTTACATTATCTAATTACTTTGAATTAAAGGAAAAAATTGAAACAAATCAAAACTTATATAATTGTAATAAATAAAAAATAAATATATATAAGTCAAAAAAATATATATAACCAGAAATTTTTTTATGGAAAAATATGAAAAAAAATAATAAGAAAAAACACAATAACATAAAAGAGGCAAGAAAGAAAGAAAAAAATAGGAAAAAAGTAATAAGAAAAAAAAAAGCAAGAAACGAATAAAATGAAAAAAAAAGAAGAGAAAAATGTAAAGTAAAGTAAAAAAGCAAAAAAAAAAAGAGATAGAAATGAAAAATGTAACTGGGAAGTAAAACAAAAAACAAAAAAACAAAAAAAAACAAAGAGCACATGCACACGCAAAGTATAGAAACAAATGTCCAGGGATGGTGGCCGAGCTGTTTTAGATATAAGGTAAAATGAAAAATATAACCGGGAAGTAAAAAAAAAAAAAAAGAACACATGCACACGTAAAGTATAGAAACAAATGTCCAGTGAATAGGGATGGTGTCCGAGCTGTTTTAGATAGAAGACGAGCGGTATACCCGCGCGATGCGGCGGTTTTTTTTTATCTATGTAGAAAATTTATTGTTTTTATATGTATTGTATTTTATTAGTTTAATATTTATTTAGTATAGTTATAATTGATAAAATTTATGTAATCAAAATGGAAAGTGACGCGTATATTTTGTAAATGCAGATAACCTACGTAAATCTTTATTTTTTTTTGTTTATCTTTTCCCTAGCAATATTATATTTAAAATATTAAAAATGAAAATATTATAAATTTTTTTTTAAGAAATAAATCTAAACAAAAGAGTACCAAATTTCAATATTAATTTTAAAATGATATTAATTTTTTTATTCCAAAAAACCTAGGTCATGTTTTCTTTTCCCTATATATATATATATATTCATATGAGATAACATCCAATAAATATTAGAACATATAATTAATGAAAGACTAAAATTATCCTAGAAAATTTAAGAAAATTAAAAAAAAATTATCATTGTCATCACTGTCAAAACAATAAAAATTATTAGATTATATGGAGAGAAAAAAACAATAACAAAAGAGTAAGCAAGAAAAACAATTAAATTATTATTATAAAATAACTCGGACACCCCGGTCATGGGGAAAAAATATAAGTGGAAAAAAGGGGAAAAATGTAGAAGTGGAAACAAAAAAAGAAAAAAATAGATCCGAAGATTAATCGTGATACGCGTAAGCTGTCATTAATATCCAAGCTAAAAAAACAAACAAACAAAAACAACTTTTACAGAGTAATTTTCTAAAATTAGGATTTAAAAAATTCCAAAAAAAAACAAACGAAAAGCAACACTTTCCAAAATAAGGATTAAAAAAAAACGAAATTTAGAAAAAAAAAGGATTTAAAAAGAAAAAAAAAGAAATTTAGAAAAAAAAAGAATTTAAAAAGAAAAAAAACAAAATTTATAAGAAAAAAAGGATTTAAAAGAAGAAAAAGAATTTAAAAAGAAAAAAAACAAAATTTATAAGAAAAAAAGGATTTAAAAAAAAGAAAAAAAATGAAATTTAGAAAAAAAAGCATGGTTATTAAAAAAAACAATGCAAGGGAAAAACACCTTTTTAAACAGTAATGAGAAAAAAAATCATGTTGCGCATAAAATAACTCGGACACCCCGGTCATGGGGAAAAAATATAAGTGGAAAAAAAGGGACAAAATGTAGAAGTGGAAACAAAAAGGAAAAAATAGATCCGGAGATTAATCAAGATACGCGTAAGTCGTCATTAATATCCAAGTTAAAAAAACAAACAAACGAAAACAACACTTCTCCAAAGTAATGTTCTAAAAATGAAGATTTAGGAAAAATAATTTAAAAAAAAACGAAAACAACACTTTCCAAGAATAAAGGATTTAAAAAAAAATGAAATTTAGAAGAAAAAAGGATTTAAAAAGAAAAAAAACGAAATTTAGAAAAAAAAAGAATTTCAAAAGAAAAAAACGAAATTTAGAAAAAAAAAGAATTTAAAAAGAAAAAACAAAATTTATAAGAAAAAAAGATTTAAAAAAAAAAAAAACTAATATTAAAAAAAAAGAATTTAAAAGAAAAAACGAAATTTAGAAAAAAAAAGGATTTAAAAAGAAAAAACAAAATTTATAAGAAAAAAAAGGATTTAAAAAAAAAGAAAAGAAAAAGAAATTTAGAAAAAAAAAGAATTTAAAAAGAAAAAAAAACAAAATTTAGAAGAAAAAAAGGATTTAAAAAAAAAAACGAAATTTTGAACATTATTATTAAAAAAAAACATGGTTATTAAAAAACAATGCAGGGAAAAACACCTTTTAAACAATGAATGAGAAAAAATCATAATGCGCATAAAATAACTCGGACACCCCGGTCATGGGAAAAATGTAGAAGTGAAAACAAAAAAAGGAAAAAAAATAGATCCGGAGATTAATCGTGATACGCGTAAGCTGTCATTAATATCCAAGTTAAAAAAACAAACAAACGAAAGCAACTTTTACAGAGTAATTTTCTAAAATTAGGATTTAAAAAATCCAAAAAAAAACAAACGAAAAGCAACATTTTTCAAAATAAGGATTAAAAAAAACGAAATTTAGAAAAAAAAGGATTTAAAAAGAAAAAAACAAAATTTAGAAGAAAAAAAGGATTTAAAAAGAAAAAAAACGAAATTTAGAAAAAAAAAAGAATTTAAAAAGAAAAAAACGAAATTTATAAGGAAAAAAAAAGGATTTAAAAAGAAGAAAAAAACGAAATTTAGAAAAAAAAAGAATTTAAAAAGAAAAAAACAAAATTTATAGAAAAAGAATTTAAAAAGAAAAAAACGAAATTTAGAAAAAAAAGAATTTAAAAAAAAAAACGAAATTTAAAAAAAAAAAGGCAGATGTACTCCCTGAGTACAAATGCAAAATAGCCAATACACAGTAATCTACTGTGCATTTGACGGATGCCTTTTAGATATATAAATAATAATAATATGTTCAATCTTTTTGGCTTCAATGTCAACTTTTTTTTCTAGATATAATATATCTAACATACTTGACAGATTAACAAATAATTAATTATCACTCGATGCTTCCGGTACTAACTTTGAGATATTTAACATGCAAATCTATAGAGAGATTGTGTGTTAAGATATTATAAAAAAAAACTAACACGTATCTCTTTAGATAAGTTTTCAATAAATTATTAATTAAAGCTTAAGAAGTTGGGAGGCCTTAATTTGGCCGATTAACATTGTCTTAAACTCATAATGCCCCTTGATGTGTTTGAAAAAAGTCTTGGCTAGATCTTTATCCTTCATACGTACCTAATGATATCTTAATTGTAGATTTTTAATTTTTTTTATTTGTATTAAATACGACTTGCATTAAAAAACATACTAAGTTTAGTTTTGATGGTATAAAATAAAAGTGAAACTCTCTCTTATACATATATATATACAAAGGTTATTTTGTATTTTTATATTATAAAAAACATGTGCAATATCCTTAATAGCTCTGGATTTAATTATTGTTTTTTGTCTTGTTAAAGGGTATTAAATACAACTTGAGTTAAAAAAACATAGTAAGTTTAGCTTTGATGGTGTAAAATGAGAATGAAATTCTCTATTATACATGTATACAAATGTTATTTTGTATTTTTATATTATAAAAAACATGTGCAATATCCTTAATAGCCCCGGATTTAACTGTTGTTTTTTTGTCTTGTTAAAGGGTATTAAATACAAGTTGTGTTAAAAAATATAGTAAATTTAGCTTTGATGGTGTAAAATGAGAATGAAACTCTCTCTTATACACGTATTTTTATATTATAAAAAACATGTGCAATATCCTTAATAGCCCTGGACTTAACTGTTGTTTTTGTCTTGTTAAAGGGTATTATAATTATTTTATTATATCCAGAAACATTAAAAATCTAAAATACCCCTGGACCAATAGCTAAAATCATTGTTCATCGAGGGGTTAAATAGTAATTTTACCATTACAATCCACAGTTAAGTCCAGGTTTTAGTAGTGGTGTGTGTAAGCTAGCCACCTCGGTTATAAAAAAACAAAAAAAAATATACGTGAAAAAATAAGAAAAAATGGGTCTGGGGATTAGTTGTGGTACGCATAAACTAGCTCGGACACCTCGGTTATCAAAAAAACAAAAACAAATGTATAAGTGGGAAAAAAAAGTATAAAACCAAATGGGTCCGAGGATTAGTCGTGGTTCGCGCAAGTTGGCCCGAACACCCCGGTTATTTAAAAAAAACAAAAAAAATATAAATGGGGTAAAAAATATAAAAAAAATGGGTTGAGAATTAATCATAGTGCGCGTAAACTGGTTTGGATACACTGGTTATCAAAAAAAAAATGTATAAGTTAAAAAAAATGTATTAGCAGGAGAGCACTGTAGCAATCCACGGTGTCATGTGAGGAGAACTATAGTGCTTTCTCCACACCATTTCACAAAAAAATAGTGGATCTGGGGATTAGTCGTGGTGCACGTAAGTTGGCACGGACATCCCGGTTATCCAAAAAACAAAAACAAAAAGTATAAGTGGGAAAATAAATATAAAAAAAAGTGGGTCCAGAGATTCGTCATGGTCTGTGTAAGTTGGCCCTGACAACCCAGTTGTCAAAAAAATATATATAAGTGGGGGGGAAAAGAAAGAAAATATTTAAAAAAAATGGGTTGGGGATTAGTCATGGTGCGTGTAAATCGGTCCAGATACACTGGTTATAAAAAAATGTATAAGTGAAAGAAAAAAAACATGATAAAAAATGTCTATAAAAAAAATGGGTTAGAGACTAGTCCTAGTGCACGTAAGTTGCCCGAGACATCTCAATTATATATACAAAAAACATAAAAACAAAATGTATAAGTGGGGGGAAAACAGAAAAAAATGTTAAAATAAAGTGGGTTCGGGAATTAGTCATGGCGTACATAAGCTGACATGGATACCTCTGTTATAAAAAAACAAAAAAAAAATATATAAGTGGAAAAAAGAAAAATATATATAAAAAAAGGGTTAGGGGATTAGTTGTGGTGTGCGTAAACTAATCCGGACACCCCGACTATAAAAAAATGTATAAGTTAAAAAAATAAAACAAAAAAAAGTGTAAGGCGAAAGCATTATAGATGCACATGAGAGCTATTGTAGCTGCACGTGAGAGCTACAGTGTTTCCCCCACCATTATATATATATATATATATATAATAAATAAATTAAAATTAATAATACAATAGTTTGAGAAAGAAATATGCAACACACAAACAAAAAACAAAAGTAGGAGGTCCCTTGCCAAGGATCGAACCTATGACTTTCATCTTAGAAAGCAGACGCTCTCTCCAGTGAGCTACAAACGCTTCATCATATCTTGAAGGTTAAATCTTATCCTAGAATTATATTTACTATTTCAATCCATAATGCCTCTGAGTCTAGATGATTAGTGAAAATCATTGTTCATTACTGTTTGATTTTGTTTATGTGTTGCCTCGTTTTTTTATTTAATTTTATATCTAAAATATTAAACATAAAAAAGTTTTAAAAGTAATTTTTTAATAAATACAACCTAAAATCCAAGAATTAATTTTTTCTAAGACATAAAACCTAAACAAAAGAGGAAATAATTAGAACTAAAAACAAAATTAAGATTGTATATATATAAACATGGACAAAAATAGAGGCTATATAGAACTATATGTATAAAATAAAGAAATTAAAATAAATAATTAAAAGTATATGGGTCTCAATGAAAACAAAATATGTAAATAATTTACACTAAAGGATTAAATTAAAACAATTAAAAGTGTTGCAAGGAAAAAATAATTAATTCTTTTATTTTGTTTATTTTGTTTTGATCCATTTATTTTTTCAGTAAATTTGGTATAACTCTAAATAATTTTTTTGTATTTATATATTTATACTCTTAGTTTTGATTTTGAATGTTTAGTAGAATCTGTCTTTGTAAGTAGATGGTTAAAAAAAAAGAATAAGTTCAATTTTGGTGGTGTGAAATAAAAATAAAACTTTCTCTTATGCATGTATAATTAATCTTCAGTTAGTAGTTGTTTGTGATATTTTTTAAGATTTTAATATTGAACAAATATGAGAATATATCATTATTTTTAAGAGAAAAAACCTTTAAAATAATCTTTCTAATTATTTTAAATACATTATATATAATAAAATAAATATATTAAAAAACTAAATAATTGAATTTATTGTAGATTAATTATTTCTCTCTAATATATAGCATTATTAAAAAAAATCAAGAACCATTAATATTTTTTAACATGTTATAAATATAGTTTTGTTTACGGCGAAACGCATGGCAACTGACTCATATATTTTTTATTTGTAGATAATTTAACCAATTTTTTTACCTATTTTGTTTATGTGTAGCTTCAAACATTTTTTTTATCCATATAATATTAGATATGAAACATCATACACAAAAAAGTTGTGAAAGTCTATTATTCACAGAGACAACATCAATTAATGAATTATATTGATTCTTATTCTTATTATTATTAAACAACACGAGGACTTCCCAAGAGGTCACCCATCCTAGTACTACTCTCGCTCAACCACGTTTAACTGCGGAGTTCTGATAGGATCCGGTGCATTAGTGCTGGTATGATCGCACCTGTAAGCACGTGCACAATGAAATGCTATAAGCGACCACCCCTGACCTAATCCCACAACAGCGAGGGGAGTGGAAGGCCCTCATCATCGCATTTTTACAGGAGTTTCCGGAGGGTGTTTTTCCTGTAGTAGCTATGGAATCGCTACTCTGACCGCCGGATCTTTAGAATTTCAAGATGTCATCCTGGGGTCTTGGTTGAGGCAGTTTTAGTGAATTCCGGGACGAAATATCACGTGGATTGAGGAGGAGGAGGCGTGGCCAGACTTCGGTGCGGGTGGAAAAAAATCTAGGGAGGGGCATTCATTTGTACCTCACTCTTTGATCACGGTTGGTCTTCGACGGTTATCGCGAATGAACGATATGGGGTGAAAAGAGAGAGGAGTTAAGCGGGGCAGACAAAAAAGAGAAAGATGACTAGCAAAATGAGGGGTGCAACACGAGGACTTCCTAGTAGGTCACCCATCCTAGTACCACTCTTGTCCAAACACGTTTAGCTGCGGACTTCTGATGGGATCTAGTGCATTAGTGTTGGTATTGTCGCACAAGTTAGCACATGCACGATGAAAACATGTTAAGGATAGAACTTTGGTTCTTTCCCTTTGAGAAACATATAGTATTTCATCTTAACACTTAAAATATATAACTTGTATTCAAAACTTAAAACTTCTAATGTTAGATGTTGTTAAAGGATGAAAGATGGTTTTAAATGAAGAAATGAGATAAACAAATATAAAGGGAGTAATGATTGAAAAGAAAACCTACATTTGTGATATTGTTATTAAGAATATATAACCTAAATGAGAACTTGATGTGGTATGCCTTTGAATACAAAGGGACCGTAAGAGTTTCACATCATTAATAGAGGAGCATGAGTAAAGTTTGGGCAACATATAGGTGTTTCATACCTATGTTTACTCTTATAAAGATGCAGGATATATTAGTGTTAAATTTATATTACTCATAGAAATGTATTTTTGCAGGATATATTGTGTATTGTAAAGTAGCAAAATAATAGGAATTATAGAAAATGCGACAAAATATAAATTTATGTAATTATTTTAGATGACAAATTATAGAGTTGTGACTCAAATTATAGAGTTGTGCAAATTATGACTAACATTCATTCAATGGATGTTAAAGATGTTAGGTTGATGGTATCAATATACAAAGTTCTTAACGGGGGTTTCTGTAGTGTCAAGGCATGTAAATTATGATTACCATTCATTTGATGAATGTTAGATATACTGGATTATTGGTATCAACAACTAAAGATATTAATGGGGGTTGTTGTAGTGTTAGGACATGAGAAATTGACTAACATTTATTCAGTGTATGTTAGAGATGTTAGGTTAATGGCATCAACATGCAAAGATACTAATGGGGTTTTGTAGCGTCAGGTTTTGTCCATATTTGCATGATTAGACAAACAAGCCCTTAAAAATTTCTAAAACATCTAGGGACCATCTTAAAAATATTGGTAGGTCCCTCACATGATTTTCCAATATTTTTACCTAATATCGAATTGTATACTTGTAAGAAACAAACCTAGTATTAAAAATACCTACTTTTTCTCCAAAATTCAAAACTAAATTTCCTTGTTTCAGAAAACACAAAAAGATAAAGAATTCTTCAAGAATTTGATTAAATATGGGATTGTAATTTCACATCGTATGAAATGGACATGGTATTAAAATACTTTTTTTCAATCTAAAATCATGAGAAAATCTATGAACAAATTTAAAACAACTGCTCCCTTTAAAAATGCAAAACATATGTTTTGTTTTAATGAATAAATCCAAATCCTAAAGGTTTTTTTATGCATATTTTCTAAAAGATAAAATTGCTTTTTATCATGTCTTAAAAATACAAATGGATATCGTAACTAGTTTATGGTTAACTATTAGGATTGGACAAAAATACTAAAATTCCCACAAAAATTAATTTGTTTAGTTAGATTGTTATTCAAAGTGTTAGGATTCATTTGTAGAATTTAGTACTTGGGGGTATAAAAATGGGATTTTGCGCACCCGTCATGGAGCAACAGTCAATCCATCCTTCACATAGGAAAGATGTATGAAAATTAATAATGTTGTGAAATGGAAGGAGGACTCATTGGTGAGAGGCAATCAAGTTATTCATGACCATGAAATTATGGCATTTGTAGCAACATGTATTGATTGTTCTTTAGTCATAATGATAATGTTCTCGCTAAAATAATCATTTTTTCATGTTTATTATTTGTTAAATTAATGAGTTTATCTTATCATATAAGTCAATTTATTGATTTGATAAATAATCTGACTATCAATCATGTATTAATTTGTTGGTAAAATGTTGAATTCTCAATCAATTATGTTATTTGTTCTTGATTTCTTCCTTTCAACGAGGAGAACCTACAATTACAAACCTAGTACCTCACAAATTAAACAAAGTATAGAGTTTTAAGCTTAATTTTAAGTTAAGAAGAGTAATGTAAGACAATTAATCTAGATAAAAACATAAAGAAGCGAGAAAAGAATAATGAAAAACTATAAACAAAATCAAAGAAAAGAAAAACAATAAATTGAAATAAAATATAAATAATGAAAATAAGTAAATAAATATTGTTTCAGTAATTGGATGGTTTTATATATATATATATATATATATATATATATAATCCTACATGAACAACAATTTAATACAAATATAAAATTTGTTTGTACAAAATAAAAGTTCACAATATGAATCTTAATACAGTTCACAATATTTTCCAACTAATATGTTATACTTTCTAACATAATCTACTAAAGACTTTTATTTAGAATAAGAGTTGGTTTTCTTGTCAATTAAACGAACTCTTATCGATGTAGCTGATTGTTGTTTATGTGAGATCACGACTTCTAAGATACTTTTAACTCTCTTAGTCTATCAAGACTTGTAGTCTATTAGTCGATCATATTGTTAATAATCAATTTTAGCCTTCTTTTCTCATCTTGCTGTTGAATATATATTATTCATACTTAGCTGACACATAAATGCTGGTATTTAGAAAAACTTTATGTTCGTGCATAAAAACTCACAGCTAATTAGATAATTTGTTTTCGGTTTGTTTGCATTTTTTTCATGTGATATTTGCTGAAATGACAACAATATTCAACATCCATCATCACCACAACTAAATTTTGATTCAATTTGAAAACTTTATTAAAGAGCATAAAAATGTTTTATTCTTTCCTAGTAACAAGACTTGGTTAAAATGTACGAGGCACGCACCACATTCCTACTGTCATGTCCTCTTCAAGACATCTATTATAGCAATTTTTGTTCCTATGATATTCCATATGTTGTATGTTGGTAGCATCCATGTTGTCATAAAACAAACAATAAACATAAGCAACAAAATATGTCATCAAAGGAATGAATTGCAGTTTGCGAACCTATTGTTTACACTTTACACTTCACAAAAGATGTAGTGCCGAGACATTCAGAACCGATCAAGTGTTTGGAACAATCAAGTTTGTCTCAGCAACAAAGCTTGAATATGACAATGGTAACTCCATATTCACAAGACAAAGGTGAATTACAAAAAGGACTAGGCCATTGTGCTATTAAATGAAAACATACATCATGATTACAAACACCTAGTTAAGTTGCAATTTTTAGATTAAATGTAAGGTACAGTGCGCATCTACATCCTAGTTAAATTGGCTTTGTGCATTTCTTTTGTGAATGTCCTAACAAATGACAGCGACCACATTGAACCACCCTCTTTGGGCGTTTAAAGTTTTCCACACGAAGAACCTTCTTTTTTGGTCTGCCAGGTGGCCGGCGAGTTTTGGGTGGGCGAATTGTAATGTCCACCTTGGCACCTCCACCTTCTGTTCCCTCACCCAGTTCCCTCCACAGGCTCTTATCAGGAATAGGGTTGATCATCTCCGAGTATGTCTCCCGATAACTTGCAGCAGTGAAGCAAGGTTCCGCAAATAAATGAGCATTTTGCCCACAGGAAATAAGTGCTGCAGCAGCATGTGCACAAGGTAAACCATACAGCTGCCAACGACGACATGAACAGACACGACTCCTAATATCCACAATATTTGTTCGCTCAGTTGACACAATCTCAAACTCAACCTCATTTGCACGAAGTACTTGGTAACAATGTGCATCTGCAATAGCCTCTAAAATCCGTTTCTCAGCAGATGGGACAAGAATTGAGGTCCAGCTCATGCCAATGTCACGACGATTGTTAAACCAAGAAGACAACTGATGCCGAATATGCTCCATCATTTGAACAATTGGGAGCTCATGGCATTCAAGAGCCCAATTATACAATAACTCTGTAACCCCAAGCATAAAATGGCCATATCGCATACCGTCAAAATATGCAACAGCCCAAAGTTGGGGAGAGAAGTGTTGAAACCAAGGTATAACATCTTGTGAGATCTCTACCATCTCAGTGATCTTGCTTTCGAATTCAGCTGCTGTGAGGGCATAAACGGCATTCCAGAAAATATTCACTAACTTCGTGTTCTTAAATGTGTCGCGGAAGTTTTCACTAACAAAACGCAGACAAAATCCATGGAATGCACTGGGAAAGTGTGTTTCAACTGCCTCTACAATGCTCTTATGCCTTTCAGACAGTATGGTAAGTCTAGGCATGTTGTCAGTATTTACTCCAAGAAGCTTCCGCAACTCTGACATAAACCACATCCAGTTTTCATCATTTTCCTCATCAACAGTAGCAATGGCCAGAGGAAATAATGCATCATCAGCATCAACAGCTGCAGCACAAAGTATTGTACCCAAGTATTTTCCTTTAAGATGTGCCCTGTCAAGTTCCAGAAGTGGCCTACAAGCATTTACAAAGCCATAAATGGATGCACGGTAGGAGATAAAAAGTCTTTGAAAACAATTTTCTTGTCCGGTAGCAAAAACAGATGCAATGCTTCCGGGGTTGGTTTTTCTTATCTGCTCACAATATGCAGGAAGAAGGCGAAATCCTTCCTCAAAAGTTCCATGAAGTGCAGCCATGCTGCGCTCCTTCCCACGCCAGGCTTGCATATAAGAAACAGCAACCCCATGCTGGTCACGGATAGCTTCTAGTATTTCCTTTGGTTTGTACTGTGGATTGTCTCGAATGCGTGCTTCTACTGACCTAGCGACCCAACCTACCGATGCTTGCTGATGGTGAAGGTTGTGAACCCCTTCACAAGTATGCTCTCCATGTAAGGTTCTAATTGAAAAGGTTGGAACCCCAGGACATTTTGCAACATGAACACGCCATGGGCAGCCTTCTTTAGAGCACTTGGCTATAAACCGGCTTCGATCTGATTTCACTATTCGAAGATCAAAATGCAGCGCTATAGCAATATCTTTCAACTTTCTTCTACAAGTTTCAACATTAGGAAACTCTTGTCCAATGGCCAAAGCGTGTTCTGACAATGCAAGAGGAGCATCGGGTACAGTTAAAGCAAGGTCTGCCATTAATCCACCAAAATGATGCGAAACAACTTTACTTGCTTGATAGGCTTCCCCGTTTGCTAACATGCAAACTAACCAGTTTCAAACTTGTATTCTTCAAATTCAGCTAGCACAGAAAACCACCAACAAAATATGGATGCGACAATAGAAGGACAAGAATAAGGAAATAAAAAAGAAGGTAACTCATGAAATCAAAACAGAAGAACACATAAACATATGCCAACTTCCAAACAAATAACTATATTAGAAATTTAATAAAAAATGAATGGAAAGGAACAGGTTAATACAGTCGAGCATTAGAAGTCAATTACAATTTCTTTCTAATGTTTATTTGAAATAAGGGGAGGTAAATTCATTCATTGTGACACATATGGGGTGGTTTTAATGCTCGGTATCAGTATAAAAAACCACCTACAATCATCATGTCCTGCCAGTGATTTGAAAGGAAAACATTATCAACCACACTTGGCCCATGTATCCAAGGGAAAGAAATGGTTTCACTAAAGGGAACATTGTCAGTATCCAAACCCAACAATCTAATGATGTAGATGAAACTCCAGAAATGTTCAGCTTTTTTTATGCATTCTCTGTTTCTCAATTTCTCTCCCAAGTTTGTGTGTCAGACGCAAATAAACTTTTCTCAAAGGAGCTTAAATTAGTAACACAGTCAACCAATTTCACCAGCACAATCCACCAATAATAAGAGAATTGAAACAGTTAAATTTCCATGTGATCACAAACGGGTACAAGAGGAAAACTTGGCATATTTTGACTAGTCTCAAAGTATAATAGTTCTCTTGAAAGGAACAAAAGAAACTTCGCACAGCAAGGGATGGGAAATGTAGCTAAACATTCACGTCCCTAAGACATACAAAAATATTCTAATTCAATTTTGGGAATTATGGAAAATATTTGTTTTGTTCGAAAACATTCATGTAAAAGTGGATGGAAAAGTTTCAGAACAAACCCATATCTTCGAAAGTTTTCAGCCGTGTGTGTGTAAGAAGAAAAGATCAAACAGGAAAAAATCATAAAACCAGTTCATACAATAAAAACATAGCTAATGATTCCTTTACCGTATTTCAAACCTCCCCACTTTAGTGTCACATTGCAATCCATTTTTTAGAACTGAGTCTAAATTCCCTAGCACTATATATCACATTAGAGAAATGATGTAAAACCAGATCACGGGAACAGGCATTGACAGCATAAAAATAATAAACAAAGAAAAGACAGACAAACCTACCATGGGTTTCTACTGAGGTAAGCAGGCAGAGGAGAGATTAAATCCCAATAATTTATCAGCTACCGGCATCCGTCCATGGCCCTTGAATTAAGGATATCTTTCTCAACTCTCAGAGACTCTCTCTCAACTGGGACTCGGACAGAAACCTAGAAAAACACAACACCCAATCTTCCTCACCTCTCAACTATCGACAAAAGCTGTTCGAACGCTTACGGTCCTGCTTATGAATTCCTTCCCTTCATCCATACCACACTCCCACGTTTTCGGCCCGATAAATGATAATATGGACCTGGGCTATATTTTGTTTTAGGGGTCCTACCCAAAACCTCGAGTAATGTGCAAGGAACACTTAGTACCTCACTCCATTTTAATTAAAAAAACAAAATTTATTGGAATTAAAATAATTAATAAATTTTGTTAATTCAAAAATAAAATAAAATATTTATATATACAATACTGGATATAATAAAATATATTTTATTAAAATAATGGTAACATTGAAGCCTTAAAATTTAAAAATATCATTATTATTACTGGTAAATCAATAAAATTTATTAAACAATCCCTAAGAAAAACAAAACTAAAAAAAAATGACAAAATAGGAAGTAGGAAAAAATAATTATTATAATTATTGTTATTGTTGTTGTTAATGCATTAATTATGAAAAAAATTAAATCAAAACCTAAAAACTTTAACAAAAGATCAAACAAAAAAATAAAATAAAATTATTATCTGAAAAAAATATCATTTGACTTGAAAATAAACAAAAAATAATAATACAAACAAAACAAAAGAACAACCGAAAAAAATAAGTATAAAAAAATGAATAGACTGGTGAACCGAACGACCCGAAAACCGAATCAACCCAAAAACCACTATTACAATCCACGGTATTTACACTCACATGTTATAGTGTTTTCCTGATTTTTTTAGTTTATTTTTTAATTCGTGTATATTTGTTGAGTTAAAACAAAAATAATGCATTCTAAGTTTAAATAATGTTATTTTCTATTTAAATAATACGTTTTTATTTATTTTTTTCATTAAAATTTTTAATTTTTCTATTTTCAAATTATTAAAAATTATAGTTCCACTAAAATTAATATTAAGAATCTAGAGCTAGACTTTCAGTCAATATACAATAATTAATACTTAGAAGATATAACGTGTTTGATATTGTATTTTAAAATACTTTTTGAAAAAAAATGATTTTTTATTTTTTGCTTTAAATTATTTTTTGGTGGTTTTAGATTATTTTAATGTGTTAATGTCAAAAATAAATTTTTAAAAAAAATATTTTGATGCATTTCTAAATGAAAAATACTTTAAAAAACAAACACACTCCCAAATAGACATATAAATGACACATATATGCATCAAAGGAAATTCTAAGATTCTTATTAAATCACAAAATATCATAATTATTGTATAAGAATAAATAATATTTCTTAATATTTAAAAAATAAAATTACATATTCTTAATTCATGAATAAAAAGTGGCAACATTTTCTTCCATTTACGTAGTCATTGTAATTTTTAAAAAATGAAAGAAATTAGCTGGAACTTTAAAGAAAATTTACTTTTCAATAGAATAAAGACTAATTACCTAAAAGATGAGTTGTGTAATTGTTTTACTGTGTACACACACATATTTTACAATTCATTGCTACAGTGTAATTACTATTTTATCTCTAGGACTGAAATTTTTAATCCCAAAGAATGGGGGCATTTTAGGATTTTTACAGGTACAGATGACTTTCTAGATTTGTTGCACAATCAAACGATTAAAATAGCCCCCCTAAGAGACAAAATAAAAAAAAATTGAATGGGCGAGAATAGTACTAGGATGGGTGACCTCCTAGGAAGTCCTCATGTTGCACCCCTCATTTTGCTAGTCCTTTTTCTCTTTTTTGTCTGCCCCGCTTAACTCCCCTCTCTTTTAACCCCATGTCGTTGATTCGCGATAATCGTCGAAGACCAACTGCGATCAAAGAGTGAGGTGCAAACGAATGCCCCTCCCTAGATTTTTTTTCCACCCGCACCGAAGTCTGGCCACTCCTCCTCCTCCACAATCCACGCGATATTTCATCCCAGAATTCACTAAAACTGCCTCAGCCAAGGCCCCGGGATGACATCTTGAAATTCTAAAGATCCGGCGGTCAGAGTAGCAATGTCATAGCTACTACAAGGAAAACACCCTATGGAAACTCCTGTAAAAATTCGACGACCAGCGCACTCCCCTCCCCGTTGTGGGATCAGGTCATGGGTGCTCGCTTATAACATTTCATCGTGCAAGTTCTTACAGGTGTGATCATACCAGCACTAATGCATTGGATCCTATGAGAACTCTGTAGTTAAACATGCTTGGGCCAGAGTAGTACTAGGATGGGTGACCTCCTGGAAGCCCTCATTTTGCTAGTCCCCTTTCTCTTTTTTGTCTGCCCCGCTTAACTCCTCTCTCTTTTCACCCCATGTCGTCGGTTTGTGATACTCATCGAAGACCAACCGCGATCAAAAAGTGAGGTACAAACGAATGCCCCTCCCTAAATTTTTTTCCACCCGCACCGAAGTCTAGCCACGCCTCCTCCTCCGCAATCCACATGATATTTCGTCTCAGAATTCACTAAAACTATCTCAACCAAGGCCCCAGAATGACATCTTGAAATTCTAAAGATTCGGCGGTCAGAGTAGCGATTCCATAACTACTACAAGGAAAACACCCTCAGGAAACTCCTGTAAAAATAACTCCCCTCCCCTCCCCTTCCTCTTGTGGGATCAGGTCAGGGGTGCTCGCTTATAGCATTTCATTGTGCATGTGCTTATGGGTGCCATCATACCAGCACTAATGCACCAAATCCCATCAGAACTCCGCAGTTAAACGTGTTTGGACGACAGTAGTACTAGGATGAGTGACCTCCAGGGAAGTCCTCGTGTTGCACCCCTCATTTTGCTAGTCCCCTCTCTCTGTTTTGTCCGCCCCACTTAACCCCCCTCTCTTTTCACCACATGTCTTCGCTTTGCGATAATCGTCGAAGACCAACCGCGATCAAAGAGCGAGGTACAAACGAATTCCCCTCTGTCACAGTCCTAGGCGCGGGGGCACCAACAAGTCGCTGCGAAGTATTACGCAAGTGCAGGGGCAGCAGGCGTAGGCAATACGGATTGCAGCAGCGAGTATAACGGGTGCGTGCGAACAACGGGTTCATGTTTCGCACCATGCTGGACTTAGACGATGGACTGTCTACGTCAACTTGAGAATCAGTTTGGGCAGTTTGGTTTGTTGGGTGGCAGACCAAGGAAGTTATTTGGGGGCAGTTACGGAGCAGTTACAAGGGAGTGAGTTGTCTTCTATGTGCTGTCCAAAATAGGAGAAACTGTCAAGGGGCAATTTTATTTGTAACTTCCATTGTATTGTGTAATATATAGGGCCTAAACAAGTGTAGCATGCAGAATTCGGATTGTGCATAGCACACATACATTGTTCTTGTGTATTTCCTTTGTTGATGGAATAATAAAGGTTGGGTGATTTCCTATAATTGCTTGTGTTGTTATTGTGTTGTGCTAATCAATAAACTTGTGTTCTTTGTTGCCGAAAGTGGGAAGAGTTGCGGAGAAAACCTTTGGGTGTGGGAAACACTTAGACTCTAGGTAAACACGAGTGAATTGGGAGAAAGGCTGAGTCTAATAACGAGATTAGACTGTCGCGCGGGGATTGAAAGTGTGATGAAATTTTATCCCTGTGACAAGTGGTATCAGAGCTTCATTTTATTCTGTTCACAACTTTTCTGTTGATGCCCAATGCCATGCGGCATGGAGGTGATTCGTGAGAGACTTGCCTAGATCGAAAATATTCTTGGTCCCTTGGCAGAAAATGAAAATCAGATGGTAAATGATAGACTTGCGTATGTTGTTGAAATGGCTGAGAGCACTGCGGGGCAGTATGTGGATCTGGCGACCGAGGTAAGTCGCAAGATGCAAGTTTTGGAGGGGAAATTGCGGTGTTGAAGAGGGCAGTAACGGCTATCCCCACAGGTGGTGGCACATCCAAACCTAGAGTCCCAGAACCGAAGCCATTCGTTGGTGCAAGGAGTTCCAAAGAGTTGGAAAATTTTCTGTGGGACATGGAGCAATATTTCGAGGTGGCTAGAATTGAGGCTGACGAACAGGTAAACATCACAGCGATGTATTTGTCCGATGACGCGAAGCTATGGTGGAGGACTTGGATCAAGGAGGATTTGAGTGTTGGGTGTCCTAAGATTGAAACTTGGGAGCGCCTGAAAAAAGAATTGAAAGAACAGTTCTTGTCGAACAACACGTCTTGGCTGGCTAGGGATGATTTGAAGAAATTGAAGCAAGATAAATTGGTGAGGGGATATGTCAAAGAGTTCAGTTCTTTGATCTTAGACATAGAGAACATGTCTGAGGAGGATAAATTATTCAACTTTATGTCGGGCTTACAACCTTGGGCACAGGCTGAGTTGCGGAGGCAGAATGTCAAAGACTTGTCATCTGCCATTGCTGCCACAGATAGTTTGGTCGACTTCAAGGCAATGACGAGAGATGGTTCTGTTGATGTCCCCTCGAGATTCAAGACTAAAGATAAGAGGGATGCAAGGGGGAAGGCAAATAAATTCGGTGGGGGAGGATACAAGCTTGGGCTGGAAAAGAAAAGGGGCAAACAGGCTAATGTGCAACAAAGTAGAGACTCCAACAAGCCGAATGCAGGATGTTTCATTTGCGGTGGACCACACTATGCAAGGGAATGCCCGAAAAAGGAAAGGTTGAATGCAATCCTCGTGGGTAACAGTGAGCAAGAGGAGACAGTCACGCAAATCAACCTGATGCGTGTGCTGAATTGCTTGGTTGCGGAGACGCAGGATTCAGTGGCCGAATCCAGCCTTGTTGAGACTGACTTAGCACGGATTGATGTGCTATGACAAGGTAAGTCGGGTGCTGGTGATACTCTAATGTATGTTAAGATTAGAGTTAATGATAGGGAGATAATTGCTATGTTGGATTCTGGTGCCACAAACACATTTGTTGCTGATAGGTTGGTAACGCAACTTGGGTTGCGCTTGAGTAACAGTCAGACGTCCATGAAGGCAGTGAATGCCAAGGCAGAACGAATATTGGGCATGGCTTATAGTGTGGCAGTGGTGCTGGATAAGTGGCAGGGAAAGCAGGATTTGTTGGTAGTGAAACTTGACGATTTCGATGTCATTCTTGGCCTAGACTTTATGAAGAAAGCCAAGATTGCGTTGATGCCTCATTTGAATGGAATTCTGCTTGCGAATGAAATGTGTCTCTGTTTTGTCCCCTGTCATAAGGCAGGGATGGCTGAAAGTCGAAAGGAGGGAAGTAGCTTGATTTTAGCCATTGCAATCAACAAGGCCTTGAAGAAAGGTGGTGAAGTGTTCTTGGCAGTAACGGCGACTGAGGAGTCGGAACAGGTTGGGTCAGTGCCTGATGTTATTGTTGGGTTATTGGAGAGGTATCGAGATGTGATGCCTCCCGAGTTGCCGAAAAAGCTTCCACCAAGGCGGGTTGTTGATCACAAGATTGAACTTGTGTTGGTGAGAAACCACCATCGCAGCCTCTGTATCGCATGGCCCCAAGGGAATTGGGCGAGTTGAGAAAGCAGTTGACGGAATTGATTGATGCAGGATTTGTTTCAGAAGAAGGCAAATGGCAGCTTGCGGATGTGTGTGGATTATCGCTCGTTGAACAAGGTCACGGTCAAGAACAAATATCCTGTGCCGCTGCTTCAAGACTTACTCGACAGATTGAGTGGGGTTTCTGTTTTCACGAAGCTGGACTTGAGGTCTGGATACTGGCAGGTTAGAGTGGCTGAGGGGGATGAGCACAAGACTACTTGTGTGACAAGGTATGGGTCACACGAGTTTATGGTTATGCCATTTGGCTTAACCAACACTCTAGCTACTTTCTGTAATTTGATGAATGATATTCTTTATGAGTTTTTGGATGAGTTTGTGGTTGTCTATCTAGACGACATTGTTATCTTTAGCCGATGTATGGATGAGCATGTGGTGTACTTGGATAAGGTGTTGTGTAGACTAAAGGAACACGAACTGTTTGTGAAGAAGAAGTGTGAGTTTGCTTGTTCTGAGATCACATTCTTGGGACATTTGGTGAGTTTTGGGCAGGTTTGGATGGATCCGAAGAAGGTGCAGGCTATATGGGATTGGGCAGCCCCGTCGACGGTGCCTGAGCTGAGGTCATTTTTGGGTCTGGCAAATTATTATCGTCGGTTCATAGAGGGATATAGCAAGAAGGCAGCCCCTTTATCGGATTTATTGAAGAAAAATCGACGTTGGGACTGGTCTAGCGAATGCCAACTCGCATTCGACAAGCTGAGGAAGGCTGTAACGTCTGCTCCAGTGCTGAAACTACCAAATTTTGAGAAAGCTTTTGAGGTACACACTGATGCTTCGGACAAGGCAGTAGGGGGTGTTCTAGTGCAGGAGGGTCATCCAGTAGCTTTCGAGAGTCAAAAGCTAAGCGAGGCAGAACAGAGGTATTCCATGCATGAGAAAGAAATGGCAGTCATTGTGCTTTGTCTTGGCGTGTGGAGGGTGTATCTGTTGGGGTAATACAGACAATTTGGCTCATACATTCTTCAAAACTCAGAAGATGTTGTCGCAGCGGCAGGCTAGATGGCAAGAGTTTCTGGCCGAGTATGATTTCATGTGGGAACATAAGCCAGGTTGTGTAATATATAGGGCCTAAACAAGTGTAGCATGCATAATTCGGATTGTGCATAGCACACATACATTGTTCTTGTGTATTTCCTTTGTTGATGGAATAATAAAGGTTGGGTGATTTCCTATAATTGCTTGTGTTGTTATTGTGTTGTGCTAATCAATAAACTTGTGTTCTTTGTTGCCGAAAGTGGGAAGAGTTGCGGAGAAAACCTTTGGGTGTGGGAAACACTTAGACTCTAGGTAAACACGAGTGAATTGGGAGAAAGGCTGAGTCTAATAACGGGATTAGACTGTCGCGCGGGGATTGAAAGTGTGATGAAATTATATCCCTGTGACACCCTCCCTCCCTAGATTTTTTTCCACCCGCTCCGAAGTCTGGCCACGCCTCCTCCTCCTTAATCCACGAGATATTTCATCCCAGAATTGTGGGATCAGGTCAGGGGTGCTTGCTTATAGCATTTCATCGTGCAAGTGCTTACGGGTGCTATCATACTAGCACTAATGCATCGGATCCCATTAGAACTCCGCAGTTAAACATGCTTGGGCGAGAGTAGTACTAGGATGGGTGACCTCCTGGGAAGTTCTCCTATTGCACCCCTCATTTTGCTAGTCCCCTCTCTTTTTTTTGTCCGCCCCGCCTAACTCCCCTCTCTTTTCACCCCATGTCATCGGTTCGCGATAATCGTCAAGCACCAACCGCGATCAAAGAGTGGGGTACAAACGAATGCCTCTCCCTAGATTTTTTTCAACCCGCATCGAAGTCTGGCCACGCCTCCTCTACAATTCACACGATATTTCGTCCCGGAATTCACTAAAACTGCCTCAACCAAGGCCCCGGGATGACATGTTGAAATTCTAAAGATCTGGCGGTCAGAGTAGCGATTCCATAGCTATTACAAGGAAAACACCCTCCCAAAACTCCTGTAAAAATTCGACGACGAGCGCTCTCCCTTCCCTCCCCTCCCCTCCCTCTTGTGGGATCAGGTCAGGGGTGCTCGCTTATAGCATTTCATCGTGCAAGTGCTTACGGGTGCGATTGTATTAGCACTAATGCACCGGATCTCATCAGAACTTCGCAGTTAAACGTGCTTGGGTGAGAGTAGTACTAAGATGGGTGATCTCCTGGGAAATCCTCGTGTTGCACTTGAAGATATACCCTTTTCAAGATTTTTCCTTGGTGATGTTCCTTCACCAATATCAAGAGTTTTATACTCAACGCTTAAAAGTTTTACAAGGATTGTATTTGAAATACAACAATACACTCTCAATAGTGTGGATATTACAAATCAAGATCTATGATCTCTTTATCTCACTTAATAGTACTTAGAATATTTGAAGGTGTTTAAGTGTAGTGAGAATGAGATTTAATACTCTTTGTGTTAGGATATGAAGATTTAAACACAAATATGAGTATTAATGAGGATTGATGATATGAATGTGTTTATGCACTACTAATTGCCTCACTATCAGATATAAAAGTTGGGTGTTCATAATTTTGCAATTAAGAGGCCTATTTATAAGTTTCAAAGAGAAACTAGCCGTTTTAGTGCAACTGTCATATCAAGCGGTCGACCGGTTCACAACGGATAAATCAAGTGGTCGACCGGTTCAGTTCAAAAGGCAATTTGTCTTCTAAGCGATCGACCGATTCATAACGGATAACCCAAGCGGTTGACCGGTTCACTTGGTAACCCAAACGGTCGACCGATTCATGCAGAAAGACAATTTGTCTTCCAAGCGGTCGACCGGTTCATGCAGAAAGGCAATTTTGACAAATTATCTTTTCTGAATTTCTTGAACCGATTGATTATGACTTAATCCTATAATCATCAAACCCTTTTAATGCATGCAATGTGAAGTGTGTGAGTTCATTTTAATTTGTCCTATTAAGTTATAAATTGAGATTTACAGTAAGCACTAAAATGAAAACTTATTCTAAATCTTCACTTGCTTGCATCTTGGACTTCCTGGACTGATTTCTTCGTGTAATCCATTTTGCTTGTTGATGTATTCTTTGTATAATACCTGTTTATAACTTAATCTCATCCAAGCATATTATTAATCCATTTTCTTTTTATTGTTATCATCAAAATATATTAAAGCATACAAATATGACATTATATGTCAACAATCTCCCCCTTTTTGATGATGACAATAAACAAAAAAACTTAGATAAAAAATTGAGTCTCCCCCTATATTTTATAATTCAATATATAAGAGGCATTGAACATTTTTAGCAATTTAATCTAAGTAAAAATATCATATGCAATTTCAAGAAAAATTCATTTTTCTCCCCCTAAATATATGCATATAAATTTTTCATATTGTCATATTTTTCTCCCCCATTATTGATGCATATATATATTTTCATATTCTCTCCCCCTTTGGCATCAACAAAAAGAAAATTAATCATTGTGGATAAATAAAAACATAATATTCAATAACAACATATATCCAAAATGAAAAGCATAAATACAATATCTCTAAGGATAAATGACAACATAAATAAAATGAGATGCATGATACAAAATCTCTAAGCAGGTGGGTATCGTGAGAGAAGTGAAGCCATCATCTCCTTCATCTCCCGCATATCAGCCCACATCTCTGTCTGAAAATCTCTCATGGATCGCATATCTGCCTCAATGTGCGTGAGACGACTCTTTATCCTATGCGACCAGCCACTCACAGATGGCTCATCTGGTGAGGAAGCCGAAGGTGGTGACTCAAATAAATTTGTGAACTCATCTTCACCCTGATCCTCAGCCACATTCTCCTCCTCTTCAGCACGTACATGCTCTTCCTCAGCATGTGCACCCTCTTGGTGCCCTAGAATCCACTCACCATTCTCATTAAGTACATATTTCATTCTAGTGATAGTGGTGTTATTAATCTCCATCTTATCGGAGTATGGTTTCTTATCCGTACCAGTCAGCAGGATCTCAAAATGCTCAAAAATAGTGGTAAACACTTGACCATATGGTAGAGCCTTTTGTTTTTGATCGTATGCTAAGATCATATTCCTAATCAAGATATATGGAAGGTTTATTGGCCTTCTCTGAATCATACAATCAATTAAACGTAACTCCATAAATGTAACTTCATCGTAATGCCCCTTTTTGGGCAAGATGTTGTAAGCAATAATCCTATGGAGTAGTCTAGGTCTTAACAGAAGATCCTGACTCTTTATTTTAGCACCTGGAGCAAATCCAGTATTTCCAGTGTGCAATGCAACAGCATAATCATAGCTAAAACCCTCAATGGTCAGAATTACTTTAATGTCGAAAACTCTTGGACCATCATTAGATATACCCAATATATCGGTTAATTCAGCACAATTAAACTCAATGGGATTTCCTTGAAGAGTACTCGTTATCCTTGGTTCTACACTAACCCTCATATTTGCAAAGAACAATCTCATCAACTTAGGGTATGCAAGTTTCTTGTATTCATATAATGAGTACCAACCCATTTTAGCAAATAGAGTATCAATACCTAAAGCAAATAAATCATTGCCTAAACCTCTTTCTACACAAATAGCTCTATTTGAGAAATTACTCAAAAATCTTTGAACATTGTCACTTGATGAGGAAGCTGGATCATTGGCTCGTTTGCTCCTTGATCCAGTCCTCCCTAAGCATTTTTGGGGTGTCATTGACTTTAATTAGACTTTGGGTGTTTTGATTTGGAGTGATTTTTGAGAGGATTTGGGGTTAGGGTTCTCGGAATTTTGATTTTTTTTTCGTTTAATGTGTTCTAAAACCCTAGATAGTATTTATACTATCGAGCAACCGGTCGACCGGTTGACTTGGGTAATTTCAACCGGTTGACTTGGGTAATTTCAACCGGTTGACCGGTTGACTCCCAAGCTGAGAATTTTCCAAATTTCTCTTTTGAACCGTTCTTTGCACTCAAAATGTAGCCTCTTCATGTAAAAATTATGTCCAAAAGACAAAGAAATCAAGGGGCTAAAAGTGCTAATTTTCGGTAGTAGCCAAAGCTATTGTTCCTCTGGCTCAACCGGTCGACCAGTTGATCCAGATGCATGAACCGGTCGACCGGTGTATGCAAAAATGGAAAATTTTGCACTTGAACTTTAAAATCTTGATTTAAACTCCCTAAAATTTGTTTTTAACAATTTCTTATGCTTCAAGTGTATACATTTTAACATCAAATAAATCCAACTTATAACCATTGATGTATACATAATTCAAACATCATTTGCATGGATAAACCCTAGGTTCCTTCTTATTTCGCAAAAGCGATCTTTTCCTAAGGGTTTTGTAAAAATATCTGAAAGTTGATGTTCTGTACCTATAAACTCAAGTACAATATCTCCTTCTGCAATATGATCCCTTAAGAAGTGATGTCTTACTTCTATGTGTTTTGTACGAGAGTGTTGAATAGGATTTTTAGATAGGCAAATAACACTTGTATTATCACATTTAATCGGAGTATTTTCAAACTTAAGTCTATAATCCTCCAGAGTTTGTTTCATCCATAATACTTGTGCACAACAACTACCTGCCGCGATATATTTTGCTTCAGTTGTTGATAGCGCTACTGAGTTTTGTTTCTTACTTGCCCATGATACTAGTGATGATCCTAGAAAATGACAAGTTCCACTAGTACTTTTCCTATCAATTTTACAACCCAC
This sequence comes from Salix exigua, assembly GCA_032356905.1. NCBI lineage: Eukaryota > Viridiplantae > Streptophyta > Magnoliopsida > Malpighiales > Salicaceae > Salix > Salix exigua. The sequence continues at coordinate 13,659,385 of CM063606.1, read as the reverse complement.
AAAATCTGCATCCGAATAATTGATTAAACTCATTTCACTTCCCTTCGGATACCACAACTCTAAATCAATTGTACCATGCAAGTAACGAAAAATTCTTTTTACTGCACTAACATGGAATTCTTTTGGACATGCTTGAAATCGTGCATATAAACATACACTAAACATAATATCGGGTCTACTTGCGGTTAAATATAAAAGAGAACCGATCATACCTCGATATTTGGTGATGTCTACGATTTTACCTTTTTCGTCCATATCAAGCTTAGTAGATGTCCCCATGGGTGTGTCAGCATCTTTGACATGTTCCATCCCAAATCTTTTTAGAAGAACCTTGGTGTACTTGCTTTGGTTGATGAAGATGCCATCTCTTGTTTGCTTAATTTGCAATCCAAGGAAGAAATTTAATTCTCCCATCATGCTCATTTCAAATTCCTCTTGCATGCATTTTGTAAATTCCTTACACAGAGATTCGTTAGTAGCACCAAAAGTTATATCGTCAACATATCTTGTACAATAAGGATATCTTTTCCTTTTCTTTTCGTAAAAAGGGTGGTGTCAATTTTGCCAATGTTAAAATCATTTTCAATAAAAAAATGTTTTTAATCTATCATACCATGCCCTAGGTGCTTGTTTTAAACCATACAAGGCCTTTTTGAGTTTAAAAACATGATTAGGAAATTCAAAATTTTCAAAGCCTTGAGGTTGTTCAACATATACTTCTTCCATTATAAAGCCATTTAAAAATGCACTTTTAACATCCATTTGGAAGAGCGTAAAATTTACATGACATGCATAAGCTAATAGCATTCTTATAGATTCAAGTCTAGCTACTGGTGCAAAGGTTTCTTCATAATTTATTGCTTCTTCTTGATTATAACCTTTAGCAACTAGTCTTGTTTTGTTTCTAACAATAGTCACATGTTCATCAATTTTGTTTCTAAACACCCATTTAGTGCCAATTTTGATAAATCTTTTGGCCTAGGGACTAGTTCCCAAACATCATTTCTGTCAAACTGATTTAGCTCATCTTGCATGGCTAAAATCCATTTTTCATCTTTTTCGGCTTCAAGAAAGGTTTTAGGTTCTATTTGAGAAACAAATGCATAATGCCCACTAATGTTTCTAAGGGATGCTCTAGTTTTAGTTCCCTCAAAAGGATTACCAATAATTAATTCTAGAGGATGAGAACTTACATACCTTAGCTCCTTTGGCGGCTCAAAGGAGTTCTTACCAACTCTTGTTGATTGCTTCAGCTTGGTTGGTCCTTGTTCATGTCTTCATTTGATGACTCCTTTGGGTTTTTATCATTAAGATTTAAATTTTGAACACTTTCATTGAAGTCATCTAGAATCTCAACAATTTTGTCATTTTAAGTTTCCTCAAAAGTGACATGCATGGATTCCTCAAGACAAAGTGTTCTATTATTGTATACTCTGTAAGCTTTGCTAGAGGAGGAGTATCCAAGAAAAATTCCAACATTGGATTTTGAATCAAATTTATCAAGGTTATCTTTAGTGTTTAGAATAAAACATTTTGAACCAAAAACTTTAAAATAAGAGATGTTGGGCTTCCTCCTTTTCCAAAGCTCATAAGGAGTCTTTTTCAACTCAGGTCTCAAAGTAACACAGTTTAAAACATAGCAAGAAGTGTTTACGGCTTCCGCCCAAAAATATTTCAGGGTATTAAATTCATTTATCATTGTTCTTGCCATTTCCTGAAGAGACCGATTTTTCCTTTCCACAACCCCATTTTGTTGGGGAGTTCTAGGCGTTGAAAAATTGTAATGGTATCCTTTTTCTTCACAAACGTTTCAAATAAATCACTAATGAATTCACCACCATGATCGCTCCTTATGTTAATTATAGAAAATCCTTTCTCGTTTTCGATTTTCTTTGAAAACTTTACAAATTCATAAATGGTTTTATCTTTTAATTTCAAAAATATAACCCATGTACACCAAGTAAAGTCATCAACGATTACAAACACACATTTATTACCACTTAAACTTCTTGTTCTAGTTGGTCCAAATAAATCTATATGAAGTAATTCTAAAGGTCTTTCGGTTGATATGTGATTCTTACTTTTAAAAGATGTTTTAACTTGTTTACTCCTTTGACAAGCGTCACATAGTTTTTCCTTTTTATATGCAATACGAGTAAGACCTTTAACTAAATCATTTTTAGCTAATTTTGAAAGGATGTCCATGCTTATGTGACCTAGTATTCTATGCCATAGAAAACTATCATTTATACTACCCTCCCTAGATTTTTTTTCCACCTGCACCGAAGTCTGGCCACGCCTCCTCCGCAATCCAGGCGATATTTCGCCCCGGAATTCACTAAAACTGCCTCAACCAAGGCCCCGGGATGACATCTTGAAATTCTAAAGATCTAGCGGTCAGAGTAGCGATTCCATAGCTACTACAAGGAAAACGCCCTCCGGAAACTCCTGTAAAAATCCGACGACCCTCCCCTCCCCTCCCCTCCCCTCTTGTGGGATCAGGTCAGAGGTGTTAGCTTATAGCATTTCATTGTGCAACAACTTATGGGTGCAATCATACCAGCACTAATGCACTGGATCCCATCAGAACTCCGTAGTTAAACGTGGTTGGGCGAGAGTAGTACTAGGAATGGGTGATCTCCTGGGAAGTCCTCGTGTTGCACCCCTCGTTTTGCTACTCCCCTCTCTTTTTTTTGTCCGCCCCGCCTCACTCCACTCTCTTTTTTTTGTCCGCCCCGCCTAACTCCCCTCTCTTTTCACCCCATGTCGTCGGTTCGCGATAGTCATCGAAGACCGGCCGCGATCAAAGAGTGGGTACAAACGAATGCCCCCCCTAGATTTTTTTCCACCCGCACCAAAGTCTGGCCACGCCTCCTCCGCAATCCACGCGATATTTCGCCCCGGAATTCACTAAAACTGCCACAACCAAGGCCCCGCGATGACATCTTGAAATTCTAAAGATCCGGCGGTCAGAGTAGCGATTCCATAGCTACTACAAGGAAAACGCCCTCCAGAAACTCCTGTAAAAATTCGACGACCCTCCCCTCCCCTCCCCTCCCCTCTTGTGGGATCAGGTCAGCGGTGTTCGCTTATAGCATTTCATCGTGCAACAACTTATGGGTGCGATCATACCAGCACTAATGCACCGGATCCCATCAGAACTCCGCAGTTAAACGTGCTTGGGCGAGAGTAGTACTAGGATGGGTGACCTCCTGGGAAGTCCTCGTGTTGCACCCCTCGTTTTGCTACTCCCCTCTCTCTTTTTTGTCCGCCCCGCCTAACTCCCCTCTCTTTTCACCCCATGTCGTTGGTTCGCGATAGTCGTCGAAGACCGACCACGATCAAAGAGTGGGGTACAAACGAATGCCCCTCCCTAGATTTTTTTGCCACCCGCACCGAAGTCTGGACATGCCTCCTCTGCAATCCACGCGATATTTCGCCCTGGAATTCACTAAAACTGCCTCAACCAAGGCCCCGGGATGACATCTTGAAATTCTAAAGATCTGGCGGTCAGAGTAGCGATTCCATAGCTACTACAAGGAAAACGCCCTCCGGAAACTCCTGTAAAAATTTGACGACCCTCCCCTCCCCTCCCCTCCCCTCCCCACCCTTCTTGTGGGATCAGGTCAGGGGTGCTCGCTTATAGCATTTCATCGTGCAAGTGCTTACGGGTGCGATCATACCAGTACTAATTCACTGGATCCCATGAGAACTCCTCAGTTAAACGTGCTTGGGCGAGAGTAGTACTAGGATGGGTGACCTCGTGTTGAACCCCTTGTTTTGCTACTCCCCTCTCTCTTTTTTGTCCGCCTCGCCTAACTCCCCTCCCTTTTCACCCTATGTCGTCGGTTCGCGATAGTCGTCGAAGACCGGCTGCGATCAAAGAGTGGGGTACAAACGAATGCCCCTCCCTAGATTTTTTTTCCACCCGCACCGAAGTCTGGCCACGCCTCCTCCGCAATCCACGCGATATTTCGCCCCGGAATTCACTAAAACTGCCTCAACCAAGGCCCCGGGATGACATCTTGAAATTCTAAAGATCCGGCGGTCAGAGTAGCGATTCCATAGCTACTACAAGGAAAACGCCCTCCGGAAACTCCTGTAAAAATTCGATGACCCTCCCCTCCCCTCTTGTGGGATCAGGTCAGGGGTGCTCGCTTATAGCATTTCATCGTGCAAGTGCTTACGGGTGCGATCATACCAGCACTAATGCACCGGATCCCATCAGAACTCCGCAGTTAAACGTGCTTGGGCGAGAGTAGTACTAGGATGGGTGACCTCCTGGGAAGTCCTCGTGTTGCACCCCTCGTTTTGCTACTCCCCTCTCTCTTTTTTGTCCGCCCCGCCTAACTCCCCTCTCTTTTCACCCCATGTCGTCGGTTCGCGATAGTCGTCGAAGACCGGCCGCGATCAAAGAGTGGGGTACAAACGAATGCCCCTCCCTAGATTTTTTTTCCACCCGCACCGAAGTCTGGCCACGCCTCCTCCGCAATCCACGCGATATTTCGCCCCGGAATTCACTCCCCCCCCCTCAACCAAGGCCCCGGGATGACATCTTGAAATTCTAAAGATCCGGCGGTCAGAGTAGCGATTCCATAGCTACTACAAGGAAAACGCCCTCCGGAAACTCTTGTAAAAATTCGATGACCCTCCTCCCCTCCCCTCTTGCGGGATCAGGTCAGGGGTGCTCGCTTATAGCATTTCATCGTGCAAGTGCTTACGGGTGCGATCATACCAGCACTAATGCACCGGATCCCATCAGAACTCCGCAGTTAAACGTGCTTGGGCGAGAGTAGTACTAGGATGGGTGACCTCCTGGGAAGTCCTCGTGTTGCACCCCTCGTTTTGCTACTCCCCTCTCTCTTTTTTGTCCGCCCCGCGTAACTTCCCTCCCTTTTCACCCCATGTCGTCGGTTCGCGATAGTCGTCGAAGACCGGCCGCGATCAAAGAGTGGGGTACAAACGAATGCCCCTCCCTAGATTTTTTTTCCACCCGCACCGAAGTCTGGCCACGCCTCCTCCGCAATCCACGCGATATTTCGCCCCGGAATTCACTAAAACTGCCTCAACCAAGGCCCCGGGATGACATCTTGAAATTCTAAAGATCCGGCGGTCAGAGTAGCGATTCCATAGCTACTACAAGGAAAACGCCCTCCGGAAACTCCTGTAAAAATTCGATGACCCTCCCCTCCCCTCCCCTCCCCTCTTGTGGGATCAGGTAAGGGGTGCTCGCTTATAGAATTTCATCGTGCAAGTGCTTACGGGTGTGATCATACCGGCACTAATGCACCGGATCCCATCAGAACTCCGCAGTTAAACGCGCTTGGGCGAGAGTAGTACTAGGATTGGTGACCTCCTGGGAAGTCCTCGTGTTGCACCCCTTGTTTTGCTACTCCCCTCTCTCTTTTTTGTCCGCCCCGCGTAACTTCCCTCCCTTTTCACCCCATGTCGTCGGTTCACGATAGTCGTCGAAGACCGGCCGCGATCAAAGAGTGGGGTACAAACGAATGCCCCTCCCTAGATTTTTTTTCCACCCGCACCGAAGTCTGGCCACGCCTCCTCCGCAATCCACGCGATATTTCGCCCCGGAATTCACTAAAACTGCCTCAACCAAGGCCCCGGGATGACATCTTGAAATTCTAAAGATCCGGCGCTCAGAGTAGCGATTCCATAGCTACTACAAGGAAAACGCCCTGCTTGACCGCTATTTATGATCGTCTTGTTTTAACTCACAAGTGCATGAGTGTGCGATGTAGCAATTAACTCGGTAAGATCGAGGTCATATCCACAGAGAGCTAGATTTATAAATTAAGCTAGGTAACAACAAAAATATTTTAGGAGAATGATGAATGAATTTGTTTTCTAAGATAAAAGAGAGTAATTAGATTTAAATGATAAGAAAAGGCAAGTCTTGGTTCCAAATCAATTTTGATGGTGATGTATTGGTGAATCCTTCAACATATATAAGATAACTCAACCTAATATCAACGATGGTGATATTAGATCGGAAGATATTACAATGAAGATCTAAAACATGAAGATGATTATTGCTTAAGAATAAACAAGTGTTTTCATATTAAGTAAGACATTGAATCAAGCAATCTCTATACCAAAACAAAAAGAACAAAACACAATCTCGGAAAATATTGCAAGACAGATTTGAAGCTAACTTAGACTGCAATTTAACCCTATTTCTGAGCGCTTTTTGGAGAAGGCTATTAGACACATATTTATAGCCCTTTCTGTTAGCTTTCTAGAACATTAAAAAACTTATAATTTTGATCTCTGAGTCAAAAGATATGACCAACACGCCGAAAGGTGTTCTGGAAAACTTATTATGTTGGCAACTTGGAGCATATTCTTGTGACTGATTTGATGCCAACTTTGTACTGCACTTTACCCCACTTTAGAAGCGTTTTATGGAGACAGCTATTAGACACATAGTTGTAAATTATTCACAAACATTTCAACACAATCAACAACATTATTCATCTCGAGAATATGCTCAAGTCCATATTCATTTCAGAACTCCATCTTACATCACACATAAAAGATAAAAATTGAAAAACAATCAATTCATACATGAAAGTTTCACCTATAAACACACATATACATATACATCGAACATAACACAAATTTAATATTACAGAAACAAAATTCACAATTATACTATTCCATACAATTTACAACAAGTCACCATCACTTTCTAAGTTTCTATTTTACAAAAGGAAATAAGACTTAAACTCTATTCTTGATGAGGTGAGAAGAACACACAACATATAAATTTTTCATATGAGTGAAACAATTTAGTAAATACCAGTAGTTTCAGAAGAATTTGAGTAATCTATCCATCAATTTGCTTAAATCACGTGAGATTCGAAACACCACTATGTGCACTCTTTTAACAAAAGAAGATTTATTTCTTTTTGACTACTATACATTTTTTTTTCCACTTCAAAGAGACCATAGCCGACACTAGTGACCTCTAATAGTGTCTTTAGTTATAAGTCCTGGAATCAACTCATCAATTTCATGAAAATCTTAACATAAACCTAGCCATGGTTATCATTATATATAAATACTATATATATTTTAAAATAAAACCAAAGTAATCAAATTAATACATCATGCCGATATTGACATCACCTGCCGATATCATTAAGCGTTACGAAATCAAATAGTTAATCAAGTTTATATATATCATGCCGATATCGGCGTCACTGCCGACATCATTAAATATTCCAAAATTGAATAGTTAATCAAGTTTATAAATATCATGCCGATATCGACGTCACCTGCCGATATCATTAACTATTCCAAAATTGAATAGTTAATCAAGTTTATAAATATCATGCCGATATCGGCGTCACTGCCGATATCATTAACTATTCCAAAATTGAATAGTTAATCAAGTTTATATACTTCATGCCGATATCGACCTCACCTGCCGATATCATTAACTATTCCAAAATTCAATAGTTAATCAAGTTTATATATTTCATGTCGATATCGACGTCACCTGCCGATATCATTAACTATTCCACAATTGAATAGTTAATCAAGTTTATACATTATGCTCGATATCGGCGCCACTGCAGATATCATTAACTATTCCCATATTGAATAGTTAATCAAGTTTATAAATATCATGCCGATATCGGCGTCACTGCCGATATCATTAACTATTCCAAAATTGAATAGTTAATCAAGTTTATAAATTAACTTGTTTCTTTTATATACACACAACAACCCAAACACACATATATATGAAAATATAAATAGATATGTCTTTCCATCAGCTAGCTTTCCTTTACTCGTTCCTTTTTCCTCCCAATAAGCACCAAAATTATATCTTACTTTTCAATACCCGACAAGGTAAGTAATATTATATAATGAGAATTTAGGTATCGAGTATCCACTGTTGTGAATGTTAGAGCTTGCGTTACCACTGTTGTTGTTGTTGCCAGTCACCGTGGTTCTTCACGAAACCACAATTACCCACCATTTATTTAATCATTTATATTACTCCCTATATCACCCACAACAACAATAAAAATGGTAATATTATTCATTTTCTCTTTTACCAATTCTTCTCTTTCTCACTTATTTTCCTCATTATCATCCTTTAATTTTCAGCTCATTTGTATTCCTAATAGAACATCATAAATTCAATTTCTTATCACCCTTTGAGGTCTTCTTTTATTATTTTTTTCAGAAAATCAATACACACTTTATGAAGGAAAAGGGACAATTTTTCTCTCCTTAACATGGCTAAATCTTTGATATTTTCTCAACTTGGCCGAAATTGTCAACATATGTGACAGCTTGACCTCTCCTCAGAGTTTTACTCATATCTGGAGTTCCAGAACTCCAAATTAGATGAGGTTTGATTTGCTGGAAAGCTAACACTCCCAGCTACAACTTCTATGAAGGGATCATACGCTAATTAGGTGTTTTTCAGGTCCAAATATCCCCAAGAAATAGGGTGACGAAACTGTCCTGTTTTTGAGGAAAGAAAATATCTCAATTCATCTTCAATCTTTGATTTCTCATCAATAACAGCCATGTCTTTCCTTGAATCATGAAATACTATTCATTTATGCATTTCTCTAACATTTTGTGCTAGAAACCTAATTCCCAATTCAAAAACAATCAAGAACTTCTAAATTGAAGTTAATTTCTTAGAAATTGAAGTTAGAACTCCTTACTTGGATGGGATCTAACAATTTTTGGAAAGATCCTAGCCTTCTTCTTCTTCAAAATATCCAGCCACTCTTCCTCCTTTCTTCTCCAATTTCTTCACTTTCTCTTGTTATTTCTTCACCAAATTGTGCTCTTTCACTTTAGAAATCCAAGGCTTGTATGGGTTTACAAATTTTGGGGTGTTTGCTCTTGATTTTTATAGCATGAATTTTCGAAATTCCCTTCTCCTCTCTACTTGGTTTCAGCTGAACATGGCTGAAAAGAGAGGAGTATTTATAGTGCCGTTGTTTTTTTTTTTTTTTGCTTTTCCTAAATTTTATGTAATAATATCATCTTATACAATAATATCATCTTATCATTTTATTTTCCTTTGTTTCATCTTAATCTCCTACCTCCATGTATACTTTATCCTCGGGTTTCACATTCTCCCTTCCTAATAAAAATTTAGTCCCAGAAATTTAAAATTATACTGACTCAAGGAATAGATAGGGGTATTTTTCCTTAATTTCTGACTCTCTCTCCCACGTTTCTTCCTCGATTTGTGAGTTTCTCCACAATACTCGACAAGTGATACCTTTTTATTTCTCAATGTTTTTCACTCTGATCCATGATTTTGGTGGCCTAGTCTCGAGTGTCAAGTCTTCTCTTACTTCAATAGGAGCTGCAGGTAACACTCGGGAAGGATCCATACGCCTTCAGTAATAGTGATACATGGAATACATTGTGAATCTTCTCTAGGTGTCTTTGGTAAACTCAAGCGATAAGCCCACGGGTCCTACCTTAGCTATCACCTCAAATGGCCCAATATACCTCGGAGCAAGCTTTCCTTTCATTCCAAACCGAATGATGCCCTTCCATGGTGCTACCTTTAAGAAGACTCTATCCCTATTTGGAATTCCAAGGGTCTCCTCAGTTTATCTGCATAACTCTTACGTCTATCTTGAGCTTCCTTCATTCTTTGCATGATTACCCTTACTTTATCGGTTGTCATTTGTACTGAGTTCGAGGACCAGGAGTTTCCTTTCTCCAACTTCATCCCAACATATCGAGTCCGACATTTTCTCCCATAAAGGGCTTCATATGGAGCCATCCCAATAGAAGCTTGGTAACTATTATTATCGTGAATTCTACCGGTGGTAGTAAGTCTTCCAGTTTCCCCAAACTCTAATACACATGACCTCAAAAGGTCTTCAAGTGTTTGGATGGTTCTTTCAGATTGGCCATCTATGCAGGGGTGGAATGCGGTGCTTCAGATTCACCTCGGTTCCCAAAGCCATTGTAAGCATGGCCATAACCTTGAAGTAAATCTCGGGTCTCGATCGGATACCATTGAGATGGGAACTCCATGCGATCTAATCACTTCATTCACGTATAATTTGGCCAACTTGTCTATAGAGTGCTGTCATTTTGATGGGTAAGAACAAAACCGACTTTGTTAGTCGATCTACCACTACCCATATAGCATCATTGCCCCTTTTCCCCTTTGGCAATCAGGTTACAAAATCCATGGCTATATTTTCCCATTTCCATTACGGAATTGGTAGTGGTTGTAATTCTCCTGTCGGCCTTTGATGTTCTATCTTCACTCTGTGACATATCCACATCTTGACACATATTACTGCTATCTCCTTCTTCATATTTGGCCACAGTAGTATTCTCTAAGATCTCTATACATCTTGGTACTCCCGGGATGGGTGGTAGCCAGAGATTCATGAGCTTCTCTCAATATCTCACCCTTTAAGGTCTTATTCTCGAGGCACATAAACCCGTTTTCCCATCACAACCAACCCTCCTGGCGGTATTTGTAGAGACAACTCCTTGCCTTGCTTTATCTTTTCCTTAATTTTCTCTAAACCTTCATCACGCTAAGCGAGCTTCTAGAACTTTATCTCATAACAACGATCGATCTTCATATGAGCTAGTAATGACCCTTGGGATCCATATTAAGTTGAATTCCCATCCTTTTTAATTCCATCACATTTGTTTGTTTGAAGTTCTGGATCACCAGTCCCTACTTTCCCTTTTAGACTTAATGCATCGCCTACGACATTGGCTTTGCACGGATGGTAATCAATTATGCAATCATAGTCCTTTATCAATTCCACCCACCTCCTCTGCCGCATATTTAATTCTTTTGCGACATTAGATACTTTAAACTTTTATGGTTGGTAAAAATTTGTACTTGTGTTCCATACAAGTAATGTCTCCATACTCATAAGGCAAATACCACTTCTTTGCAAGTTCGGATCATGGACCGGATAATTCACTTCATGTGGCTTTAAGCTGTGCGGAAGCATATACGATCACTTTTCCATGTTGCATTAACACACATCCCAAACCCACAGCTGAGGCATCACTATACACAATGAACCATACGTTCCGGAAGGAAGAGCCAAAGCGAGGCTGATGTAAGCCTTCTTTTCAACTCCTGAAAACTCTCCTCACATTCCTTTGACCAATTAAACCTCACTTCTTTCAGAGTCAACTTGGTCAAAGCGATCTGATAGTGGAAAATCCTTCAATGAACCTCCTATAATATCTGCAAGGCCCAGAAACTTAATTTCAGTCACATTTGTAGGCTTCTCCCACTTTAGAAGCGCCTCTACCTTTCACGGATCCACACATATTCCCCTAGTTGAGATAACATGTCCCAAAAATATCACCTCTTTAAGCGGAACTCACTTTTATCGACTTTGCATACAATTTATTTTCTCTCAATATTTCTAACACCTTCCTCAAGTGCTTCTCGTGCTCCTCATAGGAGCTCGAATATACTAATATATCGTCAATAAACACGACCACACATTTATCCAAATATAATCGAAACACTCGATTCATTAGATCCATGAATCTGCGAGGGCATTAGTTAACCCAAAGGGCATTACTAAGAATTCATAATGGCCATAGCGAGTTCTAAAGCGATCTTACGTATGTCTGTTCTCCGATTCTTAATTGGTGGTACCCGGATCTCGAGATCTATCTTGAGAAAGCTGTTGCACCCTTCAGCTGATCAAACAAGTCATCTATCAGTGGCAGCGGATACTTATTCTTTCTTGTCACTTTGTTCGAGTTGGCGGTAATCAATACATAACTTTGAATGTACCATCCTTCTTCTTTACAAACAACATTGGGGCTCCCAAAGCGAATTGCTCGGCCGTATGAATCCTTTATCCAACAACTCCTGAAGTTGAGTCTTCAATTCAGCTAGTTCTATAGGGGCCATCCTATAAGGAGATTGTGCTATAGGATTGACTCTGGAAGAGTCTCAATGGAAACCTCAACTTCTCTAATTGGAGGCGATCCGGTAATTCTGTTGGAAACACGTCTGGAAACTCTTTTACAATAGGAATATTTGTTAATTCCATGCTCCCCTTCTTTAATTCTCTC
>CM063606.1:13430777-13646795 GCA_032356905.1 Salix exigua | reverse complement strand
GTGCAAGTGCTTACGGGTGCGATCATACCAGACTCTAATGCACCGGATCCCATCGAACTCCATGATTAAACGTGCTTGGGCGAGAGTAGTACTAGGATGGGTGACCTCCTGGGAAGTCCTCGTGTTGCACCCCTCGTTTTGCTACTCCCCTCTCTCTTTTTTGTCCGCCCCGCCTAACTCCCCTCTCTTTTCACCCCATGTCGTCGGTTCGCGATAGTCGTCGAAGACCGGCCGCGATCAAAGAGTGGGGTACAAACGAATGCCCCTCCCTAGATTTTTTTTCCACCCGCACCGAAGTCTGGCCACGCCTCCTCCGCAATCCACGCAATATTTCGCCCCGGAATTCACTAAAACTGCCTCAACCAAGGCCCCGGGATGACATCTTGAAATTCTAAAGATCCGGCGGTCAGAGTAGCGATTCCATGGCTACTACAAGGAAAACGCCCTCCGGAAACTCCTGTAAAAATTCGACGACGATCCCCTCCCCTCCCCTCTTGCGGGATCAGGTCAGGGGTGCTCGCTTATAGCATTTCATCGTGCAAGTGCTTACGGGTGCGATCATACCAGCACTAATGCACCGGATCCCATCAGAACTCCGCAGTTAAACGTGCTTGGGCGAGAGTAGTACTAGGATGGGTGACCTCCTGGGAAGTCCTCGTGTTGCACCCCTCGTTTTGCTACTCCCCTCTCTTTTCACCCCATGTCGTCGGTTCGCGATAGTCGTCGAAGACCGGCCGCGATCAAAGAGTGGGGTACAAACGAATGCCCCTCCCTAGATTTTTTCCACACTGCAGAAGTCCAGCCACGCCTCCTCGCAATCCACGCAATATTTCGCCTGAATTCACTAAAACTGCCTCAACCAAGGCCCCGGGATGACATCTTGAAATTCTAAAGATCCGGCGGTCAGAGTAGCGATTCCATAGCTACTACAAGGAAAACGCCCTCCGGAAACTCCTGTAAAAATTCGACGACGATCCCCTCCCCTCCCCTCCCCTCCCCTCTTGCGGGATCAGGTCAGGGGTGCTCGCTTATAGCATTTCATCGTGCAAGTGCTTACGGGTGCGATCATACCAGCACTAATGCACCGGATCCCATCAGAACTCCGCAGTTAAACGTGCTTGGGCGAGAGTAGTACTAGGATGGGTGACCTCCTGGGAAGTCCTCGTGTTGCACCCCTCGTTTTGCTACTCCCCTCTCTCTTTTTTGTCCGCCCCGCCTAACTCCCCTCTCTTTTCACCCCATGTCGTCGGTTCGCGATAGTCGTCGAAGACCGGCCGCGATCAAAGAGTGGGGTACAAACGAATGCCCCTCCCTAGATTTTTTTTCCACACTGCAGAAGTCTGGCCACGCCTCCTCCGCAATCCACGCGATATTTCGCCCCGGAATTCACTAAAACTGCCTCAACCAAGGCCCCGGGATGACATCTTGAAATTCTAAAGATCCGGCGGTCAGAGTAGCGATTCCATAGCTACTACAAGGAAAACGCCCTCCGGAAACTCCTGTAAAAATTCGACGACGATCCCCTCCCCTCCCCTCCCCTCCCCTCTTGCGGGATCAGGTCAGGGGTGCTCGCTTATAGCATTTCATCGTGCAAGTGCTTACGGGTGCGATCATACCAGCACTAATGCACCGGATCCCATCAGAACTCCGCAGTTAAACGTGCTTGGGCGAGAGTAGTACTAGGATGGGTGACCTCCTGGGAAGTCCTCGTGTTGCACCCCTCGTTTTGCTACTCCCCTCTCTCTTTTTTGTCCGCCCCGCCTAACTCCCCTCTCTTTTCACCCCATGTCGTCGGTTCGCGATAGTCGTCGAAGACCGGCCGCGATCAAAGAGTGGGGTACAAACGAATGCCCCTCCCTAGATTTTTTTTCCACCCGCACCGAAGTCTGGCCACGCCTCCTCCGCAATCCACGCGATATTTCGCCCCGGAATTCACTAAAACTGCCTCAACCAAGGCCCCGGGATGACATCTTGAAATTCTAAAGATCCGGCGGTCAGAGTAGCGATTCCATAGCTACTACAAGGAAAACGCCCTCCGGAAACTCCTGTAAAAATTCGACGACGATCCCCTCCCCTCCCCTCCCCTCTTGCGGGATCAGGTCAGGGGTGCTCGCTTATAGCATTTCATCGTGCAAGTGCTTACGGGTGCGATCATACCAGCACTAATGCACCGGATCCCATCAGAACTCCGCAGTTAAACGTGCTTGGGCGAGAGTAGTACTAGGATGGGTGACCTCCTGGGAAGTCCTCGTGTTGCACCCCTCGTTTTGCTACTCCCCTCTCTCTTTTTTGTCCGCCCCGCCTAACTCCCCTCTCTTTTCACCCCATGTCGTCGGTTCGCGATAGTCGTCGAAGACCGGCCGCGATCAAAGAGTGGGGTACAAACGAATGCCCCTCCCTAGATTTTTTTTCCACACTTGCAGAAGTGCAGCCACGCCTCCTCCGCAATCCACGCGATATTTCGCCCCGGAATTCACTAAAACTGCCTCAACCAAGGCCCCGGGATGACATCTTGAAATTCTAAAGATCCGGCGGTCAGAGTAGCGATTCCATAGCTACTACAAGGAAAACGCCCTCCGGAAACTCCTGTAAAAATTCGACGACGATCCCCTCCCCTCCCCTCTTGCGGGATCAGGTCAGGGGTGCTCGCTTATAGCATTTCATCGTGCAAGTGCTTACGGGTGCGATCATACCAGCACTAATGCACCGGATCCCATCAGAACTCCGCAGTTAAACGTGCTTGGGCGAGAGTAGTACTAGGATGGGTGACCTCCTGGGAAGTCCTCGTGTTGCACCCCTCGTTTTGCTACTCCCCTCTCTCTTTTTTGTCCGCCCCGCCTAACTCCCCTCTCTTTTCACCCCATGTCGTCGGTTCGCGATAGTCGTCGAAGACCGGCCGCGATCAAAGAGTGGGGTACAAACGAATGCCCCTCCCTAGATTTTTTTCCACCCGCACCGAAGTCTGGCCACGCCTCCTCCGCAATCCACGCAATATTTCGCCCCGGAATTCACTAAAACTGCCTCAACCAAGGCCCCGGGATGACATCTTGAAATTCTAAAGATCCGGCGGTCAGAGTAGCGATTCCATGGCTACTACAAGGAAAACGCCCTCCGGAAACTCCTGTAAAAATTCGACGACGATCCCCTCCCCTCCCCTCTTGCGGGATCAGGTCAGGGGTGCTCGCTTATAGCATTTCATCGTGCAAGTGCTTACGGGTGCGATCATACCAGCACTAATGCACCGGATCCCATCAGAACTCCATGATTAAACGTGCTTGGCGAGAGTAGTACTAGGATGGGTGACTCGGTCCTCGTGTTGCACCCCTCGTTTTGCTACTCCCCTCTCTCTTTTTTGTCCGCCCCGCCTAACTCCCCTCTCTTTTCACCCCATGTCGTCGGTTCGCGATAGTCGTCGAAGACCGGCCGCGATCAAAGAGTGGGGTACAAACGAATGCCCCTCCCTAGATTTTTTTCCACACTCGACAAGTCCGGCCACGCCTCCTCGCAATCCACGCAATATTTCGCCTGAATTCACTAAAATCGCCTCAACCAAGGCCCCGGATGACATCTTGAAATTCTAAAGATCCGTGGTCGGAGTAGCGATTCCATAGCTACTACAAGGAAAACGCCTCCGGAAACTCCTGTAAAATTCGACGACGATCCTCCTCCTCCTCCTCCTCCTCTTGCGGATCGGTCAGGGGTGCTCGCTTATAGCATTTCATCGTGCAAGTGCTTACGGGTGCGATCATACCAGCACTAATGCACCGGATCCCATCGAACTCCATGATTAAACGTGCTTGGCGAGAGTAGTACTAGGATGGGTGACTTGAAGTCCTCGTGTTGCACCCTCGCTTTGCTACTCCCCTCTCTCTTTTTTGTCCGCCCCGCCTAACTCCCCTCTCTTTTCACCCCATGTCGTCGGTTCGCGATAGTCGTCGAAGACCGGCCGCGATCAAAGAGTGGGGTACAAACGAATGCCCCTCCCTAGATTTTTTTTCCACCCGCACCGAAGTCTGGCCACGCCTCCTCCGCAATCCACGCGATATTTCGCCCCGGAATTCACTAAAACTGCCTCAACCAAGGCCCCGGGATGACATCTTGAAATTCTAAAGATCCGGCGGTCAGAGTAGCGATTCCATAGCTACTACAAGGAAAACGCCCTCCGGAAACTCCTGTAAAAATTCGACGACGATCCTCCTCCTCCCTCCTCTTGCGGGATCAGGTCAGGGGTGCTCGCTTATAGCATTTCATCGTGCAAGTGCTTACGGGTGCGATCATACCAGCACTAATGCACCGGATCCCATCAGAACTCCGCAGTTAAACGTGCTTGGGCGAGAGTAGTACTAGGATGGGTGACCTCGTGTTGCACCCCTCGTTTTGCTACTCCCCTCTCTCTTTTTTGTCCGCCCCGCCTAACTCCCCTCTCTTTTCACCCCATGTCGTCGGTTCGCGATAGTCGTCGAAGACCGGCCGCGATCAAAGAGTGGGGTACAAACGAATGCCCCTCCCTAGATTTTTTTTCCACCCGCACCGAAGTCTGGCCACGCCTCCTCCGCAATCCACGCGATATTTCGCCCCGGAATTCACTAAAACTGCCTCAACCAAGGCCCCGGGATGACATCTTGAAATTCTAAAGATCCGGCGGTCAGAGTAGCGATTCCATAGCTACTACAAGGAAAACGCCCTCCGGAAACTCCTGTAAAAATTCGACGACGATCCCCTCCCCTCCCCTCTTGCGGGATCAGGTCAGGGGTGCTCGCTTATAGCATTTCATCGTGCAAGTGCTTACGGGTGCGATCATACCAGCACTAATGCACCGGATCCCATCAGAACTCCGCAGTTAAACGTGCTTGGGCGAGAGTAGTACTAGGATGGGTGACCTCCTGGGAAGTCCTCGTGTTGCACCCCTCGTTTTGCTACTCCCCTCTCTTTTTTGTCCGCCCCGCCTAACTCCCCTCTCTTTTCACCCCATGTCGTCGGTTCGCGATAGTCGTCGAAGACCGGCCGCGATCAAAGAGTGGGGTACAAACGAATGCCCCTCCCTAGATTTTTTTTCCACCCGCACCGAAGTCTGGCCACGCCTCCTCCGCAATCCACGCGATATTTCGCCCCGGAATTCACTAAAACTGCCTCAACCAAGGCCCCGGGATGACATCTTGAAATTCTAAAGATCCGGCGGTCAGAGTAGCGATTCCATAGCTACTACAAGGAAAACGCCCTCCGGAAACTCCTGTAAAAATTCGACGACGATCCCCTCCCCTCTTGCGGGATCAGGTCAGGGGTGCTCGCTTATAGCATTTCATCGTGCAAGTGCTTACGGGTGCGATCATACCAGCACTAATGCACCGGATCCCATCAGAAGTCCTCGTGTTGCACCCCTCGTTTTGCTACTCCCCTCTCTCTTTTTTGTCCGCCCCGCCTAACTCCCCTCTCTTTTCACCCCATGTCGTCGGTTCGCGATAGTCGTCGAAGACCGGCCGCGATCAAAGAGTGGGGTACAAACGAATGCCCCTCCCTAGATTTTTTTCCACCCGCACCGAAGTCTGGCCACGCCTCCTCCGCAATCCACGCAATATTTCGCCCCGGAATTCACTAAAACTGCCTCAACCAAGGCCCCGGGATGACATCTTGAAATTCTAAAGATCCGGCGGTCAGAGTAGCGATTCCATAGCTACTACAAGGAAAACGCCCTCCGGAAACTCCTGTAAAAATTCGACGACGATCCCCTCCCCTCCCCTCCCCTCCCCTCTTGCGGGATCAGGTCAGGGGTGCTCGCTTATAGCATTTCATCGTGCAAGTGCTTACGGGTGCGATCATACCAGCACTAATGCACCGGATCCCATCAGAACTCCGCAGTTAAACGTGCTTGGGCGAGAGTAGTACTAGGATGGGTGACCTCCTGGGAAGTCCTCGTGTTGCACCCCTCGTTTTGCTACTCCCCTCTCTCTTTTTTGTCCGCCCCGCCTAACTCCCCTCTCTTTTCACCCCATGTCGTCGGTTCGCGATAGTCGTCGAAGACCGGCCGCGATCAAAGAGTGGGGTACAAACGAATGCCCCTCCCTAGATTTTTTTTCCACCCGCACCGAAGTCTGGCCACGCCTCCTCCGCAATCCACGCAATATTTCGCCCCGGAATTCACTAAAACTGCCTCAACCAAGGCCCCGGGATGACATCTTGAAATTCTAAAGATCCGGCGGTCAGAGTAGCGATTCCATGGCTACTACAAGGAAAACGCCCTCCGGAAACTCCTGTAAAAATTCGACGACGATCCAACGGTCGGATTAAAAGTTATGGTTCTTTTTAGTCATATTTATGGTCTGGCGTGACCTTGCATTTTCTTATCCTAGACTCATTCCAATAAGCTTCTCCTAGACCATCCTTGTCATATTTTTAGGGTTTATCCTCATTTAGCAATTACTTGATTGGTTGTTTTTTTCAAAATCTGAAAAAAAAACATATTTTTAGTTTTTGCAATTTTTTGATTATTTTGTTCTGTTGATTTCAAGATTTATTTCATGATGGCAACCTTAAACATACTGTAGAACATGATGGCAAGAGTTGTACAGGCAATGCATCCATGTACAAGGTTGTGGAAGTATTTGGAAGTCTATAAAAAATAGGATTAAGGTTTGTGTCAAAAGCCTACAAGACTCATTCTTAAACATCCTCATTTGATGCAAATTAGTACATAAAAAACATTTGCCTAATAAAACCATTATAAGCATATCATGTTATAATTATATTTCTCTATAAAAGCAAGGTTTCATCTTTTCAGGAACAAAACCGTTGACTGTAATTAGTTTGTGTTTCTATCTTATTACTGTTTATCATAGTTTTTTGTTGCTATTGTTTGTCCTAGTCTTTAGGAAGTTGTTAGTTTGTTTCAACTTATTCAGCAAATTGTCTATATATGCATGACCCCAAAACTCAACACATATCGGCTTTTAAAGTGTATCATTCGCTACATTCAGGGTACTCTCGATTTTGGTCTACATCTTTATCCCTCATCAGATCATACTCTCACTTCTTACATTGACGCAGATTTGGGTGGATGTTCAGACACCAGACGGTCGACTTCTGGTTATTGTGTATACCTTGGGGATAATTTACTCTCATGGTTTGCGAAACGACAACCCACATTGTCAAGGTCTAGTGTTGAGGTCGAATACCGGGGGGTGGCTAATGTTGTTTCTGAATCCTGTTGGATTCAAAACTTACTTTTGGAGATACATTGCCCTATTTCAAAAGCCACGTTAGTATATTGTGACAACGTTATTTGATATGTTTTATTATAAAACAGACTTACATTATATAGAATAAGAATGCAATTATAGTGTTTGATTGCTAAGCCATGATCTGAAATAAGTTGAGACAAGACAAACAGTAATAAAATATAAACATAAACTAATCACTATCAAAGTAAAAGTTGCAGTCCTAAAAACAATCAGCTAACACTCCTCCATGCTTTAGGAGCCACAAGCTCCAAGTCTTTGCCTAAGAAATTCAAACTTGTTTATTGGCAAAGGTTTTGTAAAAATGTCTGCAAGCTAATCTTTAGATACGGAATAAATGAGGCTAACTTCTCCTTCATTCTGCTCTTCTCTTAAAAAGAAATATTTGATCTTGAAATGCTTGGTTTTTCCATGAGAAATTGGATTGTAAGAAATTGCAATTGTTGCCTGATTGTCCACAAACACCTTGGTATATTTTAGTTCTTTTGAATGTTAATCAAAAAACAACTTCCTCGGCCACAATGCTTGATTTGTTGTTGCTGTAGTAACAACAAACTTAGCCTCTACAGTAGGTTGGACTATAGTGTCCTGCTTCTTGGAACTCCATGAGAAGACCCCTTGTCATAGGCTAAAACAACAATCAGACATACTCTTCTTGTCATCCATTGATCCACCCCAATCACTATCATAAAATCCCAACAACTTGAAGTTTTGAAACTTCTTGAATTGTATACCAAAGTCAATAGTTCCTTTGATGTATCTAATTTCTCTTTTTTATGTTTTAAGATGCACCACACTGGCACAATGCATGAAACGAGAGAGATTGCTAACAACAAAAAGGATAGTTGGCCTGATTGTTGTTAAGTACATTAGGCAATCAATTATGCTTTTGAAATGACCTTCTTCAACCTTGTATGTGATAGGAACCTCGTGATCACGTGGTCACACAACCCACAATCAAGAATGAGATCTAATCCCAGAAAGTCAAAATAGTTCTGATAGGAGTGTGACCCAATAGAAACCTGCTCCAAGGTACCAACATTATTGGAATTAGTATAATGACACCACGAAGCCATATAATCTTTGATAAGTCGGATTCAGTTCGTTCAAGAACTAAAGAATGCAAGAATCACTCTCACACATAAAACTAAAAAGTTCAAATAGTTCTTGAAAAAGTAACCCTAATGGACCCCTTACATGGACTTAAAAAAGGTCTACTTAAAATTGACCCAGAATAAAAGCCCATAACTTGATCCAAACAAGCATTGGATCCTAACTGAAAACAAAGTACTAATTAAACCCAAACAAGCCTTGGGTTGTAGCTAACAAAATTAAATAAAGCCCATAATATTAAATTCATGTTCTAATGAGAAGAGTAAAATATTGTAGAGCTCATATAAGAATTATTTATAGCCTTCCATCCAACCCCTTGATCCTAGAAACAAAAGGAAAAGGGAGCCACCTATGTTGTCTCCAAGTTGTAGTAGGATTCTTTTGTCTCCTTTGATGTCTTCACTTCATGTCCCAAAGAAGGTTGTATTGGACGTATTGGATCCCTCCTGAACATGGATAAGATGTACTAGGGTCTTCTATTGATACTCCAATGGTCCTTGCAATTCTAACTTGGTTTAAACCTTCAAAACCACGAAATCAAGCCCCTAAACATGTAATCATTCCTTACTAGTGTTTTTGGGCTGGTCTGCATCAACATGTGTCATCATCCTTCCATAAGCTCTCATTTGGATTCATTGGAGTAGTCATTGCTATCCTCCATATGAAACTTCTTGAAAATTTCCTTAGCATATTCCTTTGACAAATAAAAACTTCTTGCTTAATCTCCATTCCAGAAGGTATGCCATTAGTCCAAGGTCTGTCATTTAAAAAAAAATTATCATTTCCCTTTTGCTGAAGTGTAGTCCTTCTCATTATCTGATCTCACCACTTGAATTTTATAGCCACCTTGATTTTCTACCATGTCATTGAAGAGTTAAACTGATCTTGCAAAACAAGATGCTATAAAAAACGTATGTTCATCTTCTTGTTCTGCAACTTGAGATGCAACTTCATGTTGTTGAGTTTTCATTTGATTTCATTTTAAACATTTTGCATTAGGTGTCCTCCAACATTTTAATGGAGGGTAACCTTGATGGAAAGGAGGGTGTTTACTCTTGAAGCTTCCTATGTTGTTGTTGTTGTTGTTGTTCAATCCAAGAGCAGAAGAGTGTCCCTCTTGACATTTCTTTTTCTTTTTGATTTTGTCATCTCCATGATGTTTTTCAAGGCTCCTTTAGTGTTGACATCTTCCCTCATGTGTCGTCTTTGTGCTTATACACAGTTTAGTAATCTTGCCAAGGAAATTTTTGACAGATCCTTGGTATTTTCCAAAGCATTGTCTTCTTTATAATTCTTGAATCACTAAATTTAGACTCAAGTAATCTGGTTTTGTTTGCAATTCCAAGAAGTCTTGTTTGAATATTCTTTAATTGTTTCAGAATCTTTATTTTTTGCAACTCAAATTCTTTAAGGCCTGCATTTCTCTTATTCTTTCATCTCCTGCATATTCTTCTTTAAGATAATTCCATATGGATTTTATTATCATGGAAAATTATTCTTTTGAAGATTGTTGATGACATCGCACCAAACTAGCTTGTTTTGGCCTTTGATTTCTTCATCTTCATTCCTTATGAATTTTTATTTCCATCATGGTAGGGTTGTTTGGAAGTGCAAGAACATCATAGTCTTCTTCCACTGCTTCCCAAAGATCCAAGGCTTCCAACTATATCTCTCCATGCATACTGCTCACATCCAGTAGTTATCTCCATAAAATACCTAAGGAGAAATTGAGGAGAAACTTGCCTCAGCTTCCATGATACTTTAAACTATCACAAAACACACAGATCTTTCAAGAAATAAGCTTTAATACTAATTTGTTATTTTTTTAATAGAATGGGTAATATAAAGAAGATAGTTTTAAGAGAAAGAACAAAAATATTGATATAAGAGAATGCAAACTTTATTTGATAAGTTTTATAATGCAATAAACTTAGATTATATAGAATAGAAATGCAATCGTAGTGTCTAATTGTTAATTCATGAAAAACACATAGGAAATATACGGCCGCATAAAGGTCAAGTATTGTAAGGCTCCACCAAGAATATGATACTCAGTTGGATCATGATAAGGGTTTCCTGAAGAAATGTCGAGTTTGGCTTTTGTGTCCACCGGAGTAGGAGATGGTTTAGAAGAAGACATGCCAGCTCGCTCAGTGATTTCCTCCGCATATTTCTTTTGTGAAAGAAACAAGCCTCAGGAATGTCGTGTAACAGAGATGCCCAGAAAATAACTGATGAGACCCAAATCATTGAGAGAAATATACGTCATATCATTGCCCTACTGATAAATGAATAACGAGTGATCTGAAATACTGTGAGAGAAACCCAATAAAAGTCACATGATCAAAAAACCATTGATACCAAGCACGAGGAGCTTGCTTAATCCCATAGAGAGACTTCTTTAGCAAACATACATAATCTGGGTGTTCTGAATTTCGGAAGCCCGGAGGTTGATGCATATAAACTGTTTCATCAAGGTTGCCATACAAAAAAGCATTCTTGACATCAAATTGATGAAGACACCAAGATTTAGATAAAGTAATACTCAGCATTGTCCAAATGGTAGATGGTTTGATTGCCAGACTAAATATCTCACCATAATCTATACCTGTTAGCTGACCTGCACCATCACCCACATGAACCATCAAATTTCTTCTTATGCCTGAAAATCCACAAACTTCGAATGATATTAAGCATTAGACAGATGGGGTACTAAGTCCCACATCTTATTTTCAATAAGAGCATCGTATTTGTCTTTCATGGCCATTTTCCAATTATGATCATGTAATTCATTGAGGGGATTAGTGGGCAATGGAGAAATGGATATTTCGGTCGAAGTATGAAGGTTAAAGAGCTTTCGAGGATTAAAAATACCATGTTGGAATCTTGTAGTCATTTGTGGGGAGTGAGGGGGATGGGTAAGTGGAAGGGATTGGGCTGGTGCCATTGGTGGAGTTGGACTGTTAGGATGGGGTTGGTTGATGGTGGAAGGGGATATGGCCCGTGGTGAGGAGTTGGATGTGCTAGGCAACTCTTGGTTTGGAGAAGCTGTATGGGGAGGGGTTCTGAACTGGAGAATTAGGAATGGGGCTAGGGTGTGTTGTTTCTTGGATCTGAATAGGAGTTGAGGTTTGTGCTGGTGGATCAGCAATTGGAGCGGCAGGAGGATTGGGTGGAGCTGGTGAGTTGAGGAGAAGTATGAGGGCAAGAAAATCGAAAAGTCATTCCATTTAATTGACAAAATTTGTGAAAGGATCCATTGTCATACTCCCTTCCATTTCACATTGTCACATTTAATTTCCCTCTCAAATTGTGTTTTAATATGAGTATGAAATGACAGAAAAATGGAATGCACTTGACATTTATTGGCAATTGGAGAAGTCCATAGAAAATTTGTAAAATCATCAAGGAATAAAACATAATAACGATGACCACCTGAACTAAGAGTAGGTGATGTCTAAATGTAACTATGCAAAATATCAAATGGGAAAGAAGTGAATGAGAGAGAGTCATAAAATGGTAATTTAACTTGTTTCCTAGGAGGACATGAATGACAAAAAAATTTATCTTGAATTTTATTGCAAATAATGAAATTGCTTCTACAAAGAGAACTTAAAACAAGAGCTCTCGGGTGTCCTAAACGGCTATGCCATAAATTAGGAAATACAACGGTAAAGGTAGATGGTGTTGAAAATCCAATGGTTGGTCTTGTGGTAACTAGATAGAGGTCACCCGAGCTGTTACATCTCATTAAAGGCATCGCCGTTGGAAAATCCTTCATAGAAAAACCAAACGGATCAAATTCAACATAAGCATTATTGTCATCGGTATATTTTCTCACAAAGACAAGATTTTTAATCAATTTTGGGGCATGAAAGATATTATTCAAAGTGAAAGGAGGGTTGGGTTTAGGTAATAATGCATGTCCTCAACCAATAA
The DNA here is from genome assembly GCA_032356905.1 of Salix exigua. Classification (NCBI taxonomy): domain Eukaryota; kingdom Viridiplantae; phylum Streptophyta; class Magnoliopsida; order Malpighiales; family Salicaceae; genus Salix; species Salix exigua. The sequence goes on along the minus strand of CM063606.1, from coordinate 13,634,511 downwards.
TTGGAATAGTATGGCCACTACCAATAGTAATATTATGATTATTGCTCATATTTAAATAAGACATTAGATTACCTCTGTTTGCACTCATGTGAGATGTGGCTCTGGTGTCCATATACCATTGATCATCAGGAGGAGCATTTGAGAGTGTGTGCATGGTCGTTTGGATGTCGGTTGGAGTATAAGAGGATTGGGCCTGCGGTGTGGCTGCTGCCATGTGGGCCTGGTGAGGCCTAGGCCTAAGTAAACTGGGTTGGTGTTGAGGAGTGGGTTGGTGCTACAGGTTAGTGGCAGTTGGGTATGGGCATGGAGGTGTGGCCCAAGGTTTCCATGGCCCAACCCAAGGTGGATATGTCCACTGCTGCTGTTGTGCAGATCTCGGCTGCCATGCCGTGGTGTGCTGTTGTTGGTGCCATTGGCCTCCATGACCACCAGCTCTCCCTCTTCCCTTGTTACTGCGGGCACTGTCGCCACCTCCTCTGCCACTTCGATTGGTGAAGTTTCGATTGCTGTAATTTTAGTTTGGACGGTGGAGTGGGTTTCCAGTTGAATAGCCACTAGAATTTGCAACTGGTGAGACGAAGAATGCAGAGCTGGGGGAGATTGTGCAACCTTTTTCATCCTTGTTGTTTCCTCTAAAACCATCATGGAGCGTGCTTTGTAAAACAGGGGGAGAGAATCACCATGACGGATCTGCAATCTAACACTGGCATAGGCAATAGTTAAACCTGAAAGGAGTTGAAGGACCAACCTTTCATTTGATACAGGGGTGCCAACATTCGATAATTGATCAGAGAGGGATTTGAGGTGTTGACAGTAGGATGATGATACAGAGAGTGAGGGAGGTTGTGATAGAAGTAATTTGTGATGAAGCTTAGGCTGTGAACTTGCTGCAGAGCTATTTGTTGTCGTGGTTTTGGAAGTAGTAGCAGATTTGGCAGAGTTGATGCAACAACTAGGGTTAGATGAAGAAGATAACCTAGATGAGCTTCGATACCATGATATAAATTTTTTGCCTGTCGATTTCAGTGATATTATAATTGATTTATACAAGGCTGGAGAGAGAGTCCTTCGACTATAATCTTGCTAATAAAACAAGAAATATACACATGCTATAAATAGAAGATTATTTACATATTCTAATATAACCAATTATAACACGTATAAAATTAATCAGTTTGTTATATATAAAAAAAACACAGCGCGCGGGCAACTTAGCTCAAGAAACGATTTTTTGATGTCTTTTGCTAAAGACATCAAAAGAGAAGCTATCTAAGAAGAGCTTTAGGACTCTAGAGTTTTGCTGCTCTAGAACTCTCTCAGTTTTGCACGGTTGGTTTTGACATCTTTCTTAAACTCACTCTCTTCCTCCATTACCATTCTCACAGCCTTGTAGACTGTTTCCTTGGTGAACAACCCGTGTTCTTTTCCTTTCTCCACCTCTACTCCCACCTTCAAATGCAGGCTCATCATTCTTGCTTGGAATGGTTTACTTATGCATACATGATTGAAATATTCAAGTATGGCTTCTGGAAAACATTCAATAATATTAGGTCAAAATATTTAGCTGATTTACATGACTTTTCATTTGATGTTTTAACCATAATTGTACAGATGCAGTTGCATATATGATTAAAACATTTAGAAGGGACTTTTATAACATATTTAATAAAATCTTGAGTAAAATTGTTTTTTCTTTGACATGATAATCTTTTTGGTTTAATAAATCTTAGTAAAATTGGAGTTTTCATTGAGACTTTATTTTTATTTTTATGTAACAAATATCTTAAATTGATAAATCCTTAGATCAATGTAAAGAAAAGAATTTGATCAAAGTAATTGTAAATCTATCTAAAATATGATTATTCTTAAATGAAAAAAGATAAATAAGGAGAGAAAATTGTTGTGACTTTGGATGAACATACCCAACAATAATAATAAAAATATTATTGTTATATGAAAACTCAAGTTTATTATAACTTTGAAACCGTAAGCTAGTACTTAAAAAGGATACCAAAAGAGTGTATTTGATGCTTTCAGCATAATTACAAGGATGCACTTGCACACATGGTTGAAACATTCATAAACAACTTGTGGCACACTTCTAATAACATTAGAGTATAATCACTTGTTGTCTAACAAGAAAATCCTTTTTGCTTGAACAAATCTTGGGAAGGAGAAAATAGGAAGAAGAGACAAACTCAGTAGAGACAACATCTAAAAGAACAAACAAGATAAAAGTCTTAAAATAAAATTTTTATCATATCCTAGTAGTGATTTATAAGTGAAAATGTATTTAACTAGGAAGTGGATATCATTAGGCAAGCGGGTGTTAGTTTTTATAAGTGAATACCATGAGTTGTCTTTCGAGGCAATGTGAGAATTTTTTTAGAAATATTAACAAATATCCTTTTATGAAATTGATATGTACTTGTATTTCAAAGACAAATCATGGTAAAAATAATAATTATATTTTGGAAACTATACCTATTTTTATTTTCAATTTTATTTATTTATTAAATATCATCATGTATTTAGATAAATATGTCCAAATATTTGTTTTATTAAATATTTTGAAATCCTATTATAATAGATTTCTAAAATTGTATAAACTTATTTGGATCAACATGTCAATATTAGCATGGTTGGAGATTCATTATCATGTATGTTTCATGGATTAAAAATGTGTAGATATATTTAGTCAATCCTAGCTTTTTTTATATAAAATTTCTTTATTTATTTTATTTGGTCAACTTTATCAAGATCCAGGTTAGTAAATATAATTGACTATATTATAAGGTTTTTATCTAAAGATTTAAGCTTTTAAATTGAGAGTGTTCTTGCCACTACTTTTATTAGTAAATAGTAGTAAGTTATTATCTTTGGTCAAGCAATTTGTAACACCAATTCTATAAAATAAAGCCCAATGCTCAAGATCATTATTTAAGTTTAAAAATATATAAATATAAGGTCGAAATGAGGCTGCCCAACTCTGCAAGAGCCAAAATTCCATTAAGTTTGTCACATTGTGATGAATCTGCACTCTCTAATGTTAAAGGGGAACATAAAAATGATGGATTCACCACCTAAAAATTAAGAAAAAACTTGGAATTCTAAAATATAAGATAAGCTAAGAAATTTAGGTAATGGGTTTGTCTAAGGGAATGATAAATGCCACCCTTATGTCATCCTTTCAAATAAAAGGTTATCTTTGCTATATATTTTTTCCTAAGTTTGTACTAAAAAGATATTAAGTATATAAATTATTTACATATTTGTATTTGTGATTTATTTTATTTTATTTATTTTCAAAGGAGATGATAGACTTGTCAAAGAATTTCATTGGTCTACTATAAAATAGGGTCTTTCATTTTTTTATGAAAATCTTGATATTAATCCCTAAAAATAAAGGATTTCATTGGATTTTTTGTTTTATGAAAAACTTTATAAATTGGATAACTCATTAGATTAATGTAAGGAGAAAAGAAATACTAAATTTTGATCGAAGTATTGTAAATCATTGATTTGGAAATTATTAAATCAATATTAAATAGTTGAAAGTAATTGATAACCCATTAAAATAGATATTTCATTGGTTTTGACTATTTAATACAAAGCTTGGAGGTTAAGATCTAAAATAGATGATAATTTGATACATGGATTATAGTAAATTTGATAATGACTTAAATACTTCCTTGAATATTTATAATGGGAACATGTACTATGAGCATCAAAATGTGTCCTTCGCCTTACATAACAATATGACATATAAACATGGTATAAAGAGAAAAATAATATATAATTAAGTTGGCCATAGTACAAACTATAATATGGAATTTGAACCTTAAAAATAAGGGTTTTCATTGAGTTTTTATATATTATGGAGCTTTTGATTTTAATCCCTAAAAATAAAGGATTTCATGATTTTTTTTCTATTATGAAAAGAGCTCTAAATTGAATAACTCTTTAGATTAATGTAAATACAAAATACAAAATTTTGTTCAAAGTAATTCCAAGTCCCTGATGTAAAAATCAATAAATCAATTTTAAATAGGATAATTCTTAAGCGAAAAAAGATAAATAAAAGGGAAAATTATTGTGATTTTGGATGAACATACCCAATAATAATATAGAAATTATTATCTTTATTTGAAAACTTGTTTTTATAATAACTTTGAAACCATAAGCTTGTACATAAAAAGGATACCATATAGTGTAGTGACCAGATTTTAGATGCTTTAAATTTCAACTAATGATGCATTTGTATATATGGTTAAAACATTCAAGTGTGGCTTCTGGAAAACATTTAATAATGTTTGGGTCACAATCTTTGGTTGATTTACTTGACTTTCTATTTGATTCTTTTACTATAATTGCAAGGATGCATTTGCATACGTGGTTGAAACATTCAGGAGGGGATTCTAAAAAAACACATCTAATATCATCGGAAGTACATTTGTTTGTTGTTTTACATGAAAGTCCTTTTGATTCAACAAATCTTAGTACATCTATATATTTGGAAACATCAAAGTAAATGTATAACTAGAATGTGGATATCAATGGATGAGAGGGTATTAGTTTTATAGGTGAACAATATAAGAGAACTTTAGAGGCAATGAGAGATTTGTGAGAAATGTTAACAAATATCATTTCATGAAATAGATATGCACATGTTAATTATGCTAACAAATACTTTTTAACTCTTTCCAAATAAAAATAATATATTATTTTGAAAACTACACGTTGTTATCTATTTCAAAGTCATTGCTATTTTTCAAATACTTTTATGTATTTACATAATATTTCCAAATATCTTTATTATTATATTTAGAAATCCTAGTATAATGGGTTTCTAAAATTTTTTAAACTAACTTATTGGATCAATATGTCCATATTGGCATAATTTGGGATTTACCATTATGCATGTTTCATGGATCAGATGTAGATATATTTAGTCAATCCTAGCCTCTAGTTTTCTTTATATCAAATTTCTTTATTTATTTTCTCTAAGATTATATCTAAAGATTTATGGTTTTATATTATGAGTGTTCTTGACAATACTTTTATTAGCCAAAAGTAATAAGTTATTGTCTTGGATAAACAATCTCTAACACCAATTCTATAAATCCAGGCCCAATGTTCAAGATCACTATTTAAGTTTTAAAATCTACAAATACGAGGTCCAAATGTGGTTATCAACTCCACAATAGCCATAATTCCATTATGTTTGTAACATTGTGATGAATATGCACTCTTTGATATTAAAGGGTAAAACAAAAATGATGGATTTACCACCTAGTAATTAGGTAAAGTGGATGATCGATATTACCTTACACTATCTATTAAAATAAAAGGTTATCTTTCCTATATGCTTTTTTTCTAAATCTATACTGAAAAGCTATTAAGTCTATATATATATATATATATAGACTTCTATCTATGATTTATTTTATTATATTTATTTTTGAAAGGAGATGATAGACATGTCAAAACATTTGATGTTAACCGTTAAAGTTATATGATTTGATCGATTTTGATAGTGTAATAAAAAACTTTGAGGGTATAATATAAAATGGATGATAATGTGACAAATAGATCATAGTAAACTCAGTAATGACATGTATACTTCCTTGATTATTTAGAAGGGGAATCTGAAGTCAGACCCTTAGTAAATAGAGAACTCCTATTGTGACCATATCTATCTTTTACCTTACTTAACAATATGACATATAAATATGGTATACAGAAATATAATATATAATTTAGATGACCATACTGACAAAATGAGAGTTTTCATTGAGTTTTTATTTTCTATGGAAATTTTGATGTTTTTTCCTAAAAATAAGGGATTTCATTTAATTTTTGTTTTGTAGAAAAAAAATCTAAATTGGATAACTCATATTAATGCAAATAAAAAGAAATACAATTTTCAATTTTCCTAAACGTAATTGTAAATCTCTAATGTGGAAATTAGTAAATTAATCTTAAATAGGATAATTCTTAAGTGAAGAAAGAAATCGGAAGGTAAAACTCAATTTGTTGTGATTTTGGATGAACATCCCCAATAATAATATAAAAATTATTATCTCTATATGAAAAATAAATTTTATTATAACTTTGAAACCATAAGCTAGTACATTAATAGGATATTAAATAGTGGTGACCCGATTCCAGATTCTTTAAATTTTATTATAACTGCATATATTCTGTAAAGAAAAAGCATGCAAGCTAATATACAATATACACTAACCAACTGACTAATTGACTATTATCCCAGTTAACATCGACTATTATCCCAACTGCATATATTCATATATTCTGTAAAGAAAAAGCATGCAAGCTAATATACAATATACAGTAACCAACTGACTATTATCCCAGTTAACATCGACAAAATCTTGAACCTAATCTATAGATTATTATACTGCTCTCGATCAAATTTAGCACAATGCTAGCAGAATGGATGCATAAATTGAAGTACAGATTATACAATCATCTAAGAAGAAGAGAAAATGATTATGAAAATCAATGTTAGAAAGCCTTCTGAAACTATTTCTCCCTTTTTGAGTCCCACCATTCTTTTTCACCATTTGGACATTGGGATTTTAGACATTATATAGAATCCATATCTCTTTTATGTTCAAGAACAAATTACTAAAAACTATCTAGGAAAGAAAAGAAAAAAACAAGAAATTAAAGAAAATGTATTGGAACTGTTACTAATTAAACCAATCACACACGGCTACGGCAAAAGGAAGCATAGATGACAAGAAATAAAACAAAGGTTAATTTTAATTATCTTTTGTAAGCTGCAACCGTGTTGGATGGGGACGATGAACCTTGTCGAGAGGCGAGAGGGTGATTTTAGTTGCAGAGGGAGGTGAGAGGGAGGGAGATTTAAGTTGCGAGAGGTGAGAGTCGAGAGGGAAGGAGATTGTTTTTGCAGAGGAGGCGAGCGAGATGCTGCTATACTATACTGTAGGGTGCAGTCTTGTAGTGGGAGAGGGGAGGCGAGAGGGAAGGAGATTGCTTTTGGCTTTTGCAGAGGAGGCGAGCGAGGGGCTTAGATACAGAGGAGAGGAGGTGAGCGAGAGGCTTAAGAATTTAGATGCAGAGGAGAGGAGGGGAGGCGAGAGGCAGATGAAGTAGATTAGGGTTTTTTAAGTTTCTATTTATACTAACATTGTCAACCGAACCGAACCGGTTCGGTTCGGTAAATCGGTTCTATCCATTCAAAACCAAAACCGAACCGAACCAGAGTTTTTTTCAAAATTTTGTACTCGGTTTAATCGGGTTTTTTTTCCAGTCAGGTTTGTTCGGTTTTTTTTCTCGGTTTAATCGGTTGTTCGGTTTTTTTGCTCACCCCTAGTGATGAATATGCACTCTTTGATATTAAAGGGTAAAACAAAAATGATGGATTTACCACCTAGTAATTAGGTAAAGTGGATGATCGATATTACCTTACACTATCTATTAAAATAAAAGGTTATCTTTCCTATATGCTTTTTTTCTAAATCTATACTGAAAAGCTATTAAGTCTATATATATATATATATAGACTTCTATCTATGATTTATTTTATTATATTTATTTTTGAAAGGAGATGATAAACATGTCAACATTTGATGTTAACCGTTAAATTTATATGATTTGATCGATTTTGACAGTTTAATAAAAAACTTTGAGGGTATAATATAAAATGGATGATAATGTGGCAAATAGATCATAGTAAACTCGGTAATGACATGTATACTTCCTTGATTATTTAGAAGGGGAATCTGAAGTCAAACCCTTAGTAAATAGAGAACTCCTATCGTGACCATAAAGTTTCTGTCTTTCACCTTACTCAACAATATGACATATAAATATGGTATACATAAATATAATATATAATTTAGATGACCATGATGACAAAATGAGAGTTTTCATTGAGTTTTTATTTTCTATGGAAATTTTGATGTTTTTTTTCCTAAAAATAAGGGATTTGATTTAATTTTTGTTTCGTAGAAAAAAATCTAAATTGGATAACTCCTTATATTAATGCAAATAAAAAGAAATACAATTTTCCTAAACGTAATTGTAAATATCTAATGTGAAAATTAGAAAATTAATCTTAAATAGGATAATTTTTAAGTGAAGAAAGAAATCGGAAGGGAAAACTGAATTTGTTTTGATTTTGGATGAACATCCCCAATAATAATATAAAAATTATTATCTCTATATGAAAAATAAATTTTATTATAACTTTGAAACCATAAGCTAGTACATTAATAGGATATTAGATAGTGGTGACCGGAGTCTAGATGCTTTAAATTTCAATTAATGATTCATTTGCATACATGGTTGAAAAAGTTCAGTGTGCTTTCTAGAAAACATTTGATAATATTTAACACATGTTTTTCTAAAAACAATTATGCTAACATATACTTTTTAACTCATTTCAAATAAAAATAATATATTATTTTGTAAGTTACATCTTATGTATTTCCAAGTAATTGTTATTTTTCAAATACTTTTAAGTATTTAGATAAATATTTTAAAATATATTTATTATTATATATTTATAAATCTTATTATAATTAATTTCTAAAAATTGTTTAAACTAATTTATTTGGATAAACATGTCAATTCTTGCTTGGTTGGTGATTTGATAATTTGTGTTTCATAGATTAAAAATATGTAGATATATTTAGCGAGTCCTTTGTTCTTTATATCAATTTCATTATATATATTCTTTGGTGAACTTTTTGAGGAACAAGTCAGTGAATATAATTGATTATATGTTTTATCTAAAGATTTATGCTTTAAATTGAGAGTGTTCTTACCACTACTTATTAGCAAATGGTAGTATGTTATTATCTTGGATGAAACTATCTCTAACACCAATTCTATAAAATAAAGACCAATGTTCAAGATCACTACTTAAGTTTTAAAATCTAAAAACATGAGGTCCAAATGGGGTTGTCAATTCTGCAAGAGCCAAAATTTTATCAAGTTTGTCACATTGTGATGAATCTGTGCTCTCTCATATTAAAAAGAAAAGCTGAAATGATGGATTCACCACTTAGTAATTATAAAAATCTAGAAACTATAAAATTTAAGGTAGGCTCAACGATTTAGGTAATGGGTTATTTATGTCTAAAGGATGATCAATGCCACCCTTCACCCTTTCAAATAAAAGGTTATCTTTAGTAGTGTTTCATCCTAAGTTTATACGAAAAAGCTATTAAGTATCTAAATTATTTATAGACTTGTGTTCGGAAGGTGATGACAAACTTGTCAAAGAATTTGATGTTAATCTTTAAAGTAGATGATTTTATCGATTTTGACCATCTAAAACAAAATGAGTTTAAGATCCAAAGAATATAAATTGGATAAATTATTATATTAATGTAAATAAAAACGAAATATAAATTTTGTTCAAAGTAATTGTAGATCCCTTATGCAAAAATCAATAAATCAATCTTAATTGGGATAATTCTTAAACAAAAAAATGATAGATCAAGATGGAAAATTATTGTGATTTTGGATGAACATACCCAATAATAATATAAAGATTATTATCTTTATATGAAAACTCAATTTTATTTTAACTTTGAAACCTTAAGCTAGTACATAAAAATGATACCAGACAGTGTGGTGACCCAAGTTTAGATGGTTTTAATTTCAACTAATGATGCATGTGCATACACGGTTGAAACATTCTAGTGTGGCTTCAGGATAACATTTAGTAATGTTTGTGTCACAATCTTTGGTTGAGTTACATGACTCTGTATTTGATACTTTCACCATAATTGTAGGGATGCATTTGCATACATGGTTGACACATTGAGGAGGGGCTTCAGGAACACATTTAATAACATGAGAAGTACAATCACTTGTTGTTTGACATGAATGTCCTTTCACTTCAACAAATCCTTGTACATCTGTGTATTTGAAAGCATCAAAGTAAATATATAATTAATCATTAAAAACATACATAAACATATTAGAGAGGAGATGATAGGGAGATACACTCACCAGAGACAATAACTAAGAGGATGAACAATAGAGAAGTTTTAAAATAAACTTTCATCATATTGAATAGTGATTTATATGTTAAAGTATACTTAACTAGGAGGTGGATATCATTGGGTTAGTGGGTACTGGTTTTATAGGTGAACAGCATACGAGATATTTCGAGGCAATAAGAGATTTGTGGAAATGTTTACAAATATCCTTTTATGAAATAGATATGCACATGTATTTTAAAAACAATAATTATGCTAACAAATACATTTTAACTCTTCCCAAATAAAAATGATATATTATTTTGAAAACTACACCTCATTATCTATTTCCTAAAATAATTGTTATTTTTCAAACACTTTAATGTATATAGATAAATATTTAAAAATATTTTATTACTATAAATTTAGAAATCCTATTATAATGGATTTCTAAAACTGTTTAAACTAACATTTTTGGATCAACATGTCAATATTGATGGAGATTTACTATTATGCATGTTTCACAAAATGCTTTAAGGGTAAAATCCAGAATTAATAATAATATGATAAATAGGTCATACTAAACTCGATTATGAGTTGGATACTTCCTTGAATATTTATGAGGGGAATATGAAATGTGACCCTTGATAAGAGGAGATCACTTAGCCTAGGCATTGGGTATATGTCCTTCGCCTTGCGTAACAATATAATATATAAATATGGTATAAACAAAATTCATATAAAATCAAATCGGCCCTAATTATGGGTCTATAATGTGGAATTTAAGTCCTAAAATAGGATTTTTCATTGATTTTCATTTTTTACGGAAATTTTGATGTCAATCCCTAAAAATAAGGGATTTCATTGATTTTTTGTTATATGAAAACATATATAAATTGGATAACTCCTTAGATTAATGTAAATAAAAGAATTACAAAATTTTGTTCAAAGTAATTGTAATTCCCTGATATAAAAATCAGTAAATCAATCTTACATAGAATAATCATAATTGTTACTTTTCACTCTTTCCACATACCTTTTCACTCTTTCCAAATAAGAATAAAATAATATTATCAAACCTACACTTTATTATCTAATTCCAAATTTTGTTATTTTTCAAAATCTTTTATGTATTTAGATTGATATTTCTAAATATATTTATTATTATATATTTAGAAATCTTATTATAATGGATTTCTAAAATTGTTTAAACTAGCCTATCTGTATCAACTTGTCAATACTAACCTTCTTGGCAATTTACTATTATGCATGTTCAATGGATTTTAAAAATATATAGATATTTTTAGTCAATCCTATCCTCTCTTTTTTTAAATTTCTTCATTTATTTTGTTTGATGAACTTCATGAGGATACAAGTTAGTGAATGTAATTAACTATATTATGTGGTTTTATATATTTACTTAAGCTTTTAAATTGTGAGTGCTCTTACCATAACTTTTACTAGAAAACAATAGTAAATTATTTGTCAAATAATTTCTAACATCAATTCTATAAATCTAGGCCTAATGTTCAAGATCATTATTTAAGTTTTAAAATCTACAAATATGAGGTCCAATGAGGTTGTCAACTTCACAAAAGACAAAATTCCATTAAGTTTGTCATATTGTGATGGATTAGTGTTCTTCGATGTTAAAAGAGTAAAACAAAAATGATTGATTCACCACCTAGTAATTAAAAAAATACTAGAAATCTAAAATTTAAGTTAGGCTCAAAGATTTAGGTAATGGGTTATTTATTTTTAAGGGAATGATTGATAGAACCCATACACCATCCTTTCAAATAAAAGATTATCTTCGTTATGTGTTGAGATTATTAAGTATTTAAATTATTTATGGACTTGTATCTGTGATTTATTTTGTTTTATTTATTTTTGAAAGGACATAAAAGATTTATCAAATAATTTGATGTTAATCCCTAAAAGTATGAGATTTCATCAGTTTTGATTGTATAACAAAATATTATAAAGATAAATGGATAATTATATGTCAAATGGATCTAAGTAAATTTCCCACCCGAATAGATACTTTCTTTTAATATTTAGGAGGAGCTGAGAGGAGTACACATACCATTAGCACTAAGAATGTGTCCTTCACCTTGTGTAATGATATCGCATATAAATAAGGTATACACAAAAATAATATAGAATTAAGTTTGTCATAATATTAGGGCTATAATATTAAATGTCTTTCACCTTGTGTAATGAATTTTGAAAAGGAATGAAAAAACTGTGAAGCAATTGACAAGGAAAAAATAAATTGGGAACAATTATCAAAGCTAAAGGACTAATTTTCCATATATTTTCACTTTTAATGGTCTTTTAGGTTACACGGAAGAAATCTCAAAATTTTAAATTTCAGGTTCTTGGAGAAATTTAAGGGGAAATGGTTTTTAGATAGTTATAAGTTTATTTGGCATGAAAAGAATGCTGAGAACAATAAATTTAGGAGAATAAGTAACAAATAACTTTTCATGTGGCTATTCATGGTGGGTTTATGGGCAAAATATAAATCATACTGATTTTGATGTCATGGTCATTAAATGTGTAGATGTGATTATTCATGTTTGGAATGAGGTTTTGGTTTGATAAATGTATATATCATGTATTGGGTGTGTGTTGGGAAAGTATGTATAGGACAATAACAAATCGATGAATGTTGTATCATGTGTGTGTCCAATTAAAGTGATGAATGTTGAATGATGTGATTGCATAATGAAAGTGCTTATGGATTATTGTAAAAGCCTTGGAAAATTGTTATCAAATAAAATTATTGATTTGAATGGGTGTTGGCTTATTGCGGTATATGTTGGAAAGTATGGGAAGGAAGTTGGAAACTAAAATGCCTTAATAGAGTTCATTAAAGTATACAGTGTATATTGTATAATGAAGAGTTAAGGTTATATTGTATATATTTTGATTTTAACAATCAAGTTATTGACAAAAACCGTATTTCATTTTAGTACTCAACAATTTCACATCCTAATCATTGTCCAATCATTTAGGCTCATTATAACACCGAACCAGGGTATCTCAAATCTTAATTTTTCAATATTTCATTCCTCATATTCATTATATAAGACCTTATATATAAAAACATACACATGAATGCACACGCACACACAAATAATCATTTCATATAAATTTACTATAATACAATCACATACAATCATAATTTTAACATAATAAAAGGTATTGTTACTTCATAAAAATTAACAAACAAGAATAACGACTATAATAATGCTTTTAAATTGTAAACTTTTCATTATTAACAATCATGTTTTACTCACCAATAGATTTTATTCATCAATTCAAAATTTCCCCGTCACTATCAACCTAAAGTGACCAACCTATTTTTGGCAATAACTCCTTTCTAGAAATCCAATTTTCCAAGTCCATTTTCTAGATAATATCCTTTGCTTGTATTTATTCCCTCGCTTGGTATGAGCATTAGTCCATTATCAGGAAACTACACATTTTCAAGAATTAGTCTCATTATCGGAAATCTAGTACCATATCTCTTTATTAAGCATTAATCCTATTATTGAGAATCTATAGCCATTGTCCCTTATCGAGCATTAGTCCTATATGTAGGAATGTAATTTCATTATCTCTTATCATGCTCTAATCCTATTATTGAGAAACTAATTTCATCGATTTTGAATTACAATTATAAACAGGATATATCATTTCATTTACAAAAACTATTACCATAAATTAAATAAATAAAAATGCTAAGGTGCATGATACCTACCTATTGTCGGAGATTTAATAATTCCCAATTGTTGTTGCATATCTAAATTGTCCAATATAGTACTCAACTAAAATCCTCTCATAAGGGAATTTACACTTTCATACCCTAATCTCATCTAGAACTTAGGGATGATTTTTCTTTATTTTTCATTGACTAACTTTATAAAGAACTTAAAAACTAACAAACCTTCCTCGTCAATATATGTTATAATATCACTAATTTTGACCCAATAAGAATCAACGACCCAACTTAGGTTTTACTAGTTTGATTGCCCACACTTCGTTGCCGTCGGAGCAAATAATTTTTTACAGCTGTTTAGATAAAATATAATATTTCTACATGTAAAATTTGATATAATGAAACAAATCAAAATACTCTGTCATAATAATAGTAACATCAAAGTCTTAACTTCTAAAATTATCATCACTATTATTGTCAAAACAATAAAATTATTAAACTACCCTGAGAAAAAAACACAACAATTAACAAAAAAAGCAAGTAAGAACAAAAACTAAAATTATTATTGTTGTTGTTGTTGTTGTTGTGTTAATGACAAAAAAAACAAAATTAAATCAAAGACAAAAAGAAGTCTAAAAACATTAACAAAAGAGCAAATTAAAAAATTAAAAAAATGATATAAAATAAAAATTATTACTTGAAAAAAAATCATTTCACTTGAAAATTAAAAAAAAATGACCGCACTACATTACAGGCTGAGCAAACAATTTTTATGATTATTAGGATTGAAGAAATTAATAGGATTTATTGGTCCAAAATTATAATATAATATCTATATATACAAAATTTAATATAATAAAACAAATTACCACACTCTATTATAAAAATAGCAACATCGAAGTCTGAACATCTAAAATTATCGTTGGTATTATTGCCAAAATAATTAAAATTATCAAATTATACTGAGAAAAAAAACACTAAAAAACATTAACAAAAGAGTAAGCAAGAAAAATAACTAAATTTATTGTTGTTGTTGTTGTTGTGTTAATAATGAAAAAATAAAATAAATCAAAGACTAAAAAAAATCCTAATAACTTTAACAAAAGATCAACAAAAAAACAAAATCAAAATAATTAGGTAAAACAGATTCATCTAACTTGAAAATTATAATAAAAAACAAATAAAAAAACTAAAAGAAAGAGGAAATAATAAAATAAAATAAATGATAAAACATAAACATAAATTATTAGCTCAAAAAATAGTCATTTGACTTGAAAATTAAAAAAAAAATGATCGCACTACGTTGCGAGTTGAGCAAGTAATTTTTATAATTGCTGAGATTAAAGAAATTAATAGGATTTGTTGGTCCTATTATCATAATATCCAAATAAAGGGGTTATGGTGGCATGCCACAATAGAGAAACAACTTAGCAAGTACATGATATTGGTTGAATCTGTTATGAAAATCGGATTATGATGACATGCCACAATAGAGAAACAACTTGGTTATCTAGGGTCTAGTTTCAAATTGGGTCAAGTGATCCCATTAAGTTGTCTTAGGGGATTATTTACAAGAGTCTAAATAATCATTTTTAAGACTTAATTTTCATATTTAATTCACAAAAACTTGTTGCATATTGAAGCATAGAAGATATAGATTTTTCTTGCTTGGTTTTTTTATTTAACTACATTCTTCAAAGAATTAATCAATCTTTGTTGTGATCTTGTACTTCTTGTGGTAATCTCCGAGTAAGAAATTTCTCTAGGGTGGTTATTATAGTCTTAGTGTCTTAGGGCAAATTGTCCACTATATTAAAACTTAATTATCAATCTTAAGCCTGAATTAGGTAGATCTTGGGTTCACAAATTCAATTTAATTCTTTTTATAGGGTTCATGTCAGTTTGTATCAAAGGAAAATCTAATCTCAGGTTATATCCTTTTAAATTTTTTTCTTTATTTCTCTTGATTACTTGTCATAATATTTCGGTTTTGTCTCTTGATAATTGTGGAACACATACTCTAATAATTGTGTGCTCTTGATTCCATTGATTGTTTCATCTAATTTGAATCCCTTTTAAACAAACTCCATTAAATTGGTTTGCATTTGTTGAAAGTTTATAAAAAATAATAATCAAAAGCTTCAAAATTCCTAGGATTGGATGAATTTACATCATTAAATTTTGATCATCGGGTAAGTTGGCTAAACCTTGAATCTTGAATCTTTATTCATTCTTGATTGTGTTTCTTTAATAAATTTGGTTGATTAGTTGTTATCTTGATTTTCTTGATTTGATCTTTAAGTTCTTGATAATTGTCATTAGAGTTAGTTGTTTCTTGATTTTTATTTGTTTCTTTTAATCATCATTATATATGCACAAATTTACATTGATATTATTAAACTTGTCTTTGTAGTTTTATTCAGCTAGTTTTGTATTTTTCTTTATTGTTAAGTCTTTTCATAATTATATTATAAGATCATAGTCAAATTTGATTGATATAAGTGTTAGTTTCGTTAAGAAACGACACTAAGAAAAAAGTGGGGGGGGGGGGGGATGCACATATTATAGTGAAAAAACTAAAAATTTATGTGAAACATGAGTGGGTAAGGTATTATTTTTATTTCATCTAATGGTTTCTTATAGGTTAAAGAAATGCCTACTAAAAATGTTTTCTTAAAAATGGGCAAAAAGCAAAAAAAAAAAATTGACAAGTTGAACACAAAATTGTGAAAATATACAGATAGAGTGTTTAGGGATGTTTTGAGTAGATTTGAGAAATTAGAGATTAGGGTTTGAGAAGTCTTAGTAAAAAGATAAAATTAGTTAAAGAAGTCTTAAAAAAAAAAGTTGTATCACCTCTTGATTAAAGTATAGCTCAAAATCTAATGAAGAGGTTAAAGATGATGAGTTTCTCAAATGTGGTAGGTCCCATACATATAGAAATAATCTTTAAAAGGATCAACCCAAGACAAAAGAGTAATCGACCACAGGCAAAATTTAATCATAGGCTAGTTCTGATGATTATAGTTATATAGATAGAAATTTGGGTGATATTAAGATAAAAATTCTAGTCTTTGAAGGAGAAGTAAATCCATAAACTTATTTGGAATGAGAGAGAAAGTGAACATGATTTTTTTTATACTTATTTGGTATTTTGAAGACAAGAAGATCAAATTAGTTGTTATAGAGTTTTCTGATAATGTTATGGTTTGGAGGACAAGTTAGTGAAGAATAACTGGAAGAACAAAAAAATATTTGTGAGTGCATGGTATGAGTTGAAAGAAATTATAAAAAAAGAGATATGTTTCTAAGCATCGCTATAGAAATTATTTAACAAATTACATACTATTATTACACAAGGTCATAAAATTGATGAGTATGAAAAAGATTCAGAAATTGCTTTAATTAGAGTTAATATAGTTAAGAAGGAGAAAATTATAATGTCTTGGTTCTTAGAAGTGTTGGATAGAGAGATAGTTAATGTGGTTGAGTTACTATCTCTTATAGATCTAAATGAGTTGGTGCATTTTATTATACAAGTGGAAAAAATAGATGAAAAATAATAGTTGTGCACACCTAGGTGGTTTGTGAGTGCTTCTTTAGGTGGAAGTCAAATTAAAAGAGACAAGGTCATGCTAAGTCATTTTTAGTCAAGAATAAAACAATTGTCTATGGAGTTAGAGTTCAGAGTAAGTTAGAGTTCAAAGTAAGTTGAGGATATAATAGCAAATGATATTGTTCATGTTACTACAACAAGTATGTATTTGAAATCATAAAACTAAAGTATCAATTAACTGTGAATGTAATTGTCCATAAATGTGTCTTAATATCATTTGACGAATGTTAAAGTGTTGGGAAAAAAGTTATCCTAGTTAATAAGTAATTAGAAAATATTCATTAAGTGGTAATGGAATGAATTGAAAAGGACGCCATTAAATTATGCAAATTAAATTAGAATATATATATATATATATATATATATATATTTGTGTGTGTTGCGTATGTGTGTGTATGTGCATGCGTCTTATTAAAGTAGTACTAATAAATTTTTATTTGTGTATAAGCTAATCATATTAGGTATTATATAAATTTCTAGATACTTTGCAGTGTCATGTCAAGTAATAGATCTCATACTTGAAATTATGTTTTTGTAACATGTTTATTATGTAACATAATATTGTATATAAAAAAAAGAGTGTTTGAGTTTAAATTAAGTATGGATGATGTATTTATATTAGTTCCTTTTTTAAGCACATGATTGTACTTATGTGAATTTATTTTAGATTTATTTGGATTGAAAAATGAATATGTATCTAGATAGATTTATTTGGATTGAAAAATGAATATGTGTCTAGAATTGTGTTGTAATTAAATTATTTGTCTCATTATTTGTAGTATTTCTTGAATGAAATAATAATTGATTCATTTCAGTAATATTTAAGAAGAAGAAGTTTGTTCTTATATCGGGCTTAATATAAATAAGAAAGTCTTAGATGATGGTAAAATATTGAAATTTTATATGCAAGTAGTGAAAATTGATTGAATCAATAATTCAATATTGAAAAAAAAATCCACTAAATCTTTATTAGAACTAGGTATAGAGTGATATTATTTATCTTTTTTATTTTATTTTATTTTATTTATTTATTCCAATAAATTGTATTTCTTTGATTTTCTTATAAAAAGTTTTTTTATTTATTAAAAGAAGGAATATTTTTGAAGATACAAATAAATAAAACTTCATAATTTAAAAAAAAATCAAGGTTAAATATTTTTATATGAATCTAATTTTAGTAGACAATTTTATTTTAGTATTTAATTAGAAAAATATAACTTTTTTATAAATTCATATATTTTTTAATTTATTTTTGTAAGTATAAACAACATATTACGCTTCTTGATTAAAAAAATATAATATTTAAAAATTGAAGACTTCTCCATAACTTATGATATTGTTAATTACTGCGAAATATGTTGGATAGACTAGTTATTAACCCATGAAAAGTAGTGGAGTAATTTTCAAAATTAACTCATTCTTTTACAATTACAATGGATGTTTGTAAGAAATTCTATTATTTTAATTTTTTTGAAAACCAGTTTATTAAATTACTTACTATGTTTTATTTTATTATTCATCATTTGAAGCAAATTCTGTAAATTAAAAGTGAAGAAATTAAAACAAATTTAATAATTTAAATAAGTAGGAAAAAATGTTTCTCTTCAATCTAAATTACATTTTATTATAAATTTTTTTCACCAAATTTGTTTAATTAGAAACATTGTTTTTTTTTTACTAATTGGGGTTAGAAAGTTGAGCCAAATGCTTGGTATCAAGGTTGTCAGTACCGTTCCGATTTTTCTATTGAAACGGAACGTTTCGGTTTTGAAGCGTTTCAGGGTTGTATTATTCATATATAATTATATATGTTGCACGTCCCCGCGCGGCGTCCCGGGAGGGATCCTGGCTCTCGCATGTGGAGTTGATGAGGAGTCGCCACCTGGCTGTTGAGGGTCGCTAGGAACACCCGATTTGTACTGGTCTGCTCAGAGATTCAAGGGTAAGGGACTGGTTGCGTAAAGGGAAGGTATTAGCACCCCTAATACGCCTTACCTGAGGTAAGCTGCATTGTCTATTTCGATGTGATTTAAAATGCTTCAATAAGTCGTATTTATTCACACAAAAATGTTAAGATAAAAAAAAATCAATCACCGCTTAGAAAAAATCTTGTGAATTTTATTGATTATTATCATTCCCGCCGAATATTTTGGATAAACCACTTAGAATTTATTTATCCCAACACCGAAAAGTAAATAATAGCCTATTATTCCCACCGAATATTTTGGATAAGATTTATTTATCCAAACACCTAACAGTGAATAATAACATACTATTTCCCCGAATATTTTAGGTATAAACCTTTAAGATTTATTCATCCAAACACCAAAAAGTGAATAATAGCATATCATTCCCTCCGAATATTTTGGATAAGATTTATTTATCCAAACATCGAACAGTGAATAACAACATAATGTTCCTCTGAATATTTTGGATTTTTTCAATCCCTTAAGATTTATTTATCCCAAATATCGACGGTGAATAATAAATTTCTAAAAAATAAGATTTTTACACAACACACACACACACACAATCTTTTTCATTTCTTTTTCATTACATTTCTCGAATAAACTACAAGTAACACACACATTGTATTTTTTTTATTACATTTCATAAATAACATTTAAAATACAATAAAAGTTCAAATAAAAACATAAACACAAAGAAAATTAAAAAAAGGATCATGAACAGTGACGGGATAGTGGCGGCGCATCCTCCCACGCGCCACCGTCACTGGCGGCACGTGGAACCACGCGCCGTCGCCGGAGAAGGTGCAAAACAGGGGATCGACTTCTTCTCTTCGTTCTCTCACCGGTGGTGGACTCCACGGCAACCTGTGACGCAAGAAAACACAGAAACAACACAAACCAAAGCAGTTGGGTTCTTCCCTCTCGGTCCATCTTTCTTCTTCTTCTTCTTCCTCCTCCTCCTCTTCTTCCTCTTCTCTCAGGGAAGGGCGTCTCATCATGACCTACACACACACAGCAAACACACAAACATAAAAGGCACAAAATCACAGCAAACACACAACACCAAAAGGCACAAAATCAATTTGTTTTTGAGTCTGTCAAATCTCAATTTCGGTTCTCCTTCAAGGGGCGGTCGAACTGTCCATGGTGGCCGATCGGGGTGTGCTTGGTGACTGGAGTGAGGCCGTGGGTGCTGCGTGCGAGGACAAGGCTACCGCAGTGGCTGGGAGGAAAACCCAACTAGTGGGTTGCTGTGGTGGTGGTTGACAGTCGAACAGAGAGAAGAATGGAGCAAGTCTGCTGAGCGAAGGGGGCTGTGACGACCGAGGTGAAAGGGAAAGGAGATCGTGAGGGTGGGTTGTTGTGGTTCGGCTGGAGTGAGGCCGGGAGGAGAGTGTGGGTTGGTCTGTGAAGGCAAAGGAAGAGAAGGGAGATAAAAGGCTGTAGTGTTGCTGGTCGTGGGAGTCTGGCCGGTGAATGGGGTTTCCAAGTGAGGAGGTGGGGCTGTCGACGGGAAGAGGTTGGACGGGGAGAAGAAGAAAGGAAAGTGGAAAAGAGTGGGGAAATGGGGCCTCTATCACGACTGGATTTTAGTGGAAAACGGGGCTGTCAACGACGAGGAGGAGAAGGAGGGAACTGAGGCTGAGTCCAGGCTAATCTGAGTGAAGGATCAGAGAAAAGAGAGTGAGAGGGAGGGGCTGTAGCTGCTGCCAAGAGGTGGGCGGTGGCTGTAGCCCCAAAAAATGATAAAAATTAGGTTTTTTGTGATTTTAGGGTTTTGGGTGTAAGTGAGGGTGGAGGGTGTATTTTTTTTTTGTGACAACTCTATTTATAGAGGTTTTAAAAGGAAAAAATTCAAAGTCAGCCTTTAGCTTGTGCGCTTCTTCCAAATTGGTTCTTCATTTCTAATTGACGTGATTTTGACCTGCATTGACTGTTAAATTCTCAATTTATTCAATTTTGCCCCTGTAACAAGATTGTTTTGGATTTTTGTCTTTTTTTTATTTTTTTATTTTTTTTTGAAACATGAAAATAAGTGGGTCAAAAATTGGGTAGGAACAATATATATATATATATATATATATATATATATATATATATATATTAATTAAAATATTAATTTAACAAGTATAATTTAAAATTCAAGATAAATTAACTTTAAATTATACAATACAAACACAAAGTCAAACAAATATAATCTCAAAATTAGAAACATCTCTAAAATTCCAAAATATTGTGATAGTAAAATGTTCTAAAATATAAAAAAAAATATAATGATTTTGAACCGGAATGGTACCGAGATATTCTGACCGGAATTTAGCCAGAATTTACAGAATATACCAGAATTAAAACTGAGACAAAAATGACGTCGTTTCGTTCCAGCCATTCCGGTTGAAACAAAACGGAATTAACAACCGTGCTTGGTACAATACTAAAAAAAATACGTTATACAGATGCATAGCAATTATGTCAAACAACATATTCTAATAAATATTTTAATTACTAGATGTGATTAGATAGTTAAGGTGCAATTTATTTATTTAAAAGCTCATTATACAATATACTAAAAGAGCTCAGTGTTTCACTGTAACTTCTTTTATTGTAGCTTCACACTCAGTTCCACTGTAGAGTGGGTATTTTCAATTTGTGCTTCACCTGCGTACGTGCACCTCTCTTTTTTTCCCCGGTTTTGAAAAAGAGAATAAAAGGAGAAACAAGAAGAACAAAAACACCAGCAAAACCCAACCACATCAAAACCAAAATAGAGAGAATCATAACTTAAAAAAAACCCATAGAAACGTGAAGACAATTTGTTTTTTTGCTAAAATCTCTCCATTCTAAATAACTAATAAAACCCCCTAAAACCCATTAAAATTGAAAAAGACCATCATTTTTCAACCCAAATAGCATAAATCCAAGAAGAAACTTTTTCATGTGAGAAAAAACATAAAGAAAAAATGAACAAAAATATCAAAAACAAAAACAAATACATCAGGCAAATTGGTTGTTGAAAAATGATGTGGATGAGGGATTTTGGTTGGTTGGCTGACGCCACAAAATAGAGGGAGGGATCTGAGAAGATCTTAACTATAATAATTATTATAATTATAATAATTAGCATAAAAAATAAAAGTATTAATTTATAATTAATTTGATTATAGTGTTTGTAATGGAATGTATTTTTATTAATTATGTTTGAACTAATGTATTCAAATATTGTTTCAAATTGTTTCTCAACAAAGTTATCCTAATGTTCATACAACTCAAATTTCAAATTTCAAATATTCTGTATCTTTTAATTATAATTAAATTTATTTTTTTATTTCAAAACAAAAAATTTAATCCTTTTATTTTTTTTATTTCAAGAATAATCCTTACTTTTGTCCATATATATATATATATATATATATATATATATATATATAAGTGTGCTTAGTTTTGATTTTTAATTTTTGTTATTTTCTGATTTGTTGGGATGATATTTTTTTCAAAAACAATTAGTTCTTAAATTTATTTTATATCTATTATCATTTGGAAATTGATATTTGTATTTTTTTTCTCTATTTGTTATTTTTTTTAGCTTTTTATTCATTTTTATTTTTATTTTTATTTTTACGTCATATGAGTTTTTTTACCTGATAATTTTTATTTTATTTTTTTGTTTGATCTTTTGTTAAAGTTCTTATGATTTTTTTAGTCTTTTATTTTTTTTCATCATCATCATCATTTAATGTTTTCTCTTACTTACTCTTTTTACTCTTTTGTTAATATTTTTTAGGGTTTTTTTTTCTCTCAGGATTATTTGATAATTTTTATTCTTTTAACGGTTATACAAACTTTTTACTCAGCCCGCAACGTAGTGTGATATTGTTTTTTATAAATTTTCAGGTCAAATAATTTTTTTCAGTCAATATTTGTTATTTTTTTCATTTATTTTATTATTTCATTTGCTCTTTTCTTAATATTTTTAGGTTTTTTTAAACCTTTTTTTTAATTTCGTTTTCTTCCCGTTATTAAAGCAATATTATTATTATTATTATTATTATTATTAGTATTATTAATTTTAGTTTTTGTTCTTACGTGCTTTTTTATTAATATTTTTTTTTGTTTTTCTCTGAGATTTGTTGAATAGTGTTTATTGTTTTGACAATGATGGTAATGATAATTTAAGAAGTTAAAACTTTAATTTACTGTTATTATAATAAAGGATATTGATCTTTTTTATTATATCAAATTTTACATACTGAAATATTATATTTTAATTTTAATAGTTATAAAGATTATTTGTTTCGCCCGCACTAAGCCCGCAACGTAGTGCGGGCAATACAACTAGTTTTAAACTACTTCGTATCTAAGAATTACTCTAGACACCTCAATAAATCCATTTTTAATCTAAAGAAAACTCTTAAATAGGTTTAATAAAAACTTAACCAAATAAAAAATAATGATTCGCAATTTATTTTGTTATGAGATCAAAGTTAAAATATAGAGAGGTTTGAAATGGCATAAATAATAAATAATAAAGAAACAATTTATAGTCTTATAAAAATAAAAATAAAAATAAAATACGAAACAGTATCAATTTATAGTTGTGATTTAAATTTTCAGTTAATTAAAACAATATTTTTTTTTTAGAAAAAAAAAGAGATAGAAAAGAAATGGATAATCCTTGAAAAAAAATATTCTTCCGATATATACGACACCGTAAGAAAGCAGCCGATAGAAATATTTGCTTATTTGATTAGAGAGGCGAGAGTTTATGTTTGAGAGAAGTGAAGAAATTTGTAGTCGTGAACAGAAGAGAGAAGGAGCAAGCAAGTAAAATGGCGGCGAGGGGAGGAGCTTTGCTGAAGTACCTGAGAGTGATGGTACAGACCATGCCTACTACTCGAAACCCGAACAACAACGGCCTCGTCGGTCTCTCCTTCAATTCCATACGCCGTCGTTTCTCCGAGGAAGTTAGAGGCACCTTTCTTGACAAGTCTGAGGTCACCGATCGAGTCGTCAATGTTGTCAAGAACTTCCAGAAAGTCGATCCTTCCAAGGTAATTAATGTTACTAAATAATTATTAGATTTAATACCATCTACGTTTTAAAAAATTATAGATTAGATGTGCTGGCGCTTCATTTTTTATTCTTTTGAGTTTAGGGTTGTGATTGGAAGTTGAAAGTGAAATGGGTACTAATATGTTTTCAATTTCAATAGAAATGAACAAGTGTAAACTAAATGGGTATGATTTTCCCACCGTTCAAGTCCTTAATACAATTTTTTTTTCATGAACCAAGCAAAAGGGCATTTTGATTTATTTGTTTTGTGACTTGTAAGACTCTCTGTTGTACTGTTTTGATTTTATGGTTCATTGCAAAGTTGGCAATCGGATGCGGATGTGCAGTAGAGCTCTGTAGGAGCAAATTTAGATATTTTCTGTATTTACTTCGGGAGAGCAAAAGCTTCATGGAGAAATTATAAGCTTCATTAAAATGGTGTTGGAATATTAGTACATCTTGATTGTCCAAGACAGAGAGAGAGCTCTTATTCTTCTGTAAATGTGAATTTTATAACTCGTGTAATCCTTGAGTTAATCAAGGCAATCAATGCTGACTTGAGCTGAATTTTGAAACTCTAGAGTACATGCATGTTTAGGTTTGACCTACTTTTCAGAATTGAGGTAGTACGGTCTTCTGATCTTCAATCTTCAAAATTATGATAATAAGTTTTCTCTTAACCAGTCTGCTGTCAAGAAGAAAATTGATCTGCAAATATGAGGACATAAAGAATATTAGCTCAAAATGGAGCACAAAGTTGGATCACTACTTGCCACTGGTTCCTACCTTTAAGTTTAATTTTTGCACCATGATGTGGGTCTGTCCTTGCCCTCTTTGCCTCTTTTTATATACAAATCTCTAGTATTAGTCTGCTATATGAATGGTGGTGCAGTTGGTCATAATCACTCGGCACTCGGTCTCAGTCATAATGATGTTCTTAGAATTAAAGTGTCAATACCTTGAAAAATCCTGATTTATCAAAGGGTTCCAGCTTATGGATCGAGTTCTTGCACCAAATGATCTCTGGTCTTAAATTTAGATTGCATTGTTTTCTCCATCATCATTGCTAGTGATAATGTTGCCATGTTAAAAAGTCTTGATGGCATAGCAATTTCTCATGTTCATTCATATTCATTACAACTAGAACTTTGATAAATGAGTTTTTGGCATGAATTTTTTATGCTGTAGAGGCTTCATTCATATTAGTAATTATTTTGCCACCTTTTCCCTATTGGTTCCCACGTTTCTTCCTTGTGGGGGGTAAAGAACTTGTAGATTCATAACACCATTTTTCAGGTCTGATTTTTATTTTTAACTTCTGTAGGTTACACCAAATGCCCATTTCCAGAATGATCTTGGGTTGGATAGTCTAGACAGTGTGGAGATGGTGATGGCCCTTGAAGAAGAGTTTCAGTTTGAGATCCCAGATAATGAAGCAGACAAGATCAATTCCATCAGTCTTGCCATTGACTTCATATCTTCACACCCTCAAGCGAAGTAGGGTAAACCCCATGTCTTTATTTTGTTCATTTTTTAACAATGATTAGCTCCAGGATTTAATATCATATTTTGGTACCTACTTTTCCATGTTCGAGTTGGTTTATCTTTCCTAAATTCTGGTTGAAGAGGGTTGTTTTAGAATGTGATTTGCATGCTTGCTCTTCTAGTTGAAGGGACTTGTAGTTGAATGTTCCAATGAAACCAAACAACTGGTTGACATTAGTTATTCATGTCTATCTGATATCTTGAATAGATTTTTTTGTAGATCATTACCCATCTAGGATCTAGGTGCTTGGACATTCCTGATTAAATGCTCCCTGTGATGGAGAAAAATGTGTATCTTGGTATTTCAGGGCAACTAACCATGGTTTCCATGCTAACAATAAACTTGGATTTGGACAGATGAATTCAGTAATTAGGGCATATAAATGCAAGTGCTGAATTGGAATCGAAAGGTTTGGGATTTCATCCTGGTTAAATAATTGCTGTGAAATTTTGAAGTTTCTGAAACGGTTTATTTTTTCTCTTCCTGTAAAGTGTTGCAGAGGTCCAGTTGTTCATCAAAGCTCTTTATTATATTAATGGCTCTTTGTCAAAACTTGGACTCATATATATACGAGGATTCATGCTCAACATTTCCCGGCTTCCTCTTATTGCCACTAAAATGCTGAAGGCTTTTTCCTGGCGCATGGATGTTTGGGGACGAAACCTTGAGGTTCAGGTTTTGGGTTTTCTCTTCAAAGATGCTTGCGATCCAGACCATTATAGAAAGAATTGAATTAGATTTGGACCAATACAAAAAAAAAAAAAAAAACATTGGAAAATATCAGTCAAAATAATACAGAAAACAAGGATTTTTTTTAATTGCACCGAGATTTCTACTAAATTCTGAGTCTTTATATTATATCCAATAATCTTGAATTCACATATCATCATCAACTCCATATATTTATTCTGAAATCAGATAATAACAAGACATCATGTATAAGTTTCATAGGATATCATCACGTAGGCTATCTAAAATATGATATCATGAGGTAACTTGCTCGAGTGTTGCACTGGGTTTTTTTGTGTGTAGGAAACTAATTGATTTTTTGTTTGTTGTAATTGGTTATTTTAATATTTAATTAGTAAAATTGTAATATAAAAAAAAATTTAGAAATAAGTTTTTTTTTTTGTCTAAAAGGAAAGTTTTTTTTTCGTCTAAAAGAAACATTGTAATCGAAACGTAGGGAAAATTGTTCGTATATTTTATAATTGTAGAAAATTTAGGCAAATTTGTCTACCCATTTTGTTTTCATTTCGGTTAAAATTTGTTTGTATCAGGTTTCAATTAAAACAATTATTTTAACCGAATGACCATGTTTCAATTAAACCTATTAAAACAAAATATGTTAATAAATTTAACCGAAGGATGAAATTAAAAAAATAAAATTGTTGCAAAGAAAAATAATTAATTCAGTAATTTTGATCTATTTATTTTTTGATTTGGTTTTGATATATTTATTTTTTCAGTAATTTTGGTATAATTCTAAATAATTTGTTTGTATTTATGTATTTATACTCTTAGTTTTGACTTTTAATTTGTAGTAGAATTTTTCTTTGTATTAAATGTAGTTTTGGTTAAGAAACAGAGTAAGTTCACCTTTGGTCTTTTGAAATGAAAGTAAAACCTTCTCTTCTGCATGTATAGTTAATCCTCAATTGTTAGTTATTTGTTATATTTTTTAAGGTATTAATAATGAACAAATATCAGAATATATAATTATTTTAAAGAAAAAAAACCTTTAAAATAATCATTCTAACTATTTTAAATACATTATCTATAATAAAATAAATATATTAAAAAACTAAATAATTGAAAGTCTTATAGAATGATTATTTCGCTCTAATGTATAGCATTATTTAAAAAAATCAAGAACCATTAATATTTATTGACATGCTATAAAAATTTGGTTTTGTTTGTAGCGAAGTGCAGGAAAACTGACTCAGATATTTTTTATTTGTAGATAATTTGACCAAATGTTTTCACATGTTTTTCTTTGTATAGCTTTGTATATTTTTTATTCATGTAATATTAGATATGTAATATCATACATAAAAAAGTTATGGATCTATTTTTCACAATAACAACATCGATTAATGAATTATCTTGATTACTATTCATATTGTTATTATCATGATTGTTAAATTGTCAAAATTATTATAGTTGTTATTGGAACAATTATTATAAATAAATAATATTCTAATCATTACTGACAATATTATTGTTGCCACTATCATTATCATTATAAAAAGAAATTAAAAATTTGTTTTTCAAGATTTGTTCTTCATATTATTATATTTGAAGTATTTCAAAATACTAAGATTAAATTGATATGAGAATTTTTTTAAAAAAAAAAACTAACTTCATTATATATATATATATATATATATTAAGGTGTTCATATTAAAAAATATCAAAATATATAATTATTTTTAAGAAAAAAATCCTTCAAAATAATTGTTATCATTATTTTGAACGCATTTTCCATAGTAAAATGAATATATAAAAACCTAATATACAATAATAATTATTGTTGTTGTACATATTTTTGTTATAGTAAGAATCGAAAATTTTCTAGGCTGATTATTTTGCTAAGATATATAACATAAAAAAAATCAAAGACCATTAACATTTTTTTGCGTTTAAAAAAAAAATGTTTGTGGCTACAGGGAAGTGGGATGACAATTGGCTCGTATATTTTTTCATTATAGAAAATTTGCCTCCATTTTTTGACTTGTTTTGTCTACGTGTGACTTTGTATATTTTTTATTCATGTAATGTTAGATATGAAATATCATATATAAAAAAGCAACAAAAATCAATCTCTAAGAAAAATAACATCAACCGATGAATTATTTTGATTATTATTGTCATTGTTATTATTATGATTGTTAAATTGTCACAATTATTGTAGTTGTCATTATAAATATTATTATAAATAATTCATATTTTAATTATTATTGCTCATATTAAAAGTATTTCAGAACATAGATATTAATTTTTTTCTTCAAAGAATCCTAGGTCATTGATATATATACACATATATAGTAAAACACAAATATTAAAAAATGTTAAAATATATAATTAGTGTCACCTATCTATAAGAAAAAAAACTTAGAAATAATCATTATCATTATTTTGAATGCCTTATCTATAATAATTAGAAATTTCAACACTTAACAATATTAACAAAAATGCAATTAAAAAACAAAAATAAATATTATTAGATTTTTAAAAATTATTTGACTTGAAGAATAAATAAAAATTAAAAATATAAAAAGGAGAAAAAATAATAAATATCAATTTTCAAATGATAACCAACACATATTAAAAAATAAACATCACTTAAAAAAAATAAAACCTTAATAACAGTGAAAATAATAAAAATTAGAAACAAAAACTAAGAGTATGTACATATAACAAATATAAGAACCATTTAATATATATATATATATATATAAAATAAAGGAATGAAAATAAAATCCAAGATTAAAAGTATAAGGCCTGAAATAGAAAACACATATATAATAAATTTCATTTAAATGATAAAAATGAAACAAATTAAAACTTTAATACCTGAAAAAAATAAAAAAAAATAAACACAAATTTGACTACTTTTTTTTAAAAATGTGCACCTGATCTCGGGTTTACCGTATACTTTTGTCTTATTAGAAGTATTTTCGTATTTAATCATTTAAAAAAATATGCAATAATCCTAATACCCTCTAGGGTAACTGTGTTGTATTTGTCTTATTCATCAATTTGAACAGTAAATCTACTTACCGATCTAATTAATTATAAAACGGCTTTACCAAAAAAAAATACAAAACGGAAGATAAAGACCTGGAGTTTGCTGGTAGTGCAAGACTCTGTCACTGGGCAACGTGGCAGGGAGGCGTTGGTTTTTTAATGTATTCTGAAGCCAAATGGTCATGGACGGGTAACGGGTAGCTGAATAACGAGAGAATCTATGTCGGGCAGTGTTAAAATGCAAGTGAAAATACAATGCAATATAATGTGATATCAAGCTTCCACTGTTTCCGTTCATAGTGTACTGGATAAACATTACAGGCGTGATCTCTTTTAGTTTTTAAGATGAGCGATATTGGCATATGTTATCTAGGTAGAAAATTGATTATTTTTATATGTATTGTATTTGTTATTTTAATATTTAATTAATAAAATTATAATTGATAAAATTTATATAATCGAAATTAAAAGTGGTTCGTATATTTTGTAATTACAGATAATGCAGGTAAATATTTTTTGAGTTGTTTTTTTATCTCAGTAATATTAGATTTGACACATTATAACAATTTTTCCACAAATAAACTTATATTTTTTGCGTGTTATAATTAGTTATTTTAATGTTTAACCACTAAAATTGCAATAGATCAAATATGTTAGAACTTATTTGCCGTATAAAAGGAACAGTGAAATCGAAACGGGACGTGACTCTTATATTTTTTAATTGTAGATAACCTAGGTAAATTTGTCAACTTTTTTTAGTTCTTTTTTTTCCCTAGTAATATTACATCTCACTCATTAAAAATATAAATATTGTAAATTTATGAAGAAATTAACTTAATTTTTTTGCGTGCTATAATGACTTTGTTACCGTATAAAAGGAACAGTGTAATCGAAACGGGAAGTGACTAGCATATTTTTTAATTGTAGATAACCTAAGTAAATTTGAAATTTTATTTTTGAGTTGTTTCTTTTTCCCAGCAATATTAGATTTCAAATATTAAAAATGAAAATATTATAAATATTTTTTTTAAGAAATAAACTTGAACAAAAGAGTATCAAATTTAAATTCAAAGCCAATTTTTTTTATATAAGATTTATTAATCACATTATTATATTAAATATATTTAAGAATATTGATATTAATCTTCTTAAAAAGAAATTCCAGGTCATTTTTTTCTCTCTCTCTCTCTCTATATATATATTATTACGCGATAATATTAAATAAATATTAAAACATATAATTAGTCTCACATTAAAATGGAAAGTGGTTCGTATATTTTTTAATTGTAGATAACCTAGGTAAATTTGTTAAGATTTATTTTTATGAGTTGCTTTTATTCTTAAATGATATTCTATCTCACACATTAAAAATAAAAATATTGTAATTTGTTTTTAAAAATAAACTTAATTTTTTTTCGTGCTATAATTATTTATTTGTTGTCTAAAAAGAATAGTCTAATTGAAATGGGAAGTGACTCGTATATTTTTTAATTGTAGATAATGTAGATAAATTTGTCCACCTTTTTTTTTAGATGTATTTTTTTTCCAGCAATATTAGATCTACAATCTTAAAAATTAAAGCACTAAAATTTTTTGTAAAGAAATAAACTTAAACAAAAGTTTACATAATTAAATTTTGAAACCAATATTTTGTTGACATATAATGTCACACTTATATGCTTTATATATTTTAATGATAACAATAAAAAGAAAATGGACTAATAATATGCTTGGATGAGATTAAGTTATAAACAGGTATTATACAAAGAATACATCAACAAGCATAATTGAGTACACGAAGAAATCATTCCACAAAGTCCAAGATGCAAGCAAGTGAAGACTTAGAATAAGTGTTCATTTTAGTGCTTTATGTAAATCTCAATTTCTAACTTGGTAGCACAAATTAAAATGAACTCACACACTTCACATTGCATGCATTAAAAGAATTTGATGATTATAGGATTAAGTCATAATCAATCAGTTCAAGAAATTCAGAAAAGATAATTTGTCAAAATAAAGTTTCTGCATGAACCGGTCAACCGCTTGAGATGTCTGCATGAACCGGTCGACCGCTTGGAAGACAAATTGCCTTTCGAGCTGAACCGGTCGACCGCTTCGGTTATCCGTTGTGAACCGGTCGACCGCTTGAAGGCAAATTGCCTTTCGAACTGAACCGGTCGACCACTTGATTTATCCGTTGTGAACCGGTCGACCGCTTGATATGACAGTTGCACTAAAACGGCTATAAACGGCTAGTTTCTCTTTGAAACTTATAAATAGGCCTCTTAATTGCAAAATTAATAACACACAACTTTCATATCTGATAGTGAGGCAATTAGTAGTGCATAAACACCTTCATATCATCAATCCTCATTAATACTCATATTTATGTTTAAATCTTCATATCCTAACACAAAGAGTATTAAATCTCATTCTCACTACACTTAAACACCTTCAAATATTCTAAGTGCTATTAAGTGAGATAAAGAGATCATAGATCTTCATTTATAATATTCATACTATTAAGAGTGTATTGTTGTTTTACAAAAACAATCATTGTAAAACTCTTGAGAGTTGAGTATAAAACTCTTGATATTGGTGAGGGAACATCACCAAGGAAAAATCTTGAAGAAGGTACATCTTCAAGTGGGAAGAAGGAAAATCTTGAAGATGGCATATCTTCAAGTGGTGTAAAAGTCTTGGTATAGATTCATCAAGCGGGATTTGTAATCTTGTTACTTAGATTAGTAAGACAATACAATACTCAAGTACGGGTTGGTACTTGAGTCGTGGATGTAGGCTTGCCGAACCACGTTAAAAACCGAGTTAGCAATCTCTCTCTCTTATCTCTTTACTTTAAAGTAATTAATTTTAAAATTGCAATATTTATTGTATTTACACCTAATTCCCCCCCCCCCCAGGTGCATAGTTGCCTTAATCCTTGAATTACATATTTTTTCTTTATAAGATTTATTCATCATATTATTATATTAAATGTATTTAAGAATATTGATATGAATTTTTGCCCTTTAAAAAATCTTAGGTCATTTTCTCTCTATATATATATATTCTTATGCGATAATATCCAATAAATATTCAAACATATAATTAGTTTAAAATAATTTAATTTGACATAAATATAAAAATATACAATTAATTTGACATACTTTCAATTATATATTTAATTTAAAGGACAATCTAAGGTCATTTTTTTCTCTCTTTATATATTCTTAGGCGATAATATTCAATAAATATTAAAATATATAATTGTTCTAACATATTTTAATTTGATATAAATATACAAATATATAATTTAAAAATCAAAACACTGCAATTTTTCTTAAGAAATAAACTTAAACAAAAGAGCACAAAATTTAATTTTGAAGCCAATTTGTTTTTTTATTTCATAAGATTTATTCATCGTATTATTATATTAAATGTATTTAAGAATACTGATATAAATTTTTTTCCTTCAAAAAATCCTAGGTCATTTTTCGTCTCTCTCTCTATATTTTTAGGCGATAATATTCAATAAATATTGAAACATATTAGTTTCACATACTTTAATTTGACATAAATATACAAATATATAATTAATTTGACATACTTTCAATAATATATTTAATTTAAAGGACAATCTTAGGTCATTTTTTTCTCTCTATATAAATCCTTAGGCGATAATATTCAATAAATATTAAAACATATAATTAGTTTCACATATTTGAATTTGACATAAATATACAATATACAATCAATTTGACATATTTTAAATAATATATTTAATTTAAAGGATAAAATTGAAGTAAATCTGAAAATTAAAATTAAATAATTTAAAACAAAACATGGAATTAAAAGATTTGGAATCGAAATGAAACACAAATCCATAATTAACTTGCATAGAAGGATAAAATTGAAAGAAATCAAACTTTGATACTGAAAATATTAAGGATTTATAATAAATTTGCATGGAAGGATGAAATTGAAATCAATCAAAACTTTGATACCAATAATATTTAGAATTCCAGTCTAACCCGCAAAATTAAAAGCCTGAGGACCAAATTGAAACTTCAATACATAATCAATTTGCATTGAAGGACGAAATTGAAACAAATCAAAACCTATATAATAGCACTAAGGGCAAGAAAAACAAATTATAACGTTCAGGGAATAAAATAAATTTGGAAAAAAATAGCTTAGTTGACGTCATCTGGCGGAGGCAGGAGAGAGAAATTGGGGGGGGGGGATGCAAACGACCATTCACGTGTCTCTGGACACCATAGTGCCACACGCGCTGAATCAGGTAGAAGAGAACATGCCTGAAAATCATTCTAGACGCCGGTTGGGCATTTTCGGACGTCGTAGTAGGCCGCACGTGCTGCCCAAAATATGCGTGGGCGCGAAGATGAACGACGCGTTACGCGACGCGCCAACAGTAACCAGCCGAAAAAAAATAATAAAATATTAGCTAATTACCGTGAAGCCCCTCTCCCAACACACATGGTTTTGTCGTTTTCGAGGGACAAAATCGTTAATTCATTGTTCAATGAAAGAATAAAAAATTAAAAAACCAGTCGGACGAACCAGACCAGAAATGGTCAATTACCGCGGAGCCCCTGAAACCGATGATGTTTTTTGTCTTTTTCGGGGGTTTTTTTCACCAATACACTGTTGAAAAAAAAAGGCAGAGGTGCACCCACGAAGCACCGAGACAAATGGCCAATGAACAGTGACCATGAGTCACGGTGAACAGGAAAACACTGATGTGTTTTAGTATTTTTGTTAATAATATGTTACATATAATAATATCATATATTACCATTCAATTTAACATGTTTAGTTTGATAATTTTGAATGCTAATTTAAATTATTCATTCAAGTCTACAAATATACATTACATATACAAGTTTTACTAAATAATCATCCCAAACTAAAAAATGCTTTCCATAATTAATAACAAAAGATGACTAATTAATTTTACTTGTGATGTGAGCATGATGTGCTTGAAAATGACATGCATTTATGAATATAATGAGATAATAAAAAGGAATTTATAATAGTGGAAAAAAAACAATATCTTCTCCTTCATTTCACTTGACACACGAGGTTCATTTTACTCCCCTCACTACATACATATCCTAACCAATTACTTTGAGAGATTTCATTTTGAAAGTTTCCAGGCAATAATTATATCTCGACATCATCTTCACTTTTTCTTTCTTGCTTTTTTTATAAAAAAAAAATCATTTCTTAATTTACTCTAAACAATTTTCTACTTGATAGCATTTACTTTTCCCATTCTTCATAAATAATTATCTTTACTAATGAATTGATTTAGTATCATTAGTCTCTCAATATCGGTTTATACTAAGCAAGTCTATTAAAATTTTGATATCAATGACTCAATGATACCATTAAGTACTACTTCCCTGAACTAGTTAATAAAGTCTTATTCATATTTGGTTTACCAATTTAACTATCGATGTCAGAACCCTTGACATCATTACTTTCCTTACCCTGAATAATTAATCACACCAGAAATAGTTATCGACATCAATATGACTCATTGGTATCATTAATTATTCCTTACTCGAAATAATTAATCTATTTATCTCTTTTCCTTAATCGGGAGGAACCATGTTGATGTTAGAAATCTTTGCTAGCATCATTAGTCACCCCAATTATACGGAATTGACAAATTAATTTAGAAAATATCCACACTAATGGAACCTCATCAATATCCTTGGCTATCCAACACTCGGATAACTAATCAAGGTCATCTGAAATGTTGATATTAGTGGAACCTCATTAATACCATTAGCTATCCAAAACTTGGATAGCTAATCAAGGTCATCTGAAATGTCAATACCAGTTGAAACTTATTAATACCATTAGCTATCCAAACTTCGATAATTAATTAAGGTCATCTGAAATGTCGATACCAATCAAACGTCATTGATACTAACACGACGACTATTTTTCTTCGCGCCCCGCCATTCCCGAATTTGAGGGAGTCAACGGCGAGCGATAATGGGGTTTGTTTTATAGTCGTATTTTTATGACTATAATTATCAGGATTCGCCACCTATTATTACGGTCACTAGGAACCTACTGGTGTGCGAGAGTCTACGTAAGGAGACTTGTTATTCAAGGGGAAGACGCATCACCTCCAGTGCACCCTACCTAAGGTAAGATGCATTGTTGTTTGATTGTTTTTTCTAAGTTAAATTATTTTACACTACATTTTCAAAAACCATTTTTTTTGTTTGCGAGTGTACTTTATAATGTAATTTTACACCGTAATTAAAAACCTTTTTCCTTATCTACAGGTATACTTTACAATGTAATTTTACACCGTAGTTAAAAACCTTTTTTTATCTACAGTTGTATTGTACAATGTAATTTTACACCGTAATAAAAATCTTTTTTTATCTACCGGTGTACTTTACAATTTAGTTTTCCACCCCGATAGTTAAAACAAGATAAATTTTTTATATATTTGGGCCAAATTCCAACAGATAATCATAAACTGGTTACGATATGAAATTTTCATTTTAAAATATAAGAAAGATGCAACATATATTTTTTTTATGAAAAATATGCTTGAAAAATCTTGGAATTCGGTCGTATGCAGAAACAACATATTTTTTATTTTATTTTTAAATGCATTTTTTTGTTCTTTTTTAAATAAAATTAAAAATTAAAAAAAATCTAGGTTGGCCCCGCCAAGTAGGGCCTAAAGCCCAACTCTATTGGCCTTAGGCTGGGCTGAGAGCAGTCTGACCCATAAACATGAATTAATTCAACACGTGAACAGTAACTTGGTGATCGGTCGACCACAATGAGAGGTTCACCTGCCATTGCTGCCGGGTAGAGGAGACCGAGGTTGTTGTCCCTATGGTGGTGGTGTCGAAAATGGTGGCCGGAGGAGGCATTGGAATTCGTCGGGTTTATGCTGTTGTGGTTGTCGTTGCTGTTGTGGCGTCGCCGGCGATGGAGAAGAAGAGTTGGCATGTTGTTGGGTAGCTGCTGGCGTGGTGTTCACGGCAAGCTTGCTGGAGGAGAGCGAGAGACGATGGTGATCTGGTTTTAGAGAGAGAAAAGGATGTCAATGGCGGCTGATGAAGGGAGAGAGGAGTTGTAAACGGCGATGGAAGAGAGAGAGAGCTTCCTGCTGGGTGTGGCTGTGAGAGAAGGGAGAGATAGTTGGTTTTTGCTGACGTTGTTGTTTTGGTGTCGCCGATAATGGAGAAGAAGAGTTGGGCTGCTCTTGGGGAGTTACTGACATGGTGTTCACGGTGATCTTACTGGAGGAGAGTGAGAGACAATGGTGATCTGGTTTGAGAGAGAAAGGGTTGTCAACGGTGGCTGATGAAGGGAGAGAAAGAGCTGAAAACGACGATGGAAGAGAGAGACATTCCTGCTGGGTGTGGCTGTAAGAGAAGGGAGAGATAGTTGGGTGTTGGTTGTGGCTGACGGGAGAGAGAGAGGTTTGCCAAGTGAGAGATGGTTGTTACTAGTCTGTGTTTTTTCAGTATTTCTGCATGCATTATTTCATCTCCTCTTCCTCTTTTCTATGTGTTTCTTCTCTGTTAATTCTTTTTTTTCTCTTCCTCCCTCCTCCCCTGTTCTCCCCTCTGTAAAATCTTCCCCCTACTACCTATGTAATTTTTCCTCTGTAAATCCCCCACTCCTTTGTCGTGTATGGCTGTTATTTATACATGAGCGGTGGGTTGCTTTCGGCGGTAGCATGCATGCAGTGTGGCTGTCGGCGGTTATGCAGGTGGTTGTCGGTAGGCATGTAGCGGGAGTGTGCTGCGATAGTTTTAGGGGAAGGCAGAATTGCAATTTGGTCCCTCAATTTATAATTATTCTAATTGCACCCCAATTAGATTTAAACTTGTAATTTTGTGTAATTGTATCCCCATAAGAATTTCAACAGCAACCTTGGCTTTGCATGCTTTTTTTATTTTGGTATTTGACTTTCGATTTATGCGACTCGACCCTTAATTGACCATTAAATTCTCAATGTCTTCAATTTGGTCCCTGACTTCACGTAATTGGCTTGGAAAAATTCAATTCGGTCTCCGAAAATTCCAATCTTCTCAATTGAACCCCACTTAAGTTCAAGAATTTGATTTTTCATCTATTAAGCCCTTAATTAATTTGATGTGACCAATTTAAAGTATAATTAAGTCCTTGCACTTAATTAAATCCTTCAATTGGACCTTAAATTAATTCTCAATCATAATTACATTTTAAATTGGTCGACGATAAAATCAGATCAACCCATAAAAATATAATTATGCGACATGACTTAATTTCTACACTGATTTTTATAATGCTATACATCTTAGCTAAATAATCAACTTAAAAAACTTAAGATTATGTAGTTTTATATGTATTTATTTTACTATAAATAAGACATTTAGAGTAATGATAATAATTATTTTAGGACCTTTTCCTTGAAAAGTAGGTGAGGCTAATTATATATTATGATATCTTTTTGATATTAACATCTTATAATATATATATATTCTATATATAAATTAACTAACTTTTCAATATAAATCTCACATCAATTTAATCTCAGTGTTCTAAAATATTTTCAATATAATAATATGAAGAAAAAAATTGAAAAAATAAAATTTAATCAATTTTAGCAGTTGCATTTTTGCTATATGTAAAATAAATTATTTTTTAAATAGTTAAAATATACAATTAGTATGTTGCAAGCAACAAATAACTCATCTTTAGTCAATTTGATCAATTATAGTTTTGTTATCTACCAATTAAATGATTACCCAAGTAATTAAAACAAAACCACCAATCAAATTATTTACTGCACAAAACAAATCACTCATTTGTGTTAAAATTTATCGATTGTAATTTTACTATTTGCTAATGAAATAATTTATCAAACAAATAAAACATACACAACAATCAATCAGTGTGTTGCACGAAGCACATGACTTATGTTCAATGAATTTTATCGATTTCAAT
Organism: Salix exigua; assembly: GCA_032356905.1. Lineage (NCBI taxonomy): Eukaryota > Viridiplantae > Streptophyta > Magnoliopsida > Malpighiales > Salicaceae > Salix > Salix exigua. The sequence continues at coordinate 13,595,870 of CM063606.1, read as the reverse complement.
TGTACAATGTATCAATTAAATCATTATCAAAATAATTTTAGCAATAACAACATTTAATCACTTTTAGATGGAAAAAAATTCATTTCTAATAAATTTTATCAATTATAATTTAACAAATTAAATATTAAAATAATTAATTATAACATTTACAAAATCAGTTAGTTTTTAGTTTTTTATATAGAAAAAAAAACCTAGCAGAGCTCACCGGCAAATAACCTCGTGAAATCGAAATGGAATCATTATCCCCTCTGATGGTCTGGGAGTATCAACATGTATGGTATATCGACATGTATCCGATAAATCTGATTGGCTGACTGAGTGGTTCCTGACATCTAAGTGGTTCCTGCAATCTAATTGGCTGACTGAGTGGTTCCTGACATCTAATTGGCCAGATTTTTCTCTTTTGCTGTCTTCCTTCCAAAATCCAAACTGCAAGCAGGGGCGTAGAAGAAGACTTTGACTTGGTCAATGAAAATGACGGTCAACTAAGCAGAGGAACACCCAGGTCTTTCTACAACCCTTCCTTCTTGCCATGAAATAACAACATCAGCCATTGCCCAAGAAATGGGGTGCTGCCGTACAAATCTATACTTTAATGGCAGTTTCTTGGAAATGAGGTCCTTCCTGTTTATTGCCTTTTGATAAATCATTATTCGGTTGGTGCTTGTTGGCTTCATTCCTGGAGGAGAGGAGAACACGCACGGAAAATTGATGGAAACCATACAACCGCGTGACAGGAGATTTTCAAAGTATATTATTTGTTTTAATAAAAATTTCAATTAAAGTAAAAATTATTTTTCACCACATCATCATCATCCTAATAATAGTAATAGTAATAGTAATAATAATAATAATATTGCTCTCCATGTTTAAGGTGAATTTATATGACAAAAATCTATAAATATCTTACGATTTTATGAAAACGATAGTTATCCATTTAGTCTCATTTTTTCTCTTGTGCTATTATTGATGTAACTTAAAAGGAAGGTATTTAGCATGTTTTTGTATTTCAAAGAATGTATCAAATAACCTATAAAGGTTTATTTATCTTATAGTGTGTTATTGTAAAGGGCCTACGATCGGTGTAACAGGTTTCGAGTTCAAGTTAGGGCGTGCATTCCTTATAAGAGCCTTGAACAACTAATGTTATATTTGTTTATCTGGACCCACAAAATACACTTTTCAGGGAATGAAGTTTCCTAGTAAAAAAAAAAGTACTAACAATTACATTAATAATTTAATTATGAAAGTGTTACCCCAGTTGGTAAGGACTCATGTATGCATAATCATTGATAATGATAATTTGCTTAAAGCCAAGATGATCATCAATCAATGTTATTTTTAAGGGATGGAGATTTATAATGAAAGAGAAGTGACCAACTTAATGCCCCTATTTTGACTTCTAAATGTAATGACAAATTCTTTTACATTAGAAGGCATTGGTGGATAATGACCTAGAAAAATGGAGCACGGTTTTTTAGTTTATTTTTTACTCAATTACATGCTTTCAAAGATGTTTTTCAGAGTTACTATGGGATTGCTTAAAATTTTATTACTTTATTGTTATTGTTAATTTTTATATCATTTAATTAAATATATAACAAATTTATTAAACCTAGTCAGTCATATAGCTCTAGTTATTTATTTTTTCTTATTTGTACCTAAACATCAATTCTTTAAGCAAAGAAAGTGATGTATTTATAGAGGCAACTATAAAATAGAAGAAAGATAATACCATTTAGTCTCCGCAATAAATAATGGAACCAGAATAATAACACCATCCATTTTTATTTTCAATTAAACTCATATATTATATTATTTGAAATTAAATTAAATTCCATTTATTTATTATTATTTGTTTTTTGGTTGAAGGAAATGAATACTATTCCATTAAAATAATATGATTTATAAATTTCAAAGAAAATAATAAATAAAATGAAGAACCGAGTTGGAGTACTTCATTATACTAAAAGCTAAAACAGGAAATACGAATTTAAATGGTAAATGCACAACAAAAACACAGTTCCTCTATACTTAGATTCATTGTGGATTGTATTAATGAAATTACTATTTTACCCCTCAGCACAATAACTTTAGCCTTGGGTCTGGGGTTATTTTCAATTTTTTGCATTTATGTGCACAGTATAATAATCATAATACACACATATAAGACAAAACAACACATGAATTGTTGGGGGCATTAAGGCTATTGCATATATTTTTTAAAATGACTAAATACAAATATAACCCATATAAGACAAAACTGCACAGTTCACGCCGGGGGTTAGTAAGGTAATTGCACAATTGTTTTTTAAATGGCCAAATATGTATATACCCCCATGTAATACAAAATCCAAGAATTGTTTGTAGAGATGTTCCGGTAATTTAAATTTTTTTATTATATTTTCGATGAAGTATTGTTTGTGCGTCATCGAACACGTCGTCCATTTCGGCGCTAAAGTCAATGTCGGACAGTGCCTGTGGCATTTTTCAAGGTGTAAAAATGTCAAATTAACATCTAGAATGATTCTTAACCATGTTTTCTTGCTCCTGGTTGGTTCAATCCCCCCCCCCCCTTTTTTTCTCTCCTGTATGCAAAAGTACACATCAGACCTCACTGTTAATTGGGTTTTCATTGTAGTCCCTGATTTTTTTTATTGTTTTGTATGGTCCTTTTTTCTGTTCTAAAAGTTTTGATTTGTTTTAATTTTGTCATTCAATTGAAATTAATTATATATTATAGTTTCATTTCGATCCTAAGTATTTTAATTTCTAGATTGGTTTGAAATCCTAAATATTTTGGTATCAAAATTTTGATTTGTTTCAATTTCATCCTTCAAATCAAATTGATTATATATGTTAGTATCATTTTGGTTCTCACTCTTTTAATTTTCAATTTTGTTTTAAATTTTTTAATTTTTTCGGTATCAAAATTTAGATTTGTTTCAATTTTGTCCTTTAAATAAAATTTATTATATATGTATTTTGCATTTAGGCCTTTATACTTTTAATCTTGGATTTTATTTTAATTCCTTTATTTTTATATATATTTCTTGAATGGTTCCCATTTTTGTCCATGTTTATATGTACATGCTTTTAGTTTTTGTTTTTAATTTTATTATTTCCACTGTTATTAAAGTTTTTTTATTTAATATTTAAATTTTAATTTGTGTTGGTGATCATTTGAAAATTGATATTTTTATTTCTTTCTTTCTTTTATTTTTATTTACTCTTCAAATCAAATAATGTTTTAAAATCTAATAATATTTATTTTTGTTTTATCAATTACGTTTTAATTTATTTTTTATTAATATTGTTATGTGTTGAAATTTCTAATTATTATAGACAAGTCATTCAAAATAATGATAATGATTATTTGTACTTTTTTTTCTTATAAATATGTGAGACTAATTATATATTTTGATATTTATTTAATATTTGTGCCTTAATATCAAAATAAATGACCTTGGTTTTTGTCGCGAAGATGATTTTTTACGCGCCTCGCTATCCCTCCTGGATTTGGAGAATACAACAGCGCACGGTGAAAATAGAGGGGTGTTATAGTCATAAAAATTACGACTATATTATAAGGAGTCGCCACATAGTATTACGGTCACTAGGAAACCTATTGGTCTGCGAGAGTCTTGGGTAAGGAGACTTATTGTGCAAGGGGAAGACGCGTCACCCCTAGTCCATCCTACCTAAGATAAGCTGCATTATTGTTTGATTGTTCTTCTAAGTTAATTTTTTTACATTGCATTTTTGAAAACTATTTTTTTTTCTGCGGGTGTACTTTACAATGTAATTTTACACCGCAACTACAAACATTGTTTTATCTACGGATGTATTTTTACAATGTAATTTTACACCATATCTGAAAACCCTTTCTTTTTTTATCTGTGGGTGTACTTTACAATGTAAATTTACACCCTAATAGATAAAAAAATAGTTATAATTATTTTTGATATTTTGGTCAAATTCCAACGGATAATCGTAAACCGGTTACGATATCGAACTTTTGTTTTAAAACAATGAGAAAAATGCAAAATATATATTTTTGTGTACGAAAAATATGATGGGAAAACCTTGGAATTTGCCCGTACACACGAAAACAACATTTTTTTATTTTTTAAATGCATTTTTTTTTGTTTTTGTTTTAAATAAAAATAAATAAAAACAATAAATTCGGGTTGGGCCCAACTAAATGGGTTGGCTCGGCCAATTGGGTCAAGGGCCCAACTATGATAGGCTTGGGTTGGGTTGGATTGTCCAGCCTTGATGGGATGAGAGGCCCATCAACTTTGGCAGCTGGGCCGGGAACCGAACCCAGCCCAAACGGCCTAACGGGGAAGTGAATTAATTCACTCCCCGGCGCAAGGAAGAAGACGATGAATAGTAAAATGATTGACCACAACGAGAGGCTTACCTGCTAACACCGCCGGGTAGAAGAGGTCGAGGTGGTTCTCCCTGTGGTGGTGGCGTAAAAAATGATGACCTGTGGTGATCGGAGGAAGCACTGGAAGTTGTCGATCTGTTGCTGGTTTTTAGAGAGAGAGACACCGTCGACGGGAGAGAGAAGGCAGTTGCTTTGTGGTTTGGAAGGGAGGAGATCAAGCTAGCTTGCGAGGGATGGTGGCTGCTGCTGTGAGGCTTGCACACCATCGAGGGAGACGAGAGAGAGTTGCTGGTCATGGCTGAAGGTGAAGATGGAGAGAGAGGGATGTTGGCGTTGTGAAGGGAAGCTGGTTGTCGGGTTCAGCTGCGAGAGAGAGGGGGGGGCGCTAGAGCTGATGAAGATGATGGTTGTTGTTGTTGTGTGTGTGTGTGCTAATCACGATGGTTTCTGCAAATTTTCTCTCGTTCTCGTTCTCATTCTCCCTTGTTTTTTTCACTTTTTTTCTGTTATTCTCCTCCTCCTTCCCCTATCAATATTTTTCCCTCTGTTCTCTTACCTCCCCCTATGTAGTTTTCTCGTCGATCCCCCCCTGTTTGCATATACATGTAGGCTATTTATAGCAAGAGGTGGAAACCCTTCGATTGCCCATTACGTGCAATAATGGGTTGACTGCCTATGCTCGCAGGTGGCGTGCTTGCACTGTACATGTGACTGAACAGTACAGTCACGCTTGTGATAATGGGAGGGTGAAAAAAATCAATTTGGTTCCTCAACTTTTAATTGGTTTAATCACACCCCCAATTGGTTTTAAACTTTTAATTTTATGCAATTGTATCCCCGTCAAAAATTCAATTTTAGCTTTAAATTTGCACGTCTTTTTTATTTTTGCCCCTGATTTTCGATTTTTGCTATTTGACCCTCAATTGACCATTAAACTCTCGCACAATTGGCTTGGAAAAATTTAATTCAGTCTCTGAAAACTCCAAACTTCTCAATTGAACACGAATTAAAATCAAGAACTTGATTTCTTATCGACTAAGCTCTTAATAAAATTAATTTCACCAATTTAAAGTATAATTAAGTCCTTGCACTTAATAAAATCCTTCAATTGGACTCTAAATTAAATTCCAAACATAATCATACTTTTGAATTGGTCGATGATTAAATCAAATTGGCCCATAAAAATATAATTATATCTCTCGACTTAATTTTTAAACAGATTTATCTGATTATAAATTATTTTTGCCTTAAATCTGTATTTTTCTCTATTTTTGGGGACAAAAGAGATACGATCGGACTCGCGGAAACAACCAAATTTCCACATTGATTTTTCTGCCAATGTCGACCCCTTTTATTTTATTTTTGTTATTTGTGGGTGGATTTTGGGGAGTAACCTAGAAATTGGGTTACGACAGTTTTTTAGAAGTAAATCTTATAAAAAAATTAATTTATTTTTCTAACAATAATTATGGTGTCATCGATAGTATGAACAATAATAATTAGAATATTAATTATATATAATAATGTTTATAATGACAACTATAATAATTGTGACAATTTAACAATCATGATAACAACAATGACAATAATAATAAAAATAATTCATCAGTTGATGTTATTTTTCTTAAAGATTGACTTTTGCGACTTTTTTATGTATCATATCTCAAATCTAATATCACATAAACAAAAAATATACGAGTCAATTGCCCTCCACTTTTCCGTAGAAATAAACAAACTTTTTAACATGCAAAAAACTGTTAATTGTCTTAATTTTTTTTATAATGCTATATATCTAAGCAAAATAATCAGCATACAAAACTTTTGATTCTTACTATAGCAAAATTATTTACAATAAAAATAATTATTATTATTGTATAGTAGGTTTTTATATATTCATTTTATTATGGAAAATGCGTTTAAAATAATGATAATGATATTTTTTAAGGATTATTCTCATAAAAAATAATTATATATTTTGATATTTTCTTAATATTAAAACCTTAAAATATATATATATAAAAAATGAAGTTTTTTTTTAAACTTTCAAATTAATTTAATCTTTGTGTTCTGAAATACTTCAAATATATAATAATATGAAGAATAAATCTTGGAAAATAAAACAAATGATTTTTTTTATAACAATAATGATAGTGTCAACGATATTATTGTCAATAATGATTGGAATATTAATTATTTACAATAACAACTACAATAATTGTGACAATTTATAACAATAAGAATAGTAATCAAGATAATTCATTAATCAATGTTGTTTTTGTTAAAATTTGACTTTTGTAACTTTTTTATGTATGATATTTCAGATCTAATATTACATGAATAAAAAAATATACGAATCTACACATAGACAAAACAAGTAAAATATTTTGGTCAAATTATATAAAAATAAAAAATATATGAGTCACTTGTCTTACGCTTCTTTGCAGACAAAACCAAATTTTTTATCATGTCAAGAAATGTTAATGTATCTTGATTTTTTTTAATAATGCTATATATTAGAGCGAAATAATCAATTTACAAGACATTCAATTATTTAGTTTTTTAATATATTCATTTTATTATAAATAATGCATTTAAAATAATGAGAAAGATTATTTTAAAGGTTTTTTCTCTTAAAAATATTATATATTTTGATATTTGTTTAATATTAATGCCATAAAAAATATAATAAATAACTAACAATTGAAGATAGACTATACATGCATGAGATAGAGTCTTACTTTTATTTCACGCTACCAAAGGTGAACTTACTTTGTTTTTTAAACAAAGCTATATTTAATACAAAGATAAATTATAATAAAAAATCAAAAGTCAAAACTAAGAGTATATATAAATAATACAAATAAATTAGTATGTTGCAAGCCACAAATAACTCATCTTTAGTCAATTTGATCAATTGTAGTTTTGTTATCCACCAATTAAATTATTACTCAAGTAAAAACAAAACCATCAATCAAATTGTTTACTGTGTTAAACAATTAACTCATCTGTGCTAAAATTCATCCATTGTAATTTTACTATTTGCTAATGAAATAATTTATCAAACAAATAAAATATACATAACAATCAATCAGTGTTGCACGAAGCACATGACTTATGTTTAATGAATTTTATCGATTCCAGTTGTATAATGTATCGATTAAATAATTATTAAAATAATTTTAACAATAACAACATTCAATCACTTTTAGATAGTATAAAATACTCATTTCTAACAGATTTTATCGATTGAAATTTAACAAATTAAATATTAAAATAACCCGTACAAAATCAATTATTTTTTTATATAAAAAATTCTTATTACAACTCGTTGGCAAATAACCTCGTGAAATCGAAATGGAATCATTATCCCCTCTGATGGGTCTCGGAGTATCAACGAACTGTATGGTATATCGACATGTATCCCATAAATCTAATTGGCTGACTGGGTGGTTCCTGAAATCTAATTGGCTAGATTTTTCTCTTAATTCGTTATTTTGCTGTCTTCCTTCCAAACTGCAAGCACAGGGGCGTAGAAGAAGACTTTGACATGTCAATGAAAATGACGGTCAACTAAGCAGGGGAACACCCAAGTCTTTCTACAACGCTTTTAGAAAACCGTCCCTTCTTTCCATAAAATTACAACACCAGCCATTGCCCAGGAAATGGGGTGCTGCCGTACAAATATCTACTTTAATGGCAGTTTCCTGGAAATGAGCTCCTTCCTCTCTGTGTTTCTTGGATTTTGATAAACCATCATTTGGTTGTTGACTTCATTCCTTCTTTCTCTTGATATTGTCAATTACCATTTTTTTTTAATTAGAACAAAATATTTTGATTTTGATATATTTTAGTATATTATTTGAGATTGTATTATTTATATATGTAAATATAATTAAATATAATTAAAAAAATTCAAATCCAAAAATAAAATAATTTAGAATTGTACAATTTAATCTAAAAAAAAACATAATAAAATGATTTTTTTAACAAAAAATATGAACATGTATAATATTACAAGAATATCATCATCAATCTTGCAAGGTCATTATATTCTTTGATTGCTCTGAAATTTTAAGATAATAAATATAAATATGTCAAGAAACTCCTCGTAAAATTTTTCTCAATCTAACAGTCGGATTAAGAGATATAATTGATATCGTAAAATTATTTATTATTTAAAAAAATATTATTTAACCGAAACGGAACAGGCAGAAAGAAATATTTTATGTTTTCATATAAATTATAGGTTATCATATTTTACTTTTTTCTATAAAGGAAGGTATTTCACATGTTTTTGTATTTCAAAGAATGTATCAAATAACCTAGCATAAGTTATAACCTTGATTTTTAGTTGCTTACTTGCGTCCACAAAATGCATTTTCCAAGGGATGAAATTTCCTCGAATAAAAAAAGTACTAACAATTATATTAATAATTTAATTATGAAAGTGTTGCCCTTGATCAATACCTATTCATATTAGTTGGTAAGGACTCATGTATGCATAATCATTGATAGTAGTAATTAGCTTAAAGCCAAGATGATCATCAATCAATTTTATTTTTAAAGGATGGAGATTTATAATGAAAGAGAAGTGACCAACTTAATGCCCCTATTTTGACTTCTAAATGTAATGACAAATTCTTTTACATTAGAAGACATTGGTGGATAAAGACCTAGAAAAATGGAGCACGGTTTTTTAGTTTATTTTTTACTCAATTACATGCTTTCAAAGATGTTTTTTAGAGTTATTGTGGGATTGTTTAATATTTTATTACTTTATTGTTATTGTTAATTTTTATATCATCTAATTAAAATATAACAAATTTATTCAACCTAGTCAGTCATATAGATGTAGTTATTTATTTTTCTTATTTGTACCTAAACATCAGTTATCTAGGCAAAGAAAAATATCAATATGTAGAGTCTCATGTGCCATATTCAGTAAAAAATATTCACTAACCATTTGTGTTGAATTGGACAGAAAGTCGACTAGAGAAAGCTTCAATTGGACAAAGAAAACTTCGTTCAACATTGCGTTTCAAAAGTGTTTTTGAAAAAAATTAAAAAATATATTTTTATTTTTTTAATATAAATTATTTTTTTTTAATATTTTTAGAACTTACTTATTTAAAATTATTATTAGCTATATATTTAAGACAACAAATACATGTGTTTTCTTATTTCTTTTTTAGAATTAGAATATTCAAATAATACATCAACCTAAGAAATTTAGATAAGATTGAAGGGATATTATGTTATTATCTAAACTCTTAGTGATTCCATTAGTGATTATGCTATATTATCGAAAATAAGTTGTTAGTAATTCCTACGATGATAAAATGAAAATTACCAAAGAAATTAAAATATCATAGATCTATATATTGTTAATGGAAAATTCTATAATTGGTTTTAACTCTCTTAAACTTTTACTTTTTGAGGGACTTGGTTCATCCATAAATTTTTTTGTGATACAAATTTAATCGATAATTTTGTCTCTATTGTATTTAAATTTAAGGAAAATGATATAAAAAAAGGAAAAATAAAAAAAATACGACTAAAATAAAAAAAAACTGAATTTTTATTACTAATTTAAAAAACATTTTTTTAATATAATTAATCTAGTAGACAGAAGATACAAGAGGAGGCAAAGGGCCTATATGAGAGTGTGGTTGCGATAGCTTTTCAAAGTGTTTATCGTGCTAAAATATATCAAAATGATTTTTTTCTTATTTTTTAAAAATTATTTTTGAAATCAGCACATCAAAATGATCTAAAACACACAAAAATATATTTATTAAAAATAAAAAAAAAATCAAATTTCAGCCCAAAACCGATGAGATCGCAATGCTAAAAGAGCACAAAGGATAGTGTGCATCTTTTTTATATAATTAATCTTTGTTGGATCAAGGTGAGTGATGAGGTAGACCGTATATACAAGTGAGGGCCAACAATAACCGCTCAAGGACATTTACTTTATCCCTCAAACCAGCCATCTCAAATCTAAGTCGGGTTGTATAAGCACTAAATTGAGTTGTTTGAGCTTCAGCTTGTTCTCGTCGAATCACATACATGGGTGGACATTATTGGCTTGAACATGATTGCAAGGAACAATGGTCGATACACTATAACTCCTACAATAGCCTCCAACCATTTATTTTTTAAGAAGTTTTTTAGTAATTTTATTGTTAATTAAAAGCTACTCTTCAATTACAAGTGATGTGAATCTTTTATCATGTGGTCAAGCAACCCCCAATAAAGATCATATTTCCCTAAAAAAGTTTAAAATTTGACATTGTCTAGATCATATCATCAAGAGCCCCAAATAATTCTCTAGTTAAATTTCATTTTATCGATAATTTCATTTGAAATGTTTAGTGGCAAGGTCATGTAAATCTCTAGAATTGTTCTTAGGGATATATTTTGTTTGTAATTGTTAGTGGCAAAATCTTGTAATTTTTTTCAACTCTCTAGAACATCTCAAGGGACTTAGTTCATCGGTAAATCTATTGGTGTATTATATTACGTCGCCAATTCCATCAATATCAAATGATATTATTTTTTCCTTTTTTTTTATTCCTATCGATCCAACTTGAAAATACAATAACATAGTAACACCATTTATATGTGACATGCCATTATAAATCAACTTCATATTCTCATGGTGACAAAACAAAGGTATATCTATTCTTGCCTTCATGTTGTCTTTTGTATTCCTTTTCACATCCATCACCATGTTAAACTTATTTTAAACATGATCTTTTTAGTATCCGTTTGGCATTGTGGTGGCATCCATGTTTGCCAATCAGCTTATGCATTTAGTGTTTGGTAAAGTCTTAAAAGCAGAAGCAATGCATGGGACCCACACAGAAATTTGATAAAAAATGATGCTTATGAGTTTGTGATTCCAGCTTCAAGCTGATATTCAGAAACGACGATACACATTCAAATACAAAAAATAACCATTGAAAAAAAAAACCAAAACATCCTCTCGTCTGCGCCTCCTCTATATACCCACAACGACCCACAGCTCCCCGGAGTTAACAAAGCATGGGCAAATCATCATAAATAAATCAATTCCAACAACAATATGATCGTTAGTATTTAATTCCCAAATAAACCCTCAAATCTATCATCTCTCATACCAGTATTGACCAAAGAAAAGAGAAGCAGAGGAAAAAATAAATGATACCCACAAATGCATATCGATCATCTCTATCTCTCGGGGGTCTTGCTACTAGAAGAGGGAGTGGTTTTTGAGATGGGAGGTGAGGGGATGGAAGGAGATGGAGATAGAGAGGGGAGGAGAGGGGAGGGAGGAGATGGAGGTGAGGGGATGGAACGGAGATGGAGGTGAGGGGCTGGAATGAGATGCTGGAATGAGAGTGAGGGGCTGGAATGGGGGGATGGTTCTAGAGGGGTGGGGTGGGAGGTAGTTATGGGTTATTTATTTATTATATTTAATATAAAAATAATATAAAAATCTAAAAACTTAATTAAAATATAAATAAATATATTATATGTGTGTGTGTATTTATACCCTTTAAAGTAATTTCACAAGTTAAAAGCAATATAAAAAGTTTGGTAACCAAATACTTAAAACTGTTTTTTTTCAACCTCCAACTCAACCACAGTTTTAACCAAACACTTCACAGCTTATTTTGAACCACAGTAAAAACGCTTTTTTTTAAACTATTTTTTTTCCAACCTCAATCGCAAAAGCAAAAGCAATGCCAAACACACTCTTAATATACATGATATGCATATTATAGTGAAAGAGATTAGTCCTCTAATAAAAAATCTTTCAAAAAATACTTTATTTTATCTAAATTTCAGTCACACTAAAAACATTAAATTTATACTTGCTAAATTGAAAATCAAACATAAGTCTTCATATTGTGAGACCACATCATACAATTTTTCACTTAATTGTACTAGCAATGCAACATCCTTTTCAATGCTACCTCTAAGAAAGTTCTTTTTTATTTTTTATATTTGTGATCAGTTGGAAAGAACCATTGGTGATAATAAAAAAAGGTGTTTTACTGCTATTTGCTAAGGTCAAGACCTTGTTATTTTTCATACAATATAGACATGTTGATTCTCCATGTGTTCTTAACTAGAAATCATTCTATAGTCAGGAAAATCATTGATGATATCAAAGTTGCCTTCATTTGAAAATTTTATTTCCTCAAGACATCATATGTTGAAGTCTTGGATGACCAAAATTAATTCAACTCATCTATAAATAGTTGAAAAAAAAACTATATTCCTAGACTATTACGATCGAGTCTAACTGTAGATAAGAACATAAATTTTGACCCATACACATCTTTAGTGGCAAGATATAAACTATGAGTATCATTGGCTAACAAGAATAGGATGCAACAAATAACCCGAATATATTGAATTTGTTTGTACCCTAACACATATGTTTTTGGTTATATTTAAAATTAAGAATGCATCATATTAAACTACTTTCAGACTTCACCATTTGCATTATGACTCTATCTACAACATCTTGTGAATGATGTCATATCACATACTTAATAATCTTTAGATATATGAATAACTTTTATAATCTAGGAATGATTGAGAAGTATCTTATTTTTCTATGTGCAATAAGAGTCTTTTAGGTTTACAAGCATGACCACAGGTTTTAAACTCAATCAAATCTCTATTTTCAAGGTTGTACAGCATGTAGAAGTTTGGATACATGTTAATTTTATAGTACTAGGGGTTTCATCTTGAATTTAGCATCATAGAAAGTTCTTTTTTAGTCTATTCCTTTTAGATGAAATATTCCCTGCTCATTTGATGATTTTATCATAATATGCCTCATAATTTATTATGATCTATTCACCCATTTCATAACGGTTTGTTATAATCTTTCAAAAGATAAAAAAAAAACATGGTTGTGTCTGCATTTGGTTCTGCATCTATGATTGAACTTTCAATTGTATACCATGATTAATTCATATTGCATCCATAAACCATATTTCCTATAACAATTACTATTATCATCCAAAATTCCATGCATGTTTCTAGAATTATAAGTTGACCTTACCATTTCTTTATACCATTGCCTTGTAAGGAACATTTTTTTTTGTGTAAACCGATACAAGATGCATCGTAACAACATCTGGATAGAGAAACTTTTTTTTTCTTACACCTCCATATGAATATATAATACCATCTCCACCAAATGTTTTTGGGTAATTGTTTTGATTTAGATAGTACATAATTAATAAAAGTTTCAACCTAGTTAAAATAAACCATCTTGTGCTACCGTTTAAGTAAAACTCAATACATTCAACAACGATAATCCATTACTTATATAAAACCTCTATAGAACATTATGAACTAAATAAATTAATGGTAGTGCATTAATTGGCTATCATTGGTTTAATTAAATCTTATTCAATCTATTTAATTATACCCTTAAATCATTATCAATTTTCATCAAAAATTTAAATTCCTTTAAATGTATTGATATCTTCAACTTAACAATAAAAATGATTAAATGTAAAACATACCTATTAAACAAGTCAATATTCATTTTATTATAAAACACCTAACTTACAAAATCAAGCTCAATTTCATCAAATTACAAATAAATATAATTTTTTAAAATCTTAAACAACCCTAACATGTACAAATTATACCTTCATATAACAAATCTCAATAGGTAAAAACTATATAAAAAAACAAGTAAATACATACATAAACTACATATACTGCACCAAAATTTAAAAAAATTCAGCATTTTAAAAATGGGTTATAACAAAAGAAAATAATAATTTGGCTTATTTAATGTGACAAATCTTAAGAAAAAATTAACCAGAACAGGGACACTAACAGATTGAGTGTTGGGGTAGCTAGATATGTGATGATGGGAGCATTATTTGTATTAAAATGAGAGGGTGGAAGGTGTTTTCTGATGTTTTTTTCATGACAAAAAGGAAGAATAATAAAAAATAGGGAGAGGGTGTGTGTATGAAGTTATAACTTAAATACTATTGACGTGACAAGTACTAACAATGAGCATATTTCATCAATAGTTTTGTCTATAGTAATGACATGTTATATTTTGTCATTACTTGAATTCCTATTGTAATTTCCTCGGTATTCACCTATAGAAAAAATTTTTTTTTGGTGAATACCAAGTGAAACAAAAATGTCATTCTTCATTTGCGTATATCATTGTAATCTATGAACATGATTGTTTTTGTCAATATTTTCATTTCTGTTTGATAATTTTCTGATAATGTTGGTAATATTAGTGAATGTTGATTAAAATATGCGTAAAATATATTTTTTTATACATTGAAAGGTCTTAATATAAAATTTTAATGTCTTCCTTTATAACAAATTTATCAAATTAAGAATTGATAAATTTTGAAAATATAAAGTTGGAAAGGGAAAGTATAGTCTTGATTAAAAAAAAAATATATCCAAAAGAAATTTATAAAATTAATTATGCAAATAAGGTAATTATAATTTCATTGGTCTAATATCATAAAACAAATCATTGAACATATCGATTAAACTCTTTTTTTTTTAATGCACATGTGGTTAGGCAAAAGTGATTGTGGTGGGTTTTTTTTTCAAGTTTGGTGAGAGAATTTCATTATGCTTCATAGAGATTTTATTTTAAAATTTAGATAGTCAATTGATACATAAAATGCCACGTCATGAATTATACTAATCTCTAGGTATAAGTAAATGAAAATTGATTAGAATTAATTGATATAAATATAACTTTTTAGTTGAAATCAAGAAAGTGGTGAAGAAATTAAATTTTATGCTTCTAGTTGTGTTTGATTTTAAGTTAAAAGATTATATATTAACCCACCTTCTATAATTTTATTTAGAAAACTTTAAAGGTAAAGGAGAAAAATTCATGAGATGAATGTGTAGAGTGTGTTATCAAAATCATAATTTAAAATTCATTGGATTTAAGTGCTAATCCATTATATATAATCTTTTCACACATATATAAAAAAATAAAAAATAAAATTTCATTTAGTCATTATACTCTCAATACCCAATCTCCAATGTCCAACTCCAGATCAAACACAACATCGTAATTGTATCTATTTAGTAATGTGATTGATCTTATTTTTAAAAGTATTTTTTTGTTACAAATATATTAAAATAATATTTTTTATTTTAACATTAACACATATAAATTATATAAAAACACCAAAATAATTAATTTAAAATAAAAAAAATATTTTTAATACACGTACCATACCAAGCTGGAAGTCACTATCATTAGTGAGCCTATTGACTCACTTAAACCCACCACCACGACATCCAGACCACCCCTCTCCCACTTAAGACGGCAAAACCGTGGTCAGAAAAATGTATGATTGCATGGAATGGCATAGACGTAAATAAATAGAACATAAAGGGTAGTAATTTAAGGATCATTCTATAAAACGAGCTTCCAAGTCCAGACAGACTACACTGAGTAGCTTTACCGCAATGGCGGACTTCACAGTAGCTATCAGTACTCAAGTTTTGTTATTCCTATGTGTCATTCATTTCTCAGTTTCAGAGATCATTTTTGAAGAGAGATTTGAAGGTAACTTCCCCCCGCCCTTAATTTCTTACCACCTTTTTTTACTGCTCTGTTTTGCCATGTCACCAGCCAGCACCCAATCCTAAAACGAGCTGCTCGTAGCTAACCGTTAAAATCGTTATTCACTGTGATGTCTTTCTTTGCGGGTCTTGCATGCAACTATATTATTTGGTCATTGTGAGAAAAAAAATAGAATTTGAAGTGGGATTTGGGTTTTAATGATACCCTTTTTCTTTCGCTCTTTCTACTGTAAATTCCAGTTTTGATATCTTTGAAATGCTTTGTTAGTGTAGAAGTCCAGGAAGTAGTGTTATTTATTTTTATGTAAACTGTTCTTGTTCTTCTTTTGTTCTCTATTTGGTAGCTGAGAATTGTTCATGGAAAAGAAAAGAAATGAGAATTTTGACATTTGAGGTGCTGTTTGTTTGGCAATAAGTGAATACTTTTCTGGGTAAAAAAGAAGAGAAGAAGAAAATGAAGTCAACATCTGGGTTGACTTCAACTGAAGTGATTGTAAATTGCAGGTTTTAAAAGATCATTCCCCACTTAATTAAAAGACTTGTTTAAGTGTGAGAATAATTTGGTGATGTCTCGTAGTTTAAGATGACCTTGTTATGCTTATTAGAGTCTTTTAATAGTATTAATCAATGTAATTTTGTGCTGGAAAAAGATGGTTGGGAGAGCCGTTGGGTTAAATCGGATTGGAAGAGGAGCGAAGGATTGGCAGGTTCTTTCAAACACAAAGCTGGAAAGTGGTCTGGAGATCCCGATGATAAAGGTATCGCCTTTTCTTACTTTTGTCACTTAGGATTTAATGATTTACGTACTCAATTTGCAAAGTACAGAGCCATTAGAACACAATAAAAAGGGCAATATTTTCGAAGCCTCTGATCCTGATAAAGCAGTTATTTTGTAATTTATTGCTTATTTGCTAGTCAAGAGAAGTTCTTGACCTAAGCATGAGGATGTAAATCTCAGCAACTCCGCAACATGGAAGGAAAAATAGGGGACTACTTATTCTTCTTGCATGTATTTCAGCTATGCTGCTGTTCAGGAACCTTGTTGGCAAGGTTGTCCTTGAACATTCTAGCAGTTTCTTAAAAATATATGATGACATGTCGAGTTCAGGTGGTTTGTTAATTGCCGAATTCTTTTATTTCACAGTAATCAGTTGTTTGTAGATGATTATTCACCTCTTGATTTGGATATTTTGTAGGTATTCAGACAACTACGGATGCCAGGTATTTTGCCATATCTTCAAAGATACCGGAATTCAGCAACAAGAACAGAACACTGGTCTTCCAGTATTCTATAAGGCTTGAGCAGGACATTGAATGTGGTGGTGGTTACATAAAGCTTCTCTCTGGATTCGTGAACCAAAAGAAATTTGGTGGAGACACTCCTTACAGGTTTGAATCTTATTGGATATATTTCACGTTATATACACTCCATATATTTTCTATTTCATCTGAGGCATGGATCAAATATCTGTTTGAGGTACTTCATAAGATATCTTTGTGTTTAAGCTGCCCATTTTAGCACATTGCATTGTGAGAAAAAGTTACTTGGATCGATCAATTGGAAGTCTGCCTTTTTCGCAATCACAATGATAAATTGTTTAGCTAGCCAAAAATGTGTTTTGGTAAAATAAGAATTATACATTCCTTCCATTTCTGTTTTTCTCTCAACCATTTACATGGGAAAGAGCACAAATGAATAAGCAAACAAAGAATTAATATCAACATGGAAGATTCTTTTATGGCTTAACACTAGGAAGTTAGTGTCAAAATATTTCAGAGCTATTGTAGGTTTGACAGACACCTTCTACCTTTTCATGTATTCTGAAGGTTTTAGTCAACTTTCATTATGCTCGGAAATGTGTTTGTTTCCTCTTTTCCTGCCTGCTGGTTTCACTATCATACAACTTTGTATTGATACCAAATTTTATTCTCTGCAGTTTTATGTTTGGACCTGATATATGTGGCAGTCAGACAAAGAAGCTGCATGTCATACTATCCTACCAGGGCCAGAATTATCCGATCAAGAAAGATTTGGAATGTGAAACGGACAAGTTAACTCATTTCTACACCTTTATTCTTAGGCCTGATGCAAGTTATAGTATCCTGATTGACGGTCGAGAAAGGGATTCTGGAAGCATGTATACAGATTGGGATATTCTTCCTCCCCGGAAAATTAGAGCTGTCAAGGCAAAAAAGGTTTGATACATAGAGATTCCATATCCTTAAAAGAATTAGAATGTTCAATGGCAATCCTTCTGTACCATAGCTAGAAGATTTTGAGGGTATACGTTCTGACATATTGCTTTCCCCTTTTTAACAGCCTGCAGACTGGGATGATAGAGAATATATTGATGATCCTGATGATGTCAAACCTGAGGTATTAAACTTTTATTCTTTCTTTCTTACAGATGATGCTATTGTAATTGTAGTGAATAGATTACTTATTCCTGTTTCTGGGTATGTTGATAATGCAGGGATATGATTCAATTCCAAAAGAGATTCCCGACCCCAAAGCAAAACAGGTTAGTGCAGCTTGATGTCTGGATGAAGTTCGAGGATATGAATGATCCCTGACCTTCTGATGCTGAGCCTTCACTAAAATTGACGCGCATCACCTAAATAGCATTTATTTTAATAGCATGTAGTACTGTTACAGAAAAAAAGAATGTATTGATGTAGATAATAATCGCATTTTGTTTCCCTGATTAGCCTGATGATTGGGATGAAGATGAGAGTGGTCTATGGAAATCACCTAAGATACCAAATCCAGCATATAAAGGACCATGGAAACACAAGGTGTGTTTATTGGCCCTCTAGATGGTAGAAGTTAAAAGGTTTATATGCATCTTCTCATTGTTAACAAAGTTTTCTTATCTACAGAGAATCAAGAACCCAGATTATAAAGGGAAATGGAAGATTCCTTATATTGATAATCCAGGTATTCTTCATGCAGCCATTCATGGAAAGTAAATAACTGTAATGCTTGCCTGAAAACTTACCTCCCCAGAGTTAATTTACCAAAAAAGAGTTGTATTTTTCTTTGTAAATGTGAACAGAGTTTGAAGATGACCCTGACCTTTATGTGCTTAAGCCAATAAAATACATTGGCATTGATGTATGGCAGGTGAGGATTAAGCATCCTTTATGTTGATTTAGATACGCATTTTATCTTTATGATGCAGCATGTGAATATTTTCTATTTCTAAGTTGTAATATTGTGTGGTGTCATTGCAGGTGAAGGCTGGCTCAGTTTATGACAATATTCTGGTATGTGATGATCCAGATTATGCAAAAGAAGTGGTTCAGGAAGTATTAGCTAATAGGGAGGTGTGTCAATCTTTGGCCCTTGCTGGAGAACACCGGCTTCTCATTATTGTGGAGTTACTTTAAAGATGAGCGGTGGCTAATTTGTGTTTTTCTTTGGTAATTTCAGATCGAAAAGGAGGCCTTCGAGGAAGCAGAAAAGATTAGAAAAGCTAAAGAGGAAGAGGTAATTTGCTGGGTTATTTGCTCATAATATTACCTGAGCTTCCATCAACAAGCTTTCACCATAATAGAATATTTCCAAATAATTTGAGAATTTACATGTACAGGAAGCTCAAAGAGCAAGAGAGGAAGGTGAAAGGAGGAGAAAAGAAAGAGGATATGATCGACGCCACCGAGATAGACACAGAGATAAATACAGAAGGGTATACATGCCGAATACTTGAATCTTTTTAATTTTTGTGTTTAGTATATTTTCTTAGTCACTCAGATTTCCTTTATGCTTTCTTAATAAGAGTAACGTTGTCCTGGGGCTTGAGCAGAACCGCTGCGCCTATTACTACTTTCATGGCTACGTCATTGGCTCTTTCCCGGGTTCTTATAATTGTTAGAACACTATGAAAAGTACCAGATGTTTATGCTGATGATTTTTCTGAAACAACTCGGTGTATTTTGTGTACCTTATGATGATTGTTGTGTCTAGTTATGAGTTCATGAATGTTAATTCTGATCAAAGTGTTTCATTTCGCGCAGCATTATTCCCGGGACATGGATGATTATCACGTAAGAATCAATCTTGCCTTTACTTTTCCTTTCTCAAGCTTATTACACTAAAATAGATAACACTTTTAATTCACTTGTATCCTTAAATCCCCACATTTAACCGAGTTATTTCTATCAAAACAAATGTTCTGGGAATCGTTCAGTTATTTCACTCTGCTGTTTAAAACCCCCTCCCCCCAATCTTATATTCGCTACAGTCCACATTGCTGGATGACTCCTGGATTTGGAAATTTGATCATTGCAAGTGTTTCTTACTTCTTAGCGAACCTAGAGAGTGTCAGCATTTACTGTCCAACACGTTCTGCCCCACATGATTATTTTTATCTGGTATGCAGGATGAGCTTTGAAAGAGGCTTTCAAACTGTCGTCAGCTCTCTCTTCGGACAGCGCTATCAATACCTCGGAATGTGAAACAAGCCACAGTTTTTTTTTCCTTTGGGTGGGGGTGGGGGCGGGGGCGGGGGCGGGGGCGGGGGCAGCCCTTTCTTTCCTCGTTGCTGTTGTTCATTTCTGAAGAAATATATTATTATCCAGATATACTGAATAATTGTCCGAACTTTTTCTCTATTTATTTCTCCTTTGTTCTTGTAATCCCATTGAAATGAAATCCTCATTTAGCATTCATAGAACTCTTAAGCTTCGTTTTACATCCTACATGAGTCGTTTCACAGGAGAACAATATACATAAATAAGTAAAGTATAAGTTATCTTCATTAAAGTCACAAAAATAACTCATGTGTTTTCATAACATAAGCTTCATACCTCCTCCATCTATATCAATATCATCAAAGATGGTAGCAGCATAATTATCCGAATCTAGTGTCACCCCATCTAAAAATATTACATATAAAATTTAAAATCGTGCTTCAATAGATGGTCAAAATGTATATGAACCTCATAGAAGTAAATGTTTATTAAATTACCTTCAATTTCAACAACTCATAACCAATTTCAAGCAATGTTTAAGTGATCTTTGAATGGAGTCTACTATGAATACAGGTCCTATAATCTATTGCGAGTGCTAAAGGCAAACTCTAAAACAATAATAGAAGAGGTCTTGAGGGAATATTGTGGATCATATAGCTACAACTCTCATTATCCCGCCAATGGAAGACCAATACTTGTCAAAACATTTAAGCAATTTTAAGTGGTTTTTTAATATAGGAATAATGGGTTGTTTCCTTAAACTTTTCTTCTCTAAAGTGCACTACTCTCACTAATATTTTCAATCTCTCTTAATTATTTCCAACTCATATTTAACAATTAGATTTAAAATATGAGCACAATAAATCATCATTAAATATCAAAGTCACAAATGCAAATAGAAGACATCTCTATGGTCCCTTCCTGAGAAGAAAATTTCTATAACATAAACGAGTCAATACATCCAGAACAGCCCTCCATTGATTCTCGATTATTTCAGACAAAAACCAGATGCATGCCGGAAGATGTTGAGATTATCTGGGCAACAATTAATAATGCAGTAGTACGAGCTCTGTATGTCATTGGATCGTTTGCAAAAGAAAAATGTTAAAATCAGCCATAAAATTTGACAATGTGCTGCTATACGAGTGATTTCTGAGCCTTCCCTGCAAGATAATTACGTTTAATTTCCTAAGCACAACATGGATTCCCATTCAAAATCAGAATCGTAATTTAATTTACAAAACTTGCAGTCCCAATGCAAGAGATGCAAATCTAAAATCCCATCATAAGTTCCACTCGTATTGGGCTGTTGAACGCATACATGTTGGAAGGACAGTTTAACCCCATCATCGTCGTCTCACAGCAGGACTGGGCCCACGCTGGATTGCTGCTGCTGGCTGGGCACCCGATTGGCCAGTCGCTTGTTCCTCGGGCAAATTCATCGCTTGAGTCATGGCATTCATCACAACGAGTCCAAGAGGGATCAAGTACATCCACTGAGAAAAATGAGCCCTCCACAGGTTAAAATTCTCTTCTTCATACCATGACTATGAGCTTCCGTATAAAAATTTGCAGTGTCCAAAAAAAATTCAACTAGCGGAATACTTACATATTTAGCCCAAAAGGACCTTTCTGGTGGTGGTACGGTTTCACCCTCTCCTAGTTCTCCTGGCACATCTTCAGCAAATGTTGGAGTTCTGAAGAAAGTATATACAGAGAAATAAAAACGACATTTTGAACAACAAATGCAAGAACAAGGAAAGCAATTTACACAACAGTGGGTGGTCTCATATCCCTTGGTAACCTTATATTTTTGTTTCTTTTATATTTCTACCTCCAAAAATTTTAGGACTGCTCCAAATAAGTAGAACTTGACACATGAGAAGAAAAAAGTGCAGAAATAGGGAGGTGGATTTACTCGAAATGAAATCAGTCACGGGGGTTACACGACAGTTTTGGTTGGCCTGCTATTTCTTTTCTGATCATTTGGTAATTAAGTGTTTTGAACCACAGTTTAAGTTGAAAAGAAAACTCTTATTAGCTTTACAATTCAGAAAGTTTATTGCTATAACATGGTGATAAATAGCAAACGAAGCACATCAGAAGCAAATTCTCCTTGCATCCTTCAAGACTCACTTCAAAAAATACCACACAAAAAACAGTGTATGCCCCAATATGAGGCGTCTCAAAAATGGAGTGCAAGAAAAATATACAAATACTTAATTCTACCTCGGTGCCTGCTCGCTATTCTTCAGAACTGTATGAGAGTTGAATGACCACTTTGCAGGCTAAAACAGAAAGGAAAGAAACATCTGTATGAGAGATTATGCAACTGGAAAAACTTTAAAATGTCCTTAAAACCTCCATCAATCCTTGCATATTTCAGAGGTTTCTTGTAGTGTTGTCAAAGGCGAAAGGTGCTAAAAAAAACCAAGCCAGTAAAATGTCCAAGGCACCCGAAAAAATATATGTATGACATTATATTATAATATATAAATCTATAATATATATCTTCCCTGTTAAGATTAGATCATTAGAATATCAAAATATACATATATATATAAAATATTATGACATGGTCATATAAAGTTATATTTTTCACCCTTGAAACAAAATAAGATAATTTATAGTAACAGTGTTGTCAAATCTGAAAGGTGCCATGCCCAAGACGCTAAGCACTCGCCTAGGCAGCACTTTGTTGAAATTCATTGCCTGAGGCTGATTAAGGCATTGTGGCCTTGCCTCACCTGTAGCCCTTAAGCGAGAGTCTCAGTGCCTTTTTACAACACTCATGTCAGTTTGAGTAAGGAGATTTTTCATTTGGACAAAATAACATGAATAATGTGATCCTCTATGAATAGAATGCTTGGCGAGCAGATAACTTCTCAGCATACAAAGACACAAAAAATGCCAAGAGGAGAGCAGGGACAAATATACTGAGGCTTGTCCCAAGGTGCATCTTAGGAAAAAAGTAAAAAATTAACAAGTGTTTTGGCAGGGAAAGAGCATGTTTTGGATACTCATCATGGGAAACTTGGTAGGCTATGACACAAACCATCAAGCATCTCCCATGATCTCTGTAGAGAGAAGCCACCAAAAACAAGGCCTAATTTTATAATCAAGAAATATGAGAAAGCAGCTACAAGTTGTGTGGCCAGGAGGTCACAATTTAAACTATCTGTACAAGTTTCAGATATTGAGTAATTAATAGTACTATCATTCTCCAATAAAAAAATTGAATTATAGGGCTCAATCAGGAGGAAAGCTAAGAACTTCTCCTCCAACTATATGCTTACAGTTCTGAAAACAACATTGATGCCCAAATTATGGTCTCAATAAAGTCCCGTCTATGGAAGCAACTTAGTTCCAGTAGTTTAATATGTTATAGTAAGAAACTCTACAGAAAAGGAAAAAGAGATTCTAACTTACAAATCTCAATTGCCGTGGGTACGGGCATGCCCCAGGGGAACCATAATTGACAGCCAAGATATTAACACCTTCCTGCAACAAAAGATGAAAAATAACACCTTTCTGATTATGAAATGCACTTGAAAATTGCAGAGACAAATTCTTTTTCCTTTTATTATGATAATTGAAGCATGCTTTTATAGCCTTAGTTTTAGATAGGGCAGAAACAAGATATACATAGCATAATCCAACATACCCCCACGGTTACCTCATATGCTCACATCATCATGAGAGGAGAATTAGTAACTTGAAAAAACCCAGATTAGGTTTTCTTTTTAAGTACTCAAATCTCCTATGAGACTTTTCCTTTAGCTGCTTATTTTTCATGATAGAAACTAATTTTACAAAGAGAGAACAAGGATGGAAGTATTAAAAGGTAAACATTCTTATGACAATGTAGCATATCTCCCTCAGAGCCTAAAAGCACCACTGGGAGAAAGAAACCAAACTAAGAAAGTAATCTAATCAGAGACAGCAGCAACTAAGGAAATGAACAAAAGTGCCATTCTACCCTGCAAAAAAATTTACAGACAATGTTGATGCTTAAAATTCCTCGCATTCAACTCAAGACAAACATTGAATCTCAGCCAAAATAGCAAAATGCTCTAAAAGCAGGCAACCCTTCCACTTTTCTATAAAAGTAGAAGCAGCTCACTAATCATATCTCATGCCATGCATATGAGCATGTACGTGTACCAACATACGAGAGGCATGAAACCTAATATTTTTTAGACAACAAAAGCTTCAGTGGTGTATTAAATTACTCGTACTCATTCAATATGATTTTATTGGATTAAGAACATAAATTGTTTTTATCAAACAAATTATTTTCTTAAGCTCCTTAAAAATATTTACCTTTTATAAGGTCAAGTGAATCAGAAATCTAATGTTACCTGAGTTTATAGATAAGTAGAAAAGGCAGTGAGTGGCACATGGATTCGATTCCTGGCTGTGCCATGTCACTAATGACAAGTACAAGTTCAATGTGTTAAATAAATTGAAAAGGTAGTTTGGTTTGACCTATTTAAATTAAAGCATAGTCCAATCACATTCACTATGGTCAGATAGGACCGTAGGTGAACTAAGGTTACCGATTCTCTGGTTCCATTTCAGTGCATAATTGGAGAGCTCATTGAATTCAAAAGGCAAGAAAAATCTAAAAATTAGTGTAAATAAAATCATGTGCAAGAACAACCTGTGCTTATTCATCAGCGAAGACTGAGAGCAAAAACAAAGGATTATAGCGTCCAACAATGTTTGAGAAAGACTTAATGCATGAAAATACATTTTTAAAGAGAAACATGTCATAGAAGAAACTCCTGGAGAGAGAAATGTTAAGAAAGATTTAATGTTATGTATTTACTTCAAATTTGATCACAAAACAAAATCCGGAAGAGAAAAGGCAGGCATGAATCATTAATCAGGGAGCCAAAGATTACCGTGTGTATAACAAAGTGCTCATCCAAGCCATCCCGCGGAAGACATCTCTGTAGTTGAAGAATAATGAAGGTTAGAGCTGTATTGAATTGGAATTTCCATATGCAATAATCATTAAGACAAGAGAAGCACATAAACAAAGGTGTGAAGGATATGGGGTGAGTATCATATACATAGATATATGATAATGTGGTGCCACAACTATAGCCAGCTCCATAACCCTTCCCAACTTGTTAAACCTAGGGTTTGAAATTTTAAATTAGTGTGAAATTGATGCTAGATATTCTCAGGATTTATTCCAGAAATCTCATAAAGCAGCACTAGACACACAAATTGAAAACGAGGATTCATGTACCCTACTTTAACATTTTGAGATTTCAGTTTAGTTGAGGTTAGATGAATTGATTCATTAATTGGACTTTCAGAGGCATTTATAGTCTTGCTATACAGTGTTCCATTATGTCTTAGACCTATAGCACTCTGCAAAGAGAAGAATCACTTGTGTTTGATTTAAACTTCAAATTTACAATTTCACGCTACAAAAAACTTTGGTAATCTTAAGTCCAAAGTATAGGGTTTTTTCTTCATTACTACATAAGATTTGAACTTCACTAACGAATGGTATGGATAAGCAAATTCAAAATCATACAAATAGTCAAATATCTCCATCTAGAGAACAAATGAAATCACAAAAAAAAGGAAAGGAAAGGTTTAAAGGATGGATCTAGAAACACTGCTTCGATAAAACTAATTCTTCACAACTTTGTTAAGAATTCAGTTATGGAAAAATGTCTTGTGCAAGCCAAACATCACAATTTAGAAAAAGAGTCAGGATATTCATGTAGTGGTAATATTTCCAGACAAAAGGATGATAGAAAACATATAAAACTAAGAATAGCTTACCATTAGAGAGTATTAAAGAAAAAAGTTGAAGACGAAAGAAAACTCTATATCCCAAGCCAGTAGCCTTGAAAAGGTTCTAGACCCAATGAGGCAAAACACCTTTAGCAGAACTATACAAACATACATGAATAAAGAAGCATACATTGGTTCAATGTTATTTTCTTGTTTTTCCCTTTTATCTGACTTATGGGGTTTTAGCAACACATATCCATCCAGTTTTACTTACATGCAAAAGGGGGAAGATGGAAAATTTGAGAGATATAGTTTTCGTGGGTTAGATATGAGCTTAGATCCAGAGATACTGGAATAGACTTGACTCGTGCTTTTTGTTAGAAAAGTAGTTGAGAAAGACGATATAGTAACCATTACATATAGTCCTCTGCTAAGAATTGAGGGCCTCACAATTTAATGGCATAAGCAACAATAGTAGAAGATTGACTATTCATACCAGTGCTCGCCTGATATGCCTAACGATCTAGGATAGCCAGTCCATAAAAGGGGGTTGTTATTCAAATAGAAATTAGTAATTCGAAAAAACAAGAAAAGGGAGAAAATAATAAGCTGAAGTGTCAACTCATCTTTCATATTTAAGCAAGCAATCACAACATCAAGCTTTAGAAAGAAAAAAATAATAATGATTATTTTGGGCAACTTACAGCTCTGACAGATGATATGACAAAATCCTTTCCAGTAGGGTTCAAAACATTGGAAGGCAGTCTTATCCTGTAAAACTCATCCTCTTCCAGCAATTTCTGCAAAAAGAATAATCAAACTAACTTGCAAAGTGCGAAATCAAAAACATCAAGAATATAACAAAGATGTTGGGATTACTTGGAATTTCTGTTTCTCCACCTCCGTGAAAGGATTTCTTGAAAACCGCAGCTTTGTTAGTGTCTGCATCAGTTAAGCAATGGATTTGGGCTTTAGAATTCCCGAGATCTTGAAAATTAAATATGGAAAGAAGAAGAGCAAACCTGAGCACCGTGACTCCAAGTTTTGAGGCGCGCAGAGAAGGTAGCAGCAGGGAAGAAATCGGAGTCGCCAAAGGCTTGTTCAAGGGTTATTTGGATTTTTGAGTCCGAATCTGAATCCGAATACTTCCCTCGGGTGGGAGTTGATCTGGTGGGTACGACCGGATCAAGGATTCGTTCTTGAGGTTGAAGATTCCCTCCCTCGAGGCCGAACTCTTCGTCTAGTTCATCGGATTGGAATGCGTGAAGAGATGAGATTACGAGGAAGAGAGCGAATACCTGGAGCAATGCCGGATTCTTCATTGTTTTTCCTTCCTTGCGTTCGTAGAGTAGAGAGGAACTGTTTGTTTTCAAGGGGTTTGTTTTGGTAGCGTTTAGTACGTGGCTTTTGTTAAAAATTTAAATTTTTTTATTTAATTTATATATATATATATATAAATTAGTTTGTTTTATTAATATTAAAAATAAATTATAGAGAGTAAAAATATTATTTCCATATATTTTCAATTAAAAATTATTATTTAAAATCAATCATTATTACAATATCAAATGCAAGTTATTTTCAAAAAAAGCTTTTCAACATGAGTTTTTAATAATTTTAAAGAAAAAATATTTGCTTTAAATTAATATTTTTTATGTTTTTGAGTTATTTTGATGTATATATGCAAGAAATGAATTTTAAGTTATAAAAAAATCGAAGCATTTCCAAGCAAAATATATTTTGAAAAACAATTGCTACTATTATCTCAAACACTCATTTACTCTATAATATTAACCGATTAAATTAATTTAAATTAATTTAAAAAACTAGAAGAGTAAAAAACCTCTGATCTTTCAATATGATTTTTTTTATCTTTTTTAATTAAAAAATAATATTTTAATTCAAGTTTTAAATTGTATTTATTGAAAAATAAACTTAATAATATTTTTTAGTGTTAGTGAGGTAGAATTCTTGAGAGGGGTTCACTAGAGGTGAGCTTTTCCTATCAGAATGTTAGGAAAAGTAGATTGGGATAATTAATTTATTTTTTATCATATTACCTTTCACTTTTTAGAGAGATTGTAAATTGTTTTATGGTTGGAAAAATGTTTTCAAAATGCTTTTATAATGTTGAACAATAAATCATTTTTCATAATGAGTGAATTTTCATCAAATATAAAAAAACAAATTATAGAATGGATGTTATCTGCTCCATAAAAAAAGTCAGCTCAAACCATAGTTGTCAATACCGTTCCGGTCATCGTTCCGGTTTTTTGATTGGAACGGAATGTTCCGGTTTTGGAGCGTTCCGGCGTGTTGTTTCAGTGTCGTACTTTATATATATATATATATATATATATATATAACAAGCATAATTAAATTTTGATTTTTTTTATTTAAAATATTTTGGTGTTTTAAATTATTTTGATGTATAGATGTCAAAATAATTTTTAAAAAATAAAAATAAAAATAGATTTTGAACCCGGAACGGAACTGAAGCGTTCCGGCCGGAATTTGGCGAACCGGACCGGAATTAAAACCGGGATAAAAATAACATCATTTTGCCCCAGTTTTATGGCCGGAACAGAACTGATTTTACAACACTGGCTCAAACACTCCTAGGTCTCCAAATCTAGGCATACCTAGGTTCTTGATTAACTTATCAAATACACGATCCTAGACTATCAAGCACAACAACTCCTAACCTTTTATTTTCATTAATTCTTTAATTTAAATATTTAGTTATATCTTATATTTTATTTTATTTTATTTTCTTATATTGTTTGGTTCATATTTTTAAATATATGTTTTTTTGTAATTGTTTTATATTTTTTAAATATTTTAAGAGATTTTTGTATTTGGTTTTTTTCTTTCATATTTGATTGAAATAAATGTCGTTCACGGATTAAGGCAACTATGCACCTAAAGGAGGAATTGGGTGCAAATACAATAAATAATGCAATTTTAAAATTAATTACTTTAAAGTAAAGAGATAAGAGAGAGAGATTGCTAACTCGGTTTTTAACGTGGTTCGGCAAGCCTACATCCACGACTCAAGTACCAACTCGTACTTGAGTATTGTACTCTCTTGCTAATCCAAGTAACATGATTACAATCCTCGCTTGATGAATCCACACCAAGACTTTTACACCACTTGAAGATATGCTCTCTTCAAGATTTTCCTTTTGCCACTTGAAGATGTACCATCTTCAAGATTTTTCCTTGGTGATGTTCCCTCACCAATATCAAGAGTTTTATACTCAACTCTCAAGAGTCTTACAATGATTATATTTGAAATACAACAATACACTCTCAATAGTGTGAATATTACAAATGAAGATCTATGATCTCTTTATCTCACTTAATAGCACTTAGAATATTTGAAGGTGTTTAAGTGTAGTGAGAATGAGAAATACTCTTTGTGTTAGGATGTAAAAATTTAAACACAAATATGAGTATTAATGAGGATTGATGATATGAAGGTGTTTATGCATTACTAATTGCCTCACTATATGATATAGAAGTTGTGTCTTTTTAAGTTTGCAATTAAGAGACCTATTTATAAGTTTCAAAAAGAAATTAGCCGTTTCTAGCCGTTTTAGTGCAACTGTCATATCAAGCGGTCGACCGGTTCACAACGGATAACCCAAGCGATCGACCAGTTCAGCTCGAAAGACAATTTGTCTTCAAGCGGTCGACCGGTTCACTTGGTAACCCAAGCGGTCGACCGGTTCACTTGGTAACCCAAGCGGTCGACCGGTTCATGCAGAAACTCTATCTTGACAAATTATCTTTTCTGAATTTCTTGAACCGATTGATTATGACTTAAACCTATAATCATCAAACCCTTTTAATGCATGCGATGTGAAGTGTGTGAGTTCATTTTAATTTGTGCTATCAAGGTAGAAATTGAGATTTACATAAAGCACTAAAATGAACACTTATTCTAAGTCTTCACTTGCTTGCATCTTGGACTTCCTGGAGTGATTTCTTCGTGTACTCCATTATGCTTGTAGATGTATTCTTTGTATAATTCTTGTTTATAACTTAATCTCATCCAAGCATATTATTAGTCCATTTTCTTTTTATTGTTATCATCAAAATATATAAAGCATACAAAGTATGACATTATATGTCAACAATCTCCCCCTTTTTGATGATGACAATAAACAAAAAAACTTAGATAAAAAATTGAGTCTCCCCCTATATTTTGTAATGCAATATATAAGAGGCATTGAACATTTTTAGCAATTTAATCTAAGTAAAAATATCATATGCAATTTCAAGAAAAAAACATTTTTCTCCCCCTAAATATATGCATATAAATTTTCATATTCTCATATTTTTCTCCCCCATTATTGATGCATTTGATATTTTCATATTCTCTCCCCCTTTGGCATCAACAAAAAGAAAATTAACATTTTAGATAAATAAAAATATAATATTTAATAACAACATATATCCAAAATGAAATTATGTCCACTAGCCAAAGAAATCAAGGGGTGATTCCTTTTGGAACCCAAATCATTTTAACATTTTTATTTTTCTTCATAGGACATGCATAAATCAAATGTCCTGATTTTCTACAATAATTACATGTATGATTTGGATCATAAGACTGTTTAACTTTAACAAAGTAGTTCTTTAAGTATTTTTGGTTTATATTACGTTTACAACCTAATCCTCCTTTGTTAAACACACTTCTCTGACTCGAAAGCATTTTCTCAAAAAAAATTTAAGCCTTGTGTGAATTTTGCGATAATTACATTTAACTCATCAACTTTTTCTTTTAAGGATTTATTATCTTCGTCAAGTTGATTAGTTTTACTACTCTTGTCATTTAAATCACATACTTTCTTTTCTAATAATTCTTTTTCTTCAATTATGCATATATGATTTCTTTTTAGGGTACTATATTTCGAACCTAATTTCTTACATTCTACATACAAATTTTCAAGTTCATGTAATTCAATATAAGACGGATCAGATTCATCATCCGAAGATAGTACCTCATTTTCACTTTCGATTGCCATGAAGCACATGTTGGCCACATGTTCTTCTTCATCACTAGAGCTTGAGTCCTAGTCATCGCTCCATGTTGCTTTCAAAGCTTTCTTTTGAAAGCAATTTTTCTTCTTCTTTTGAAGAAGGGGACAATTGGTTTTGAATTGTTGCATTTGTAGCACCTTGGAGTTTCTTTACTTGATTCTCCCTCCTTTTTGTAGTTCGAGAACTTTCTCTTGTCATTTTTTTTTCTAAGAAAGTTTTGAAACTGTCTTGTGATCGATGCTACATCTTCTTCAAGATCGTCGTGACTATCATCATCATTATCCTCGCTTTCAATTTGATGAATAGTTTTAAATGCCAAAGTTTTCTTTGGCCTTTCTTCTTGATCTTGATTATCCATAGATATCTCGTGAGTCATTAGAGAACCGATGAGCTCCTCTAATGGTAATTTTATGAGATCTTTGGCTTCTCATATTGCTGTCACTTTAGCTTCCCAAGCTTTCGGTAGAGATCTGAGAATTTTACTTACAATATTTGCATTTGTGTAAGTTCTAGCAAGAGCATGTAAACTATTTGTAATATTAGTCATACGAGTAAACATACTAGTTATGGATTCATTTTGCAACATTTTAAATAACTTATATTGATGAAGTAACATATCAATTTTTTATTCTTTTACTTGATTAGTTCCTTCGTGAGTTACTTCTAAAGTGTGCCATATATCCCTAGCATTTTTACAAGAAGATATTCTATTAAATTCACTTGTATTTAATGCATAGTATAAAGTGTTCATGGCTTTAGTATCCATAGAAAGTAATCTTTTATCTAGGTCAGTATATTCTATCATGCTTTTTGGAATCTCAATACCATTTACGGTTTTAAGTGGTCTATGAGGTCCATTTTCAATAGAAAGCCATAAATCAAAATCTATAGATTGAAAATATATTGTCATTCTAGCTTTCCAATAGGCATAATCATTACCATCAAAAAATGGTGGTCTAGATATATTCTTTGTATAATTCCTGTTTATAACTTAATCTCATCCAAGCATATTATTAGTCCATTTTCTTTTTATTGTTATCATCAAAATATATAAAGCATACAAAGTATGACATTATATGTCAGCAATAAAGTATATTTGCATGATGTTTTTTATGATTATCATAAATTGGTGTTTAGGAAACAATTATTTTTGTCATATTTAATATGAAAAATAAGAATTTTAAGATTAAAAGAGAGAGTGGAAAATGGAGTTTCCACATAGATCTTTAAAGAGACTAAAAATCATAAAACATGCATTGTTTATAGAGATTTGAGTAAAAGGTTGGTTATGATTAAGAGAATATTGAAGACAATCTTATCGCATATTTTTAAATGAAAGGTTGCATTTACTATATATTATATCCTAAATTTATTTTATATCATTTATTACCTAAGTTATTTTTCTAGGTTGTTTATAAGTCATTTTTTGTTGGTGATTTTTCATTGAGTATGTGTCAGACTTTGAATAAAAAATCTCATAACTTTATGATTTTTTAGTTTATAGTTTCATTTATTTATATCTCTTGACTTTTTTATTATCATTATTATTTAGAGAAAAAAAGAAGTTGAAAAGAATATAATGTTTGTTCCATATCAATCCTTACATGGAGAAGACTCTTGGACTTATTGTAAACTTCGATTTTTATTTCTAAAATATTTTTTTAAGTCTATGTCACTCAGTAAGACCAAGAGACATGTTGTCCTGATAGCAAAAATACAAGTTTTCAAAACATGACACTCATTTGACAAAAATACCCCAACTCTTTATTGAGTTTGTTTTAAGGTTTAAAAGGTCACGCTAGTTCTATGTCAGTAAGTCATAAGTTAGGAAAACCTAACTATTAAACCCAAGTTTAATTAAAAAAATTACCATAACTTGATGAAAACTTGTTGACATTATTTTGAAACTTTTTCAAATATAAATATTTATATGTATATACATACATAGAGAAAAAAAACACAAACATGTAATTCTAAAAAATAAAGGTAAAGTTAATGTCAACCAAATAAAAATAAATATAGAGTCAAGACTATAAAAAAAACCATGATTGAATGGTAACCATACATGAATGTAGCATTGTACTATTTTATGTTTTGAATTGTAAATTGTGCATAAACCTATTAAAAGAAAAAAACAAAAAAAGAAAGAAGAATTACTTGGCTCATCTTGAGGTCAGTTATAGATAAGATAAAACTTTGGGTTCCTCTTTCTCTTTGGTTTTTGCTGCTTTTTTATTTTATTTTTATCTCAAACTGTATAATATGCTTCCAATATGCAACCTTCAAAAAACAACATTGATCCCCTATCTCAAACTCAAACAGGCTTTCTTTTTTTATTTGGATAGTTTTTATGTTTATCCTAAATATCTTTTATGATTTCCACCTTCTCTATGTTTCGTATTCTTAAGGATCCTATCTTTTGGTAAACATATTTGTTTTCTTATCATAATCAATCTATCCTTTAAATCTAAAAGGGTGCTTTTATTTCTATTTTCACTTTATTCCCTACTTTCTCCACATTTAAATCCTTTTATTATGCTTGAATTATCTTTTCTCTAAATAATAATTATATCTTTAATTATGATATTAATGAACCTTTAAGTTCCAATCTTATTGATGGTTGTCAAAACCTCCATAAATTAATTCTAATTTTACTATCACCAAAACGATAATTTAGTAGTATGGTGGTAGAGATCAGGTCGAACCTAAGGGAAATTGATTTATTTTCCTACAAATACCAAATTAAAAAAAAAGGTGGTTTGAATCAACAATAATTAAATAAATAAAAGTGTTAAATCTTAATGAAAGTAAATCAATATGTTGGCAACTCAGTTCAAAAGAGGTGATTCTTCCATTCTTACAAATCAGTTGATCCTAGAAGTTAAATTAATATCCTTTCAAATCAAGCAATAAATTAGGCTTCCATTAAAGTTAAGGGAAATCTAGAGACATGTTAAACTAATCAGAATAAACTTCTAATTAATTCCATATCATCAAGTTAATTAAGTATGGAGAAACATCCTTCTTCACTCAACAATAGCTTTAAAATCAAGATCTATGCAATTTATTCCAACATTCAAAAGCTTGAATATATACTCGTTCTATTCATCCTATATAAATTAATGTGATAGATAAGACAATCAAAATAATTTATTTGCTTCTTATTCTTGTTCCCCACAACAATTATAAATTGAAAGAAACATAGAAAGCACATAAACTATATCAAACTAATTCCATAAGCATGAATCCAAAATCAATAAGTACTTGAAAGTGTAAGAATTATAATGGAAATGGTACTTCTCACAACCAATAATGAAGATGGATGTTATCCCCTTGGAACCAAAAAAGTGAATTAACTGGTCATGTTTTTGTAAGTTGCTGCGAGATCTGAAAAAGTATAGGAGGCCCTTTTTGCTTTCGTGTATCTCCTATTTGTTATGGAAGGTTCCTAGCCTAATGTTGACAATAAAGCTAAAAAGGAGGAGATACATATTGTAGAGAAAATCTCTCCAATCCTTGATAGATTAGGAAACACAACCTGTCATCCAGCTTGCACTAGGATTTTCGTATTGTAGATGATTTTTCCTAACTTTTAGCCTTTTCTTAAAGTTGTATTCTTGAATGTTTAGATAAATTTGGGGTTTTGAATCACTTGATTTCAACATTGTATGCTCTATATATACCTAGTTTAGTGTTAGTGCGCGAATAGAGATAGGGTTGACATTGTTGTTCCAATTGGATGGTCAAATCTGCATTGAATTTCTCCTTATGATACTTTTCCAACAAGCTTGATGCTATAATTCCAATTTTGAAACTCCTCTTTAGGAATTAAAACCAACAACAAGCAATAAAAGTCCAAAACATAAAGTGCAGAGTTTCCTATTTTATAGCAAGTAATCCACAAAGTCTCTTAAACATGTCAAACCTATAAAATAACTTTAGATACATTGAAATAAGCTTAAAAGATGTTAAAAAACATAATGTAAAAGGAATAAAAATAGATGTATGTTTTGCACTTGTCACTCATCTTATTATCTAGCCTTTTCAATTTTATTATACCCCTATTGCTTCCCATTTTATAATCTACCATCATTATTATATTCTTTTTACTCAAAGCCTTTACTACCACATTTACCTTTCAAGGTTGGTAAATCTATTACAAATTCAAAATCTTTAATCATTTCCACCCATCTCCTCTCTTCTATGTTCAATTATTTTTGTAATATAAGATATCTTAAACTCTTATGATCAATAAAGATTTAAAGTTAAGACCTGCATAATTAATTTTCTCAAACTCTTAAGGCAAATACCACCAGTTCCAAATCATGAATTAGGTAATTAACTTTATGCATATGTAATAACTTATCCATGTTACATAAAAACACAACCCAATCCTTCTTAAAAGCATTACTGTACACCATCAAACATATCGTTCCAAATGGAAGTGTCAGAACATGAGTCGCCGTAAGCTTTTTCTTTAACTTCTGTAAACCATCATCAAACTCATTTGACCATTCAAACTTCACATTTTTACGAGTTATTCATATCAAAAGAGTTTTAATAGTGAAATATCCTTCTTTAAATCTCCTATAATATTCAACCAACATATGAAAACTTTGGATTTCAGTCATGTTTAGGGGTCTCTTCTAATTCAATACAACCTTCATTTTTCTTGGGCCCACCAAAACATCCTTTGTTGTGATGATATGTCCTAGAAAAACCACCTTTCCAACCAAAAATCATATTTTTTTCAACTTTGTATATAATTGATGACATCTTAAGGTTTGTAATACATTTTTAAGTGTTGTTCATATTCTTAAATAGAACTAGAATAGACTAAAATACTTTCTATGAACACCACCATATGTTTATCCAAACAGACTTGGAAAATTCAATTCATCAAATCCATAAATTTAACTAGAGAATTACTTAATCTTAATAACATTATTAGGAATTTATAATGTTCATGTAGAGTTATAAAAGTAGTATTTGATATATCCGAATTCTTTATCCTCAATTGATAATATCTTAGTCTCATATCTTATCTTTAAAAATATTTTGCTTCTTCAATTGATCAAATAAATTATCTATTCATGGAAGAGGATATTTATTTTTTATTGTTACCCTATTCAACTTCTTATAATCAATATAAAATTAGAGAGTCCCATCTTTCTTTTTCACAAATAACACTATTGCTCCCCCACAAGGAATAATTAGGTCTTATAAACCTGTTTACCAACAATTCCTTTAGATATATCTTTAGTTTTATATAACTTTGTTGAAGTCATTTTATAAAGAACTTGTGCAATAAGAATAACACTACAAATGGTATTTATGAGCGCTTCTACTTCTCTTTTTAGAGGAAAACATTGGCAACTCTTTTAAGAATACATATGGAAATTCATTAACCATGAAGATGTTTTTCAATTCTATTTTTCCTATTCCTTACTTTGAAACATAAGTTAAATAGGTTGCACATCCTTTACTTAATAATTCTTATTCAATTATAATTGATATTAAACAATTTAATACAATATTTATTTTCTCTTTAAATACCTTATGTTTTCCATTTATGACTTCTAATATTATAGTTTTGGCATACTTGTCCCAATACACCAAAACTATTAGAATTGAATCGAATGATGTCACAATGTCAGTTATACCTTAATAAGTCAGATTTAATCTTTCTCCCAACAAAGAAAACATGTTGCGTCACGTAAAACACAAGTTTATTTTGTTAATCCATGATTGCTAGGTTTACAACATACAATTGACTTATATAATGTTTCAAATAACCCTAATAGATCTCTATATGTAGGTTGATTTGAGCCCACTTACAAAATTGACCTAAATATGTAATAATAATAATCCAAAAACTATGAGAAAGTAATAAAAAGAATAAAAATCCTAAATTAATATCCTAGATATGATAGTATTAGATTTATCATCCCTAAAATGTCCTAAATAAACTAGAAAATCTAATTTGATCTCAAATCTTAAATAGCTCAAGCCAACTTTGGACCCATGTGGCTTAGACCCATAACTATTGAAATGAACCAAATAAGTCCCAACATACACTCCAAAAAATATTTCTTGCCCAAAAGGATTAAAACAACAAATTTCATTACCTTGTTATGACCTATATCGCAAGACATTCCCGCACTTCGATTGATCTACAATTTCACCCCTATAGAAGTATATCTCTAGAAGCGTGTGGTAAAGTTTCAGTTCAATCCAACATATAGATATAAAGATATGATCAATAATCTATAACTGAACAGTATAAAACTTTATGTTAAAGTTTGAAATTGACAAATCAATGGTATAAAATAATCATATATAAGTATAAGATTTGATTAAAGCACACAAGGCTAACTAAAATAATCATTTATGAGAAATCAAAATTTATAACTCAATGACATTTAAGAGGAACTTAGAGAAACCCAAAATTACCCTAAAAACCTAAAGTTGGCCTAAACCACCACCACAAAGCATAAACCTACAAAAAAAAATAACCTAAGCACACATAACTTGACCTATTTAGTCCATAAATAACTTATGGAAACAAAAAAAAAATAGAATACTAGCTCAACCAAAACACACCACAAAATTTTAATAATGCATTTCCATTATCAAAACATTATTACATCAATTTTAACATTGTTTTTCAAATTCCTTAACATGTACAAAAACTAGATTGATCTTATCATTAGTTAAAGAACAAGATGAGACCCAAATACAAACATATCAATAATCAATGTAATAGTGGAGGGGGGGGTGTTTTCGGTTATTCATTTATTCGTGCACAGTGAAACTATGCAAATATCTTAGAATAAACAAAATAAAGGCCTAGAGTTGGGGGCATTGTGGTACTTCCCTCCCTGTTTTTTGTGTGGTTATTATTAGGTCCAGAGGTGTATAGGTAATTTGCTATTTTTTATTATTTCTTTTCAGAAACATTGCAAGCGCGTCTTACGGACGAGCGAGCAGTGTTTCCCGCGCACACGCCTTTCAGGAGGTGCATGTGGCGTTTGTTGGTGAAAACTGCCCATCAGTCGTGTCACCTGGTGCGCCTCCATGTCCTCTACCTCCCGGTACGACATGTGTCGCGTTACAATGGTCGATAAATCGCCGCTGGACGGGTTTTTCAATTGAGACTTGTTGTATATGTTCATTTTCATTTCAATCCTTATTGTTTTGAGTTTTGATCTGTTTTTGGTTATTTAATTTTTATGGTATGCAAGTTTGAACTTTTTTTTAATTTTGTCCTACAATTGAAATTGGTCATATATGTTATTTTTTTATTTCAGTCCTTATTCTTTTAATTTGTAAACAAAATCGCACTGCATTTTTTTTTTTAGAATACCTTTATTTGCTTAGGTCCCAAGGTTTTTATTTTTTTTCAAATTTGTCATTCGATTGGAATTAATTATATATTTTATTTTTTTATTTCAGTCCTTATTCTTTGAATTTTTTATTTGGTATTAATTCTTTTGGTTTCTATGGTCCTTCTTGGACAATATTTATTTTTTATCTGTATTTATTCATATATGCTTTTAGTTTTTGTTTTTAATTTTTGTCGTTTTATTTTTTATTTTTATTTTGTCTAGTCCTGAAATTTTAATTTATGTTAGTGATAATTTTAAAATCAACATTTCTCTCTTTTTCCCTTTGTTCTTTTTTTGTGTGTTTTCTATAATTTGTATGTTTTTTCGGATCACATGATTTTATTATTTGCACAATAATAACAATAATTTTAGTGATTAGTTTTATATTTTTTTGTAAAAATGTTTGCTTTTTTAATTCTTTTAGGCAATTTAATGATTTTAATTGTTTGAGCAGTAATGTTGATATTAATTTTAGCTATTATAGTCATGATAATGATGATAATGTAGAGATGGATTTTCAATGATGTTTTCTTCTTTTTATAGATAGAAAATTAACTACTTATTTTTAATATTTGATTATTGTAGGTGTTTTCACAATTTATATTTTGTTTGTTGTGTTTCATTTAATTTAAATTATAAAATGAATTCAATAATTCAGATATCCAAATCTTCTTAGTTTTTAATGATGATGATAATTTTATGCTGGTTATTTGGTTGAAATCTACTAAATAGATAAATTTATATCAATTTAAAATTCATATATTTTATAAGAAACTTGCACTTCACAACAATTTTGCACAAATTTATTATTTTTCCTAAATTTATATTATAATAAAAAAATCTCGCACAATTAATATTTTCTTACATTGAAAAAAAATGGTTTCAGTCTCGACGAGGCGTGAGTAAATGACTAGTAAGGTATAATCGGCTAGTTAGGTATAATCATACAATTAGGATAATTGATCTTTGTAAAGAAAGTGTTCACCAATCAAGTGGTGTTGATTATAGCCTCTAAGGAGATCGAAGATGCCACTTTCATTTGTGTAAAAATGGTCTTTCGATCAACCATTTTAGTTGGAGAAAAAAGGCACAGTGACCCAATGATGTGTCATTGATTCTTTTCATTAAAGTCTAAGTGATACATTATCTATACAGCTAAATCAGCTCGCGGATTTATCGTGGATTTGAATTGTGAAATTACTTCCTAATATAAGTATTGTTTCTATACTACAACAGCAAAAAGAAGTCGTTTGGCCAAGTGGTAAAGGCCTACGCCTAATTCC
Source organism: Salix exigua (assembly GCA_032356905.1). Lineage (NCBI taxonomy): Eukaryota > Viridiplantae > Streptophyta > Magnoliopsida > Malpighiales > Salicaceae > Salix > Salix exigua. The sequence continues at coordinate 13,555,917 of CM063606.1, read as the reverse complement.
CCACAGCAAGAGTTCGAGTCTCTCAGCCTACAAAAGATTTTTGATTTTTCTTTTTAACAGTAATGAACAATGATTTTCAATGTTCATTATTGTTTAAAAAGGTTATTTACTTTTTTTTAACGAGTTTCCTTTTTTTAGTAAATAGGGTGTCCGAGCCAGCTTGCATGCACCACAATTAATCTTTAGATCCATTTTTTTTATAAAAAAAAATTCCTGTTTTTTTTCCACTTAGACATTTTTTTTGGTTTTCTTATAACTGAAGTGTCCAAGTCAGCTTACGCGCATCGTGATTTTTTTGCCCACGTATACATTTTTTTTATCTGCAGACCCATTTTTTTTCCTGTTTTTTCCCCGCTTATACATATTTTTGTTTTTTTATAACCAGGGTGTCTATGCCAGCTTATGCGCACCACAATTTTTTTCCACATATATATTTTTTTTATAATAAGGGTGTCCAAGGCAACTTACGAATAATTCCCGGATGCACTTTTTTTAAAACATTTTTTCCCACCGATAATATGTTTTTATAATTGGGGTGTCCGGGTCAGCCTACGCGCACCACGAATATTATTTTATAGAATCGTTAAAGGAGATTGCAATTTCAAACAGTAATGGACAGTGATTTCAACTGTGGTTTTTGTTGTTCATTACTATTTGAAAAGGTGAATTGAACTATGGCTTTGGTGGGAGATGACAAGGGTGTTTGAGAATGCGTTTGGAAAGCACGTTTGAAAAAAAAATATTTTTATTTTATTTTTTGTTTTAAATTAAAATACTTTGGTTCTCTAGATAATTTTAATGTGTTGATGTAAAAAATAATATTTAAAAAATAAAATAAAAATATCATTTTGATGCATTTCTAAACATAAAGGTAAAGAAATTATACAATAAACTAAGGTCCTGTTTGTTTGCTGGAAAGTGGTTTCCTTTTGGAAAGTGAATTCCAAGGAAAGTGAATTCCTGGAAAGTAAATTCCTGTAAAGTGAATTCCGATTTTCGGCAATGTTATGAAAAATGAACTGGAAAATAATTTATTAATAATTTTTTTTTCAACTTTATTAAAATAATGAGGAACAAATCTTACAAATTAAAAAGTTGAATGAGAATGAAATTGAAAAAAAAATATAATTTCATAAATTATCTCAAATAAAATAAATAATAATCAAAATAATAGAGATAAAAAAATGAAAAAAAATGAAAGGTGAATAAATTAAAATGATAATAATTAACATTTCATAAATTATTTCAAATAAAATAAGTAACAATAAAAAAATGAGGACCAAATTTGATACATAAAAAATTTCAATAAAAAATGATAAGAAAAAAAATAGCAATTATAAAAATAAGGACCAAAATTAATATAAAAATTAAATTTTAAGAGATGGAATTGAAAAATAAATATTCAAAACAAATTATATATAGCAATCAAAAATTTGAGGATCAAATTTGATATAATCAGTAAATAATGACATTTCTAAATTTTTCAAAAAATCTGGAAAGTGTTTTCTGGAAAATTTGGGCGGACAACACTTTCCTAAAAACCAAGCCAAATTTTTCTTTGACTAGAAAGTGTTTTGCGTTGACCAACTTTCCGGAAGGCAAACAAACTCAGGAAAGTTTGGAAAGTGGCTTTCTAGGAAACAAACACAGCCTAAAAGACATCAGGAAAACACTATGCATTGTGAGTGTAAACACTGTGAACTGGACATTTGCTATTTATGCTTCGCATGCTCACGTTTGCCTTCTTTTCTCTTATGCACAGTGTATTAACGTTTTTGCCCCTCTAATAGGATAAAAACTGACTTTTAGGCTGAGGGTCATAGAGGTAATTGCATGCGTACGGACCCGTCTGGTCCGCCGCCTCTTTTTTTATAATATTTTTTGAAAATGGCTAAATACATATATAGCCCCTAATAAGACAAAATTGATGAATTAGGCATAAGGTTGGATCGGTAATTTACCATTATTTTTATTGTTTTTTTTAAATATTGTCGACGCGTGCGGGACTCACGACTGACAATATTTTGCCTCATGCCCTGTTTAGGTGGCGCGTGAGGGCTGATACAGTCGCCAGAAATGGGATACCGGAGTCTCTGTCGATGCGCCTCCGCTTGGTCTTCCTCCCGGTGCGGCGTGTTTTGGCACACGATGGACGTGGACGCGGCGGTGACCGATTAAAGTTGGTTTCACCGTTTCTCTCTCTCTTACACGTAAAAGTGCAGGAGAGGCCCCCGATTTTGGTGCCTTTTCACTTTGGGGCCTTGAATTTTAATTTTGTGTATGGTCCTAATTTCTATTATATAAGTTTTGATTTAGTTTGATTGAGTCATTTGATTGCAATTAATTAAATGTTAATGTTTCACTTTGGTCCTCCTTTTAATTTCCGAATTGAGTTTAAATAGCTTAATATATTTTGTACAAAAGTTTCCATTTTTGTAACTTTATCCTTTAATTGAAATTGATAATAAATGTGATTTTCATTTCAGCCCTTAAACTTTTAATTTTTGATTTTAATCCCTTTATATTTGATTTTCATTTCAGCCCTTATAATTTTAATTTTTGATTTTATTCCTTTTATTTTTATATTTCTAGAATAATCCCTACTTTTGTCCATGTATATATAAGTGTGCTTAACACAATAATAATAATAATAATTTAATTATTTTTTCTTACTTACTTTTTTGTTAATGTTTTTGAATGTTTTTTTCTCTCAGAATAATTTGATAATTTTAATTGTTTTGGCAGTAATAGCAATGATAATTTTAGATGTTAAAACTTCGATGTTACTATTTTTATAATAGGATATGGTAATCTGTTTTATTATATTAAATTTCGCATCTATAGATATTATATTTTAATTTGGGACCAACAAATCCTATTAATCCCAACAATCATAAAAATTGTTTGCTCAGCTCGTAACGTAATGCGGTCAATTTTTTAATTTTCAGGTTGTCGCACCCCAAAAATGAGCGTATGCGGCGTCGTGGCAACTCGTCCCAGTGAGCGGGGAAATTAAATGTCGGGGGATTATTTATTTTCATAAAGAGGGAGTCGCCACCTAGTATTATGGTTACTAGGAAAACTAAGACTGGTCTTTCAGAGATTCTAGGGTAAGGGACTGGTTGCGTAAAGGGAAGATTTTAGCACCCCTAGTACGCCTTACCTAAGGTAAGCTGCTTGGTATTTTTGTTTGTCTTATGATTGCTAGGATATTGATATATGTGTGTGTGTGTGTGTGTGTGTATATATAAATGTTGATGATATATTACCCTTGCCGAATATTTTGGATATCAACCCTTTAGGATTTATCTACCCAAACACCGATAGTGAATAAGAGCATATTATTCCCGCCAAATATTTTGGATAGAATTTATCCAAACACCGAACCATGAATAATAATATATTTTCCCGCCGAATATTTTGGATAGCAACCCTTTAGGATTTATCCACCCAAACACCGATAGTGAATAATAGCATATTATTCCCGCCAAATATTTTGGATTGAATTTATTTATCCAAACGTTGAACCATGAATAATATCATATTATTCCAACCGAATATTTTGAATAGAATTTGTTTATCCAAACTCCGAACCATGAATAATATGAATCATCGAAAAGTTTTTTTATATTTTTTTGAATATTGGCCAATACCCTTTGGATTTTCCAAACATGTTGTAAAATCTCAAAAATACAAGAAATGATTTTTTCCTTTGCAAAATCCATGCTAAACTCATTTTTCTCTTCAAAAAACCAAGATAATATATACATTTTCGAAAGAATAACAACTTTTAAAATATGCTAGTGTATTGGCCTTATGCAAAAAAAAACACGTTTTTTTAGGTTTTTTTATATAAAAAACAAATATATTTTTTATATTTATTATTATTATTATTTTATATTATTATTTCTGGGTGGGCTGGGCTGTCAGACCACCCCTTTGCTAATCTGGGCTGCCAGCCCAGCCGGTCTCTGGCTGGGCTGCAGCCCAGCCTTTATTAGCAGGTCTGGGCCGTGGCCCAGACGGTCTCGGGTCCAGGTCGGGCACAAAGCCCGACCCGGACCCGGTTACTTTACGCAAACAATATCTGGGATTTTCAGCAAAAACGAAGGAGACGAACAATAGAAAATAATGATTTTTCAAGTATGACAAATGGATTACCTGTTAATACCGTTGTGTAGAGAATGTTGAGGTGATTCTTTTGGTCGTGGTGGCGAAGGGAATAATGGCCTGAGGGCGCTGGAAAAAGGGCTGGAAGGTGGTGGGGCTGTTGCTGCTGCTGGTTCGCCGGAGACGATGGCTGAGCTGCTGGGGGTAGTGGGAAGCTAATGGTGGTGAAAGGTGGTGGTTTTAGGTGGTGGTTTAAGCTGACTTGAAATGTAGAGAGAGAGAGGAATGGACTTCGGTCTTTAGAGAGAGAGAGATGGAACGAACCGAATAATGAAAAAGAGAAAGAAAAACCAGATGATGGGAAGCCAATAAACTTTTAAGTTTTACGTGAGATCCTCTCCTTTTCCTCAGTTTTTCTCACGTCGTTTTTTCTACTTATTTTCCTTCCCTCTGTTCTTCGTCCCCCTGTTCTTCTCGGTTTTTAGAAGATGGTTGAAACAGAGCCGAAAGAGGGAGAGAGGGAAATGAAGGCCAAGGAGTGAAGAAAAGGAACCTAAAAAAATTTGAAGTTTTTACGTGAAATTCCCTTGGTTTCTTTGGTTTTCTCTGTGTGTCCCTTTCGTTTCCTACGGGTTTCCTTTATATAGCCACGGGAGGTTACAAAACGGGGGTTTCGGGTGGCTCAATGCTATGTCTGAAAAATGGGGGTTTCAGGTGGGTTGCTCAAGGCTATGTCTTTCAATTCCAAATTTTCATGCGGGTGGTGGAGAATTTTGTCTTCAAAGTGGGGTTTTGTTCGGTGGCACAAGTTTTGTTGCTTTTGGGTATAAAATACAGTTTGGTCCCTCCATTTGTTACTCCTCTAATTGCACCCTTAATTGAACTTAAATTTATGATCTTGTGCAATTATGTCCTTGTGAAAAATTCAAAGTTAACTTTAAATTTTGCGCACCTTTTTACTTTGGTCCTTGATTTTTATCTGTGCAATATAGTCCCCCACTCAACCATAAAACTCTTAATTTGTTCAATTAGTTCCCTGATTTCGCCTAATTGGCTTGGAAAGAATTCAAATTGATCACCAAAAATTCAAATATCACCAATTGAGCCCGAATTAATTTTAAGAACTTGATTTTGTTGACATATAATGTCATACTTTGTATGCTTTATATATTTTGATGATAGCAATAAAAAGAAAATGGGCTAATAATATGCTTGGATGAGATTAAGCTATAAACAGGTTTTATACAAAGAATACATCAACAAGCATAGCGAGTACTGTGAAGAAATCACTCCAAGAAGTCCAAGATGCAAGCAAGTGAAGACTTAGAATAAGTGTTCATTTTAGTGCTTTATGTAAATCTCAATTTCTATCTTGATAGCACAAATTAAAATGAACTCACACACTTCACATTGCATGCATTAAAAGGATTTGATGATTAAAAGGATTAAGTCATAATCAATCGGTTCAAGAAATTCAGAAAAGATAATTTGTCAAAATAGATTTCTGCATGAACCGGTCGACCGCTTGAGGTATCCGTTGTGAACCGGTCGACCGCTTGGAAGATAAATTATTTTATCCGTTGTGAACCGGTCGACCGCTTGGTTTTGTCCGTTGTGAACCGGTCGACCGCTTGATATGACAGTTTCACTCAAACAGCTATAAACGGCTAGTTTCAAACGGCCATAAACGGCTAGTTTCCAACGGCTAGTTTCTAACGGCTATAAACGGCTAGTTTCAAACGGCTAGTTTCTAACGGCTATAAACGACTAGTTTCTCTTTGAAACTTATAAATAGGCCTCTTAATTGCAAAACAAAATTGACACAACTTTCAAATCTTATATTGAGGCAATTAGAAGTGCATAAACACCTTCATATCATCAATCCTCATTAATACTCATATTTGTGTTTAAATCTTCATATCTTAACACAAAGAGTATTTTCTCATTCTCACTACACTTAAACACCTTCAAATATCCTAAGTGCTATTAAGTGAGAGAAAGAGATCATAGATATTCATTTGTAATATCCACACTATTAAGAGTGTATTGTTGTTTTACTAAAACAACCATTGTGAAACTCTTGAGAGTTGAGTATAAAACTCTTGGTATTGGTGAGGGAACATCACCAAGGAAAAATCTTGAAGAGGGGACATCTTCAAGTGGAAAAGGGAAATCTTGAAGAGGGGACATCTTCAAGTGGAAAGGGAAAATCTTGAAGAGGGCATATCTTCAAGTGGTATAAAGTCTTGGTGTGGATTCATCAAGCGAAAATTGTAATCTTGTTACTTGGATTAGTAAAAGAGTATAATACTCAAGTACGGGTTGGTACTTGAGTCGTGGACGTAGGATTGCCGAACCACGTTAAAAACCGAGTTAGCAATCTCTTTACTTTCAAGTAATTAATTTTAAGATTGCATTATTTATTGTATTTGCATCAATTCCGCCTTTAGGTGCATAGTTGCTTTAATCCGTGAATTCCAACAGATTTCGTATTGACTAAGCCTTTAATGAAAATTAATTTGATTAATTGAAGTATAATTAAGCCGTCAAGCTTAATTAAACCCTTCAAATGGACCTAAATTAATTCCTGAATATAATTACGCTTTTATATTAACCAACGACTATATGAAATTGGTCCATAAAAAATGTAATTATATTTTATGACTTAGTTTATACGCGGATTTATCTTATAATAAATTACTTTAGCTTTGGATCCGCGTTTTTTTCATTTCTGGGCACAAAAAGGGTATAATCGATTTTTCCAAAAATATTCAAAATTTTACCGACACCATCCCCCATTTTTTTTTGTTATTTTCTTATAGTTTTGGGGCATGACCTAAAATTGGGTTACAACAGTTGCCCCCTTCTTTACAATGCTTACGACTAAAGTCTTTATAAAAGACTTTAGGTTAGTAAGTGTTGTAAAGAAAGAAAAAAATGGAGCTTGTCTCATTGTGACGGGTGACCTACCCTTGTTAGGAGAGCCTCGATAGTGACAGATGACTTACCCGGGTCTGATTATGACGAGTGACCTGCCCGAGTTAGTAAAGTCTCGATAGTGACGGATGACTTACCCGGGTCTGACTATGACGGGTGACCTGCTCGAGTTAGTAAAGTCTCGATAGTGACGGATGACTTACTCGGGTCTGATTATGACGGGTGACCTGCCCGATTTAGTAAAGTCTCGATACTAACGGATGACTTACCCGGGTCTCATTCAACAATATCATATGTCTTCTCTCTCAAGATATTCGTTTTTGCTTTAACATACAAAATTGTGCTCAAAATGACAGGGTCTTCTGTGCATGGCGGCATCAAACTTTCTGATTTGACAGTGCCGCAATAACTCCACATGATCACGAGAAAAATCAATTGATACTTAAATGGACTGACAACATCTCCGACTGACGCTTGCTTCCGAAAATGGATTACTCGCACTCCCTCAAAAGAAAACCTGAATTTCCCATAATCCCCATTGATGATTGCATTAACACTCTACAAATAATATCTAGGCATATGTCCCACTTGATTTCACTAGAGAGCAGAGAACTTTGTTGTGGGCTTGCAGAAGAAACATGAATGATGCCTCTGTATCGGAATCGGTTCCTCTCAGCAATGTCAAATGTCTAATGGCTTTTGACTCTTCGGGGGATGACAAATTAAGGGACCCCTATTTCAAAACTATAGAAATGCATGTTGAAATGCATATGCATGTTTTTTTTTTACAATCTTGCCCTTTAAAGAGCGACACGTGATTGTAACGACTGCATGTTAAACAAAAAATGTGAGAATGCATGTTGAAATGTATATGCATGTTTCTTGTTTTTTTTACGGGCTCGACCATCGAGGAAAGACGCGCGATCGTAATAATTACATGATAAACAAAAACAATGGGAATACATGCAGAAATGTACATGCATGCTGACTTTTTTTTTTTACTCCTTCGAGGAATGACACGTGATCATAAAAATTACATGATAAACAAAAACAATGGGAATGCGTGCAGAAATGTATATGCATGCTGACTTTTTTTTTACTCCTTCGAGGAATGACACGTGATCATAAAAATTACATGATAAACAAAAACTTGTGAGAATGCATCTTGAAAAGCATATGAATGTTTTTTTTTTGCTCACCCGTTTAGGAGTGAAACTTGATTGTAACAATTACATGATACACAAAAACTATGGGAATGCATGTTAAAATGCATATGCAAATTTTTTTTTGGACAAAATCGTCCTTCAAGGAGTGACACATGCTTGTGACAACTGTACGATACACAAAAACCTTAGGAATGCATGTAAAAATGCATATGCATTTTTTTTTTGACAAGCTCGTCCTTCGAGGAGTGACACATGCTTATAACAATTGTATGATACACAAAAATTGTATTTCTGCTTAAACCCAACAATGCCAATTTCCTAAGTGATGATTACTGTGTCACTTATTGAATTTAAATCGCCTCGAGAAGAGTTTGCCTTAATGCAAAACAGAATGAAGGTAGCACACACCCTAATGATTGGTTCTAATCTTTACATAACAAAGGATGAATTTGCTACATTGGACTCTAAACAAGGTCTCTTGTTGTCCTAGTGATCACCTTCGTAAAGGCAATATAGGGTCTTAGCAGATAATGGGATGGTACGTATACCAATCACTACCATCTAAGCTCTCAGCGAAGAGTTGGGGTTTACACAACAAATGATGAGTTTGCTACTTTTGGCTCTAAAAAGGGTCTCTTGCTGTCCCAATGATCACCCTCGTAAAGGCAATATGGGGTCTTAGCAGATAATGGGATGATACGTATACCAATCACTACCATCTAAGCTCTCAGTGAAGAGTTGGGGTTTACACCACAAATGATGAGTTTGCTATTTTTGGCTCTAAACAGGGTCTCTTACTATCCCAGTGATCACCCTCGTAAAGGCAATATGGGGTCTTAGCAGATACTAGGATGGTACGTATACCAATCACTACCATCTAAGCTCTCAGCGAAGAGTTGGGGTTTACACAAACTTCAACCTTGACTCAAGTCATAGGTAAGCTGCTAGTCCCCCACCTAACTTAAAGTTGCACACCACAGTGATGTAATTCAAATAGATTAACAATGCATGGACATATGTACATATGCACGAAATAAAAATGCCAAGAAAATTTGCTAAAAATAAACACACATAGAATTCAAACAAATTGAAACAAATAAATCACATCAAAATATTCAAAGCTTAGTCCAATATTTTTTAGAAAAAATACCTTCCCCAGTGGAGTCGCCATTCTGTCGCACGTCCCCGCGCGGCGTCCCGGGAGGGATCCTGGCTCTCGCATGTGGAGTTGATGGAGGAGGAGTCGCCACCTTGCTGTTGAGGGTCGCTAGGAACACCCGACTTGTACTGGTCTACTCAGAGATTCAAGGGTAAAGGACTGATTGCGCATGGGGAAGGTATTAGCACCCCTAATACGCCTTACCTGAGGTAAGCTGCATTGTCTATTTAGATGTGATTTAAAATGTTTCAATAAGTCAATATTTATTCATAAAAAAATGTTACAATTAAAAAAAGAAATTGATCAGTGCTTAAAAATCCAATAAATTTTATTGATTATTATTTTTTCCTCTGAATATTTTAGATAATAACCTTTTGGAATTTATTTATCCAAACACCGAAAAGTAAATAATAGCATAATATTCCCGCCGAATATTTTGGATAAGATTTATTTATCCAAACACCGAACAGTGAATAATAGCATACTATTTCCCCGAATATTTTGGGTATAAACCTTTAAGATTTATTTATCCGAATATCAACAGTGAATAATAAATTCACAAAGACAAATATTAGTTTCGAATTTTTACAAAGAAAACACATTTTTTATTTTATTTTATATTCTTTTTTTCTTAAAAGAACAACATAATACAGAATACATAAACACAACACACACCAAGACAATCTTTTTTATCTTTTTCATTACATTCCATAATTAAAATACAATAAATTCAAATAAAACATATAAACAAAAATAAAAATACATAGAAGATCTCAGGGGCAGTTTTGGAACAGTGGCAGTAGCTGGAGGCGGGTGGCGCGTTTATCCACGCGCCACCGTCACTGGCGGCGCGTGAGGCCACACGCCGCCTGAGAAGATACAAAACAGGGGGTTGTGGACCAAGCTCTTCCCTTCCTTTCTCTCTCGCCGGAGATGGCCTCCCGGTGACCTGCAAACGAACAGAACAACAAACCAAAACACAAACAACAAAAATCGCTTCACATCGCAGATCTACCCTTCTTCTTCTCCTCCTGCTTCTGCTTTGGCTTTCTCACCGACGAGGGAGCTCCACAATGACCTACAAACAGAGGCAGCCACACAAATACAAACACAAAAAATCAATCGGTTCTCTCCTTCGAAATATTGACTCTGTTCTCGGCGATCCATTCCTCTTTCTCAAAATCTCAGGCTTGTTCTCTCTTCTCTTCAGTGGGCCAGAGGCCGGAGGCAAAAACTGGGTAGAGAGAGATGGTGAGGGAAATCAAATGGCGAGCATGGGGGTGTTGTCACGGCTGGGAAAAGGAAAGATGGTGTGACCGGAGTGAGGCCGTGGGTGCTGCTGTGACTGTGGCCGTGGGGTTGCACGGATCTGCCCTTCAATCTCCCATCAGCGGTGGCCTTCAAATGGTGACCTGCAAAACAAAACCACACACAAAAATAACAAGTAACATCACAAAAGGCAAACCATTTATGCTATGAATCCCTTTTTATTTGGGTTTGAAACACTTCTTCTCCGTTTCGCCTGACAGCTAAAGGCATGGCCGAACAAGGGAGAAAAGGATGGGAGGAGGTCTGTTGGTGGCTAGGCCGCAAGCTTGAGGGAAGGCCGATGAGAGTGGGGATGGGGCTGTTCGGAGAAAGAGGAAAAGGCAGTTGTTGTGGTGGTGCTTTTTGTGGAGAACAGGGGGCTGTGTTGTGGAGAACGGGGGTTGTGTTGTGGGAGGCTTGTGAGCAGGTGAAAAGAAGAGAAAAAATGGGCTGGAATAACTGTGCTGGCCAGCGGGAGGGCGTGAAAGGAGAGGTCGTGGGGAGCAGCTGGAGAGGGAGTGGATGAAAACCAACGGGAAGAGAAATGTGGAACGATTGTGGGCTGATCTATTTGCAAAAAGAGGAAAGAAGAGTCTGGTCGGTCTAAGGAGGATGGAGAAGAAAAGAGTGAGGGAGTGGGGCTCGTGACTGGTGGCCGGAGCCGGGGCTGAAGATGGGGAGATTATGGAAAAAAGGGAGGGGCTGCAGCAGTAAAGATGGGGCTGGCGGCTGTAGCCCCTCTAGAAAATTTTAGGGTTTTTTCTCTAAGTTTAGGGTTTTTGGATTGTAAATGTTTTTTGGTCCCTTATTCTTGTGGCCATGCACTCTATTTATAGAGTCTTCCATGGACAAAAATCACAATCAGCCCTCAGCTTGCATGTTTGTTTCAATTCGGTCCTTCATTTCCAATTTGTGCTATTTCAACCTGCATTGACTGTTAAAATCTCAATTTATTCAATTTTGCCCCTATAACAAGATTTTTTGGATTTTTGTCTTTTTTGATGTTTATTTTTTATTTTTTATTTTTTTCCGAAACATAAAAATAAGTGGGGTCAAAAATTGGGTAGCAACAGTAGTCTCCCTTCATACGATGTGCTCCCCATGCCATATCTTTACGCTTGGCGACGAGACTTTTTGTTCCACATAGTACCCTTTCTAGCTCCATTGTAATTTCTTTATTTTTACTTATGTCTAAAAACTCAAAACGATATATACTTGAAAGAGTTTCAAAACATGGTTTTGTTTGCAAATTGACACTTTTAAAGCAAATCACTATTTTATAATTTTTCCCCCAGTGTGGTGCACAAAATATATCAAAAATAAATGATAGAACGTAAATAAATATTATAAGATCATGTGCATTGGAAAAGATTTCTTGCAACGAGAATTCATGGCCGAATTTTATCTATTGAGGAAGGTTACAACATATCAGGCATAATATTTCTTTATAGAGTCAGAATTCACAGGCCTAGCTAGATCTTCTCCATCCATTCTAGATAATAGCAAAGCTCCTCCTGAGAACGACTTCTTCACCACATAAGGGCCTTCATAGTACGGGGCCTATTTACTCTGATCTTGCCCTAGTACAAACAATATCTTCTTCAATACCAAATCTCCTTCTTGGAATTTTCGAGTTCGAACTTTCTTATCATATGCTTTGGACATCCTTCTTTGGTATAATTGATGATGACAGATTGCGACTAGCCTCTTTTCATTGATCAAAATCAATTGCTCATATCTGACCTTTGCCCATTCTGCTTCATCTAGTTCGGAGTCTATCAATACTCTTAGTGATGAGATTTCTACCTCTAAAGGCATTACTGTTGGGAGTAAAATGAACAAGAAACGAAAATAATTACGAAACAGAAACAAAACTTGAGGCGTGCTAAGCACTGTCCTTAAGGATATTTCCCCAATAATGAGGTACCCTCCAGGATTCAACAAGTTCTTCCTCAAAGAGGGGAACACAACAACAGCAGAGGAAAAAATAAGAGAAGTCCAGCAAACAAGAAGAGAAGAAGAGAAGTGTTTTTTCGGGATGCCTTTGATTGAACCATTTGCATGGTATTTATAGGCTAGCATAATGTAACAGCCTAGCCATATTTATGAAATTAAAGTGGTTGTTACAATAATTTAAATTTAAATTTAAATAAAGTTGTTACAAATAATTTAAATTTAAATTTAAATTTAAATAAAGCTGTTATAATAATTTAAATTTAAATAAAGTTGTTATTCAAATTCAAATTCAAATTCAAATTATACAATTTATGTTTACAATAATTATGATAACCAAAACCGAAAATGCTTTCAAAATCTGAACTGTTAGAAAATAAATTTCAAAGGTTACAAATTTAATGTTTTCAGTTTAAGGGTTATCAAAATATTTTAAAAGAAGAAAAAGATTTCAGAGAGTATAGTCGTTGCCTCGCGCGCAGGGGGGGGGGGTGAATCGGAGGTTTTCACTTACTCAACTCATCCTCATGTGCGCGAGCTCACTTCTACTTCCTTTGTTGGTTACTACCCCATTTCAAGTTCTAGTATATAAACACTTGATGAGGGTCTTCTTTTACCAATGTGGGATAGTAGGTCCTATATATACTCTCTACACTCAAGGGATCTTTTGTGTTTTACCAATGTGGGATAGTCTTTTGAAATATATATTTATAGTTTTTACAACAATCCCCCACATATTTCAAAAGGCTTTTTAAAATAATAATAATAATAATAAATACATAAATAAATTTGCTGGATCTCTTTCACAAATGAGTATAGTGCATCTAACCTGGTGTCTTTTGGACTATGAACCAGATTATAGAAAGTATGAGATTTAACTTACAGAATTATTGGTGAAATATGTAATTTCTATGAACGCAATAATTCTCATTGTAAGTCAGGCATCTCACCATCACATTATACCCCCACAATTCCTTGCTGTTTGACTCGGTTTTGCGCTTTTAATCGGCCATGCGCGTGCCTGGTTATTCATGAGTGCTTTAAAGATTTTGCTAGTATCTTATGGGAGCGGCCCCACTCCACACTCATATAGGTGTTTCCATCAAGTGTTTATTGTATTTTGAACACTATCCATAAGGAATATGGAACTCATTAAGAACTTTATAATTCATCCTCTCCTTGATTTACAAACTAGCACTATTCTCACATCATGGAAAAGGACTTGTTTTATAGTGCTGTAAAATCATAAATAACTTTGTTGTTACCCATATGAACCTAATTCATGGGATCTCCAATCTCATAGGTTGGGTTACCATTATTTTGATTTATTACTTTAGCATTAGTCCCATTCCTCTCGATGTTTCTAATACCATCTTTCTACCAAGTGGTTTAGTCAGAGGATCTGCCAAATTCATTTCTGACTTCACATAATCTATTGAAATAACTCCATCTTTTAACAGTTGTTTAACTACATCATGTCTTAATCGAATATGTCGATTTTTACCATTGAAAGATTTATTCTTTGCAATGGATATTGCCGCTTGACAATCACAATGCATGGATATAGAAGGTGTTGGTTTTATTCCTAATGGAATTTCAATCAAAAAATTTCTCAACCAATCGACTTCATGTCTGCTAAGTCGATGCTATAAATTCTGACTCCTTGGTGGATCGAGCAATTAAGCTTTGTTTGAAAGATTTCCAAGACACTACACCACCACCTAGAATAAAAATACAGTCACTAGTGGATTTAATCTCATCCGAATCGAAATCCGGTTTGCATCACTATATCCTTCCAATACAGTGGGAAATCCACTATATAGAATACCATAATTCATGGTACCTCTCAAATATTTTATTAGTCGGATTATTGCCGCCCAATGCTCGTGATTAGGATTTTGTGTATATCTACTCAATCTACATACAACGTATGCTATATCAGGTCGAGTGAAATTCATTAAATGCATCAGACTCCCAATGATCTGAGCATACTCAAGTTGACCAACAACATCACCTTTATTTTTCTTTAACTGAGAGTTTGCATCATAAGGAGTGCTCACAGGTGTCACATCAAAATGACCAAACTTCTTAAGAAGTTTTTCTACATAATGTTCTTGTGTTAACATTATACCATTGTTGCTCCTTATAATTTTTATACCTAATATGACACTAGCTTCACCCATATCTTTCATGTCAAATTTAGATGCTAAGAAATGTTTAGTGCTATGCACAATATTCATGCTAGAACCGAAAATGAGCATGTCATCTACATATAAACTAATGATCACATATTCATTATCACTCGTCTTAGTATAAACACATTTATCCACACTAACGGATGAAAAACCATCACTTAAAATTATTTGATCAAATTTATCATGCCATTGTTTAGGAGCTTGCTTTAAGCCATATAAAGATTTTCTCAATTTACAAACTTTATTTTTTTTGATCAATAATTGTAAAGCCTTCGGGTTGCAACATATATATCTCTTTTTCTAAATCACCATTTAAAAAGGCAGTTTTAACATCCATTTGATGTATAAAGAGATTATGAATAGAAGCTAAGGCAATCAGAACTCGAATTGAAGTAATTCTAGCTACGGGTGAAAATGTATCAAAATAATCCACATTTTCTTTTTGAGTGAAGCCTTTTGCTACTAATCTTGCTTTATATTTATCTATAGAACCATTAGGAAGATATTTTCTTTTAAAGATCCATTTGCAACCAATAGGTTTTGCACCGGGAGGCAAATCAACAATCTCCCAAGTTTTATTTTGTAAAAGCGAATCTATTTCAACTTTAATTGCTTCTTTCCAAAATAAAGAATCAGAGGAAGAGACAGCTTCAGTATATGTTACTGGATCATTATCTACTAAATAAGTTAAAAATTCATTTCCGAATGAAGTTTCTTTCTTTTGTCTCTTACTCTTTATTTCCTCAATATGAGTTTCATCAATCCTATTATTATTGATAGGTGCGTTATTAATAATAGGTGTGTGAGAAATCTTTTCCTTTAATGGAAAAATATGTTCAAAGAATTCAACATTCTTTGTTTCTATAATAGTGTTGTGATCTAACACATCACTTTTTAAAACAAGAAACCTATATGCAACACTATTTTCGGCATAACCAATAAACATACAATCAGAAGTTTTTGATCCTATCTTTTTTCTCTTTGGTTCAGGTAGCATAACCTTAGCTAGA
Source organism: Salix exigua (assembly GCA_032356905.1). NCBI lineage: Eukaryota > Viridiplantae > Streptophyta > Magnoliopsida > Malpighiales > Salicaceae > Salix > Salix exigua. Next base: position 13,540,079 of record CM063606.1, on the reverse strand, counting down.
CATCCCCACACTTTTAGATATTTTAAATTTGGTGGATAACCTTTCCAAAGTTTATATGGAGTTAAACCAATTTTCTTATAGGGAATTCTATTTTGTAAATGACATGCAGATAAAATAGCTTCACCCCATAAATTATCAGGTGCGGAAGAACTAACTAGCATGGCATTCATCATTTCTTTTAAAGTTCTATTTTTTCTTTCAGCTATTCCATTTGATTCGGTTGAATAAGGTGGAGTAACTTCATGTATTATGCCTTCTTTTTCACAATAATCATTCATTAGAATATACTCACCTCCTCTATCTGATCTAACTCTTTTGATTTTTTTGTTTAGTTGATTTTCTACTTCTGCTTTATATAATAAAAACATGTTATAAGCTTCATCTTTACTTCTAAGTAGGTAAAGTTTTGTATATCTTGAAAAATAATCTGTAAAGGTCACATAATATTTCTTGCCTCATCTAGTCATGGTTTGTTTTAAATCTCCTAAGTCGGTATGTATTAAGTTAAGTAAATCAATTTCTCTTTTAACAGATGTACATGTTTTCTTAGTAATTTTAGCTTCAACACATACTTCACATTTATTCATGGATGAATAATTTGAACTAGAAATTAAACCAAGAGAGTTCATTTTCTTAAGGTAAGATTGACTAACATGTCCTAATCTAGCATGCCATAAATCAAAACTATCAAGCAAGTAAGCAGAAGATGATGCATTTTCATTCATGTTTTCAGCAACATTGAGTACAAAAAGTCCATGGTTACAATATCCCTTCCCCACAAATACATTGTTCTTTGTCATTACAATCTTATCAGATTCAAATGACATTTTGATCCCAAATTTTCCCAACAGAGCTACAGAGACTAAATTTGCTCTTATATTAGGGACATGCAGCACCTCATTCAAAACCAATGTCTTTCCCGAAGTCAATTTCAAGATGACTTTGCCTTTTCCAAGAATATTTGTTGTCCTTGAATCTCCAAGGTAGACCACTTCTTCTCCATCCTTAAAAGGTGTATAAGTGGAGAAGAAATCTTTACTTGCACATATGTGCCTTGTAGCACCGGAGTCTATAACCCAATTCTTCTCATTGGTCACCATATTAACTTGAGAAACAACCGCAGCAATGATGTCTTCTCCTTCAACCATGTTGACCATAGTTTTAGGAGGATTGTTGTTTCTCTTTCTATTACGGCATTGAGGTGCATGGTGGCCAGGTTTGCCACACACAAAGCAATTTCCCTTTTTCTTGAAACTATTGTTGGTTTTGGGTTTGAACATAGTGATATTGTTACCATTGGACTTAAATTTTTTATTAAATTTGTTCTCATACCTTTTTTGATGTGGACTCCCTTCTACCAAGTTTGCTTTGGTGGTAATCTCCTTCTTCCTTGTAGCTTGGAGCTCTTTTCTATTTGTGTCTTCAATGATGATGTGAGTGATGAGGTCAATCAATGACAATTGTTTGTGCTTGTGCTTGAGTTGTTGCTTGTAGTCGCTCCATGAATTAGGTAGTTTTTCGATGAGTATTCCAGCAATGAAAGCTTCAGGAAGGTTGATATTTTCAGCCTTCATATCTTCAAGGAGCCTATGGTATTCATTGATTTGAGCCTTGATATCTTTGTTGTCAACCATTTCCCAATGGTAAAATTTACCAATGACAAATTTTTGTTTGCCAACATCTTCGGCAGTGTATTTTGCAACCATGTTGCTCCATATTTCCCTTGCTTCCTTGTAGCTGCAATACACATCAAACAACTCATTGGAGAGAGTGCTTAAAATAGAGTGTCTACAAACCTTGTTTCCATGTGTCCATGCTTCGGCATTGTCATCATCTTTGGGATCGGCAAGAACCCAAGCCACTCCATGCAAGTCAAGAACACCAAAAATCCTTTCTTGCCATCTTCGAAAGTTCTCCCCAGAGAACACCTCAATCTTTGAGATGTCAGGAAAGGGTTTGGCCAAAGAAGGAGTGGTTGGCCTAGGCAACGGAGCAGTGGCAGCTGGAGGGGGAAGAGCAGCAACATCAGCAGCAACGTTGAGGGCAGGGGCACCATTAGCAGCAGTGTTCGCGTCCATTTTAGAAGTAAATAATATCCTTAAGATTGTTGGGAGTAAAATGAACAAGAAACGAAAATAATTACGAAACAGAAACAAAACTTGAGGCGTGCTAAGCACTGTCCTTAAGGATATTTCCCCAATAATGAGGTACCCTCCAGGATTCAACAAGTTCTTCCTCAAAGAGGGGAACACAACAACAGCAGAGGAAAAAATAAGAGAAGTCCAGTAAACAAGAAGAGAAGAAGAGAAGTGTTTTTCGGGATGCCTTTGATTGAACCATTTGCATGGTATTTATAGGCTAGCATAATGTAACAGCCTAGCCATATTTATGAAATTAAAGTGGCTGTTACAATAATTTAAATTTAAATTTAAATAAAGTTGTTACAAATAATTTAAATTTAAATTTAAATAAAGCTGTTATAATAATTTAAATTTAAATAAAGCTGTTATTCAAATTCAAATTCAAATTCAAATTATACAATTTATGTTTACAATAATTATAATAACCAAAACCGAAAATGCTTTCAAAATCTGAACTGTTAGAAAATAAATTTCAAAGGTTATAAATTTAATGTTTTCAGTTTAAGGGTTATCAAAGTATTTTAAAAGAAGAAAAAGATTTCAGAGAGTATAGTCGTTGCCTCGCGCGCAGGGGGGGTGAATAAGAGGTTTTCACTTACTCAACTCATCCTCATGTGCGCGAGCTCACTTCTACTTCCTTTGTTGGTTACTACCCCATTTCAAGTTCTAGTATATAAACACTTGATGAGGGTCTTCTTTTACCAATGTGGGATAGTAGGTCCTATATATACTCTCTACACTCAAGGGATCTTTTGTGTTTTACCAATGTGGGATAGTCTTTTGAAATATATATTTATAGTTTTTACAACAATTACTGCCTCCATCCCATATACCAACATGTACGGAGTGGCTCCTGTTGAGGTCCGAACTGCGGTACGGCATGCATGAAGAGCAAATGGCAACATTTCATGCCAATCCTTATAGGTGACTACCATTTTCTGAACAATCTTCTTGACGTTCTTGTTAGCAGCTTCTACAGCACCATTCATCTTGGGCCTATAAGGAGAGTAATTTGAATGTTTGATCTTCCATTTAGCACAGAGTTCTGTTATCAACTTCCCATTGAAGTTTTGGACATTATCAGTTATAATCTTTTCTGGTGGCCCATACTGACATATCAAATCTCTCTCAATAAACTTCTTTACCACCTTTTGTGTTACATGAGCAAATGACCCGGCTTCTACCCATTTTGTAAAGTAGTCGATTGCCACGAGAATGAACCTATGGCCATTGCTGGCTTTTGGGTTGATAGGTCCAATCACATCGATTCCCCACATCGCGAAAGACCATGGGGATAACAAATTAAATAGAGGGGTCGGAGGGGCAATCATTTTGTCCCTGTAGATCTGACACTTATGACATTTGCGGACATAGTCAATGCAATCCTTCTCTAGTGTCATCCAAAAGTAACCAACTCTTTGTATCTTCCTAGCCATCATATGTCCACTAGCATGGGTCGAGCAGATCCCTTCATGAACTTCCAGCAATGCGTTTCTAGCTTCAACTCCGTCCAGACATCTCAGCAAAGTCCCATCAGATGATCTCTTGTACAAAACTTCTCCATCAAGATAAAAATCCATTGCCAGCCTTCTCAAAGTCTTCTTTTCGATGTTGGATGCCCCCATGGGATAAGCCTGATTTTGGATGAAGTTCTTGATATCATAGTACCAAGGGTTTCCATCTATTTCTTCCTCAACTGAGCAACAATGAGATGGGTTATTTCTGATGTCAATGTGTATCGGCTATAAGTTTTGTCCGAAGTCTATTCTAGCCATAGAAGCTAGTGTAGCCAAAGCATCTGCAAACTGATGTAAAAAATGATTTTAAAAAAATAAAAAAATATCATTTTAATATTTTAATGCATTTATTAATGAAAAACACTTTAAAAAACAACTTCAACCACACTCTTAAATAAACACGACATGTGGTGGAGGTGGAAGGTAAAAAGTGAATTGAATTGCTAGCTAAATTTTGTCATTTAAATAAAATTAGTATATATATTTTTTTCATTTTGGTTCTTATACTTTTAATCTTGAATTTTATTTTAATTCCTTTATTTTTTATATATATTTCTTAAATGTTTTTTTTTGTCTATGTTTATATATACATGCTCTTAATTTTTGTTTCTTATTTTTAATATTTTCACTGTTATTAAGATTTTTTATTTAATGTTTAAATTTTAATTTGTGTTAGTGATCATTTGAAAAATTAATATTTATTATTTTTTCTCCTTTATTTAGTTATTTATTCTTCAAGTTAAATATTTTTTTATAAATCTAATAATATTTAGTTTTTTTTGTCATTTATTTTGTTTTTTAATTGCTTTTTTGTTAATATTATTAGGTGTTTAAATGTCTAATTATTATAAATAAGACATTCAAAAAAATGATTATTTGTAAGTTTTTTTCTTAGAAATATATTAGACTAATTATATATTTTGATATTTATTTAATATTGATGCCTTAATATAGATATAATGACCTAGGTTTTTTTTTGGGAAAACAATAATACTATTTGTATGTTAAAATACTTTTAATATAATAATATAAGAAATAAATATTATAAAATAAAAAAATAATTTAGTTTTTTTTATCTAACAATATTTATGGTGTCATCAATAGTATGAACAATAATAATTAGAATATGATTTTTTTATAATAATTAATAATATTTATAATGACAACTACAATAATTATGACAATTTAACAATCATAATAATAACAATGACAATAATAATCGAAATAATTCATCAGTTGATGCTATTTTTCTTAGAGGTTGACTTCTACGACTTTTTTATGTATGATATTTCATATATAATATCATATAAATAAAAAATATACGAAGTGACACGTAGACAAAAAATGTGAAAAAATTATTTAATCCTTCCATTTAAATTATTTATATATTTTGTTTTCATTTCGGCCCATATGAAAAAAAGCCTAGCGTAGTGCGTGGGCAAATAACCTCGTTGTTTGTCTAAACCATAAAAATTAGGCTTTTTAAGTACAATGTAAGAAAATTTCAATCTAATCCATGTTCTTCCAATTTCAATGTATACACTCTTGATTCACATGCCATTTGCAAATTAGTTTTTGGTTTCCATATTATGCAATTTGACCCCTATTTCTCATTAAACTTTTAATTAGTCTCAAATCGACCCTCGGCTGGATCAATTTTAGTCTTTGGATTTTCACACCTTTTGCAAATTGGTTCTTGGTTTTGAAGTTTTGCAAATAAGTCCTTACTTAACCTTTAACCTTTAAAATTATTTTAGTTAAGCCCTTGATTGTTCCAATCTTGCTTTTCAAAGTTTTAATTAGTTTTTTTTCTTTAATTTTAGTCCTTCATAGAATCAATTAAACCCATTAGAAGTTTTTTCAATTTTAGCCAAGTTGACTCTTAAACTTGTTTTTTTCTTCAATTAAATTTTTAATTAAATTAATTCAACCCATTAAGTTTAATTAAGTACTTAAACTTAATTAATTTTTCTAATTTTATAAAGCCGAATCTAGCCTTAAACTTTGTTTCAAACCATGTCTTTCTTAAGTCCATCTTATCAAACAAATCTCAATTTAATTGTTCTTCTATTATCTTGACCTCTTACAAGTTACAACCCAAGATGTTATTTCTTGTGTCTTGAAAATATTTTTAATTTTATTTTGGGTGTACTATTGTTCTATTTAACCTTTTGTTTTAAAAATATTTTATTATATTTATAAATAAAAATCTCTTTAAAAAAGAAAAACAATATTTTATTATATTTATAAATAAAAATCTCTTTAAAAAAGAAACCACAACCTTACCCTCAAACATAATTTATCTTACCCTCAAACATAATTTATATTAAAATTTAACCTGAAATTCTATGCACGACACGAGCTGGTCTTAAAAGTAGTTAATATATATAGTACTAGGTAGGGATCCGGCTTTGGTGGTTGGTCCAATGACCTACGTGTCCACCGGTTCATAACGTGGTTCGGTTGAAACGCCGAACACGAGCCACACAAGAGGCCGGTCAAGTAAATAAATACCTCGGACCAGGAGGGCAGAGTCAAGAGACAAAATCACTTAATCTACCAAGAGGCAGCAGCAGCAGCAAATCTAACCGAAGATCGATAAATAAGAAAGAAAGCAAACCCAAGCCCTAGAGGGCCGAGTCACTCACTCGATCTCAACAAACACAGGGAGAGAAGCAGTGCTTCCTGCTTTGTCTGTCTGTCTGTCAGTTTCGGTGGAGATTGGAGAAACCAAAGATGGATGCGATGAGGAAACAGCTGGATGTGCTCATGGGAGCAAATCGAAACGGCGACGTAAGAGAGGTCAATCGCAAGTACTACGATCGAGATGTCTGTCGCTTGTACTTGGTTGGCCTTTGCCCTCACGAGCTTTTCCAACTAACGGTATTATAATTTTGTTTTTCACTTCTTCTATTTATTCCTTCATGTTTTCCTTTTCTTAGATTTCTAAAACCCTAACATAACGTCTCTATTCTTTTTTTTTTTTTAGAAAATGGATATGGGACCATGCCCGAAAGTCCATTCACTGCAGCTGAGGAAAGAGTACGCCTCGCTTTTATTTCTTTTACCAGTGTTGAATATATATATGTATCTATGTATAATAAAAAGTGTAAGCTTTATCCCTAGATATGAAGAATCGAGGGCGAAAGGTGTTGATAACTATGAGGTAGAGTTGGAGAATGTTATCGATAAGCTCATTGTGGAATGCGATAAGAAAATCGGTAGAGCACTTAAGCGTCTTGAAGATGATGACGCCAAGGCTGCTATTGCGATTTCAGTCACTGAGGTTACACAGGTGATGAAACTCTTTTTGTTTAATTCCCTATGTTTCTTGTTAAATAATTTGAATTTTTTAAATTACAGAATGCTGAGGTAATTGAGATGTCGAAGCTGATTAAGGAGAAGCTGAAAGAAGTTGACAAACATGGTGAGATTTATAATGGAACTGGTTTGAGATCCTTTATCTCAGGACTTCTTTGCAGATAATACTGTTATCTGTTTGCTGATGCTAGAATCCTGTAATCCTTTCCATGCAATCAAAATGTTAATTGTTTTGAATTTTCCCGTTTTGAGCAATCTTTTGCAGTGGATTAACTAGCTAGAATAAAGTTTAGTCATTTGTTGACATTAGTTTTACCAATGACCAACTATCTAGAACATTGTTGGTGTACACATTGAAGAAGCATTAAATAATTATGAGGTTGTGCAACTTATTGGAGTAGCTTGTTTATTGGTTGTATAATTATTGTGATGGTTACCTTTTTGTTTGATTTGGGATATCAGCTATCTTTTTAGCACGTATTACTCACTGATGTGGATAGTGTGCATGGATTTTTCTGTTGTTAGATGAAAACTTTAGTGTAGTTGGGCTTTAATCTGCTTACATTGGTTTTATACTGACATGCGTATTGCTATAAATATGCAGATCTCGAAGGAAAAACAGATTTTAAAATTCAAGCTATGGAAGAAGTGGAAAAACTCAGAACTGAAAGAGCAGAGAAGCAGGTATAGAGCATCTATTTTGCTTGTTTGGGCCACCATTATCTTTTGCATAGTCTTATATAAATTTTTTACATATGAAAAACATTCTGCAAACTTGAATCTCATTTTGGCTCCCATGCATGTGATAGTCTGCACTACTTTTGGAGGCCTTCAATAAAGACAGGGCTTCTTTACCTCAACCCATGCTGCCCCCCCCACCATTGGCACCCATGCCATTACCTACTCCTGATCCTCGCACCCAAGAGATGATAAATGAGAAGCTGAAGAAAGCTGAGGATCTTGGTAAAAATACATCAATCACTCTTACTTGTTTGTCTTCTAGGTTTCATGAAATGCTTGAAGTTAACACCACAATGCATGATTCCCATTGTGTTTGTGAGTTTCAAAGCAATAGAAGTCATTTCTACATATTGACCCCTCCCCCCATTCATTTATTGTTTCCATTTTCTCCTTTTCTCTTTCTTTCCAAAATAGAAAAAAAGTTAAAAAATATGGAAAGATCCAAGAAGAAATAGTATTCAGTAAGTAGCTTTTATCATTATATTTCTTAACATCCTCAGGCATTTTATAAACATCTGGAAAATATAGTAGTTTTAGGTTTCCTAACACCCATTGTCAATTAGATGTCAATATGCTCCTGGTTTCCTCTTTCATGGGCCTACTATGCCTTATCTTTCAGATATAGGTGTTTGTTTTGAGGATCTTTTATATATATATAACTTATTAAACCATGAAAACCTAGCAGGCTATAGGGTTTAGAGATTTGGGTAAACAATGCTGTATGTATTACCCTTTTATTTCCTTGTGCTGTTCTCAACCTCTTATACATTCTCTCAGGTGAGCAAGGAATGGTAGATGAAGCTCAAAAAGCATTGGAAGAGGCAGAAGCACTTAAGAAGGTTTTTAATTTTTAGATTTTGGCCTGCATTAATTTTGACCTGGTGTTTTTGTCCCTCTGTTTCTTGTCTCTCACATTCTGCTCCTTTCGATCCACCTTGGTCTATTTTAGTTCTATGGTGTATTTTGACTGCTTTTACTTCCTTTCTCTTCAGCTTCCTGCCAGGCAGGAACCTGCTGCAGATTCCTCCAAGTATACTGCTGCTGATGTGCGCATTGTGAGTATATTTACCATAGTTTTAATCATCTGATTTCTACCTCATTTCGTTATTTTCCAAAGCTAAAGAAACAAACTGAAATTGACAAAGGACACCGGTCTACCAATTCTTACAAACAATGTATTGAAAAAGGAAAAGTTAGAGCTGTGCAATTTGATACCTGACATGCTACTAGGAAAATAGATCTCGAATAACTTGACACATCAAAGACAACTTGGCTGCTTAGGCTTGTGCCCCTCTCAAAATTTTCATGTAATGTAAAGCTACTAAAATATCCAACAAATCCAGTCTGAAATATGCATATTTAAAGTTCATTGTCTGTTCATTTATGCAATTTTATTAGCATGAAAATGTTTTAAATTTGAGCACGATGAGAACTTTCCATCGTGTTTCTTCCCTTTAATGGAAAATTTAGGAATCATTGAGGTGTAATTTTTCAGAATGTGCTTTCTTAAGCTTACAGTTTATCTTTCCCCCCATTTTATAGTGGTAATGTGGGAGAATTTAGGCATTCAGCCCTGTCTATTCTAAGGAATTTGGGTCCTCTATGTACTAATTTACCAAATCAATCTGCTATATACATGTATATTTTTTTTTATTTCAGACTGATCAGAAGCTACGTGTTTGTGACATTTGTGGAGCTTTTCTAAGCGTGTATGACAGGTATAATTTTGATCTTATCTCTCCAAACAAGTGCATTCCTTTTTCTCTTCTTTCTTTTTGAGGAAAACAAATAGTATTTGGGGTTTCAAGTGGTTCATCTTTTGACCCAACTATATACATCCTTGCTACCAGCAGGCTTTTGGGCCCAGTTTTACGAGGATAACTTTTGCTGCTAAAGAATGTGCGTCTTTTTTTTGTTTTATATGCTTGTAGACCACGATATAGTTAGAATATTATGTGGCAACATATTATGCATGTGCTTCCCTTTCGTTTTTGACATCTTCGTGAAATGTCTTTCTGCTCTTTTCAGTGACCGACGCCTTGCAGATCATTTTGGAGGGAAGCTTCATTTAGGCTATATGCAAATTCGTGAGAAACTCACTGAGCTTCAGGTGTGCAAAATGAAAAAAATGCTTGCTTGTATTTTTCAATAGATCCATTGTCTTTCATAGTTTCATTTTTCAGATTAATTGTGCAAAATGTTGAACATATTGAAATCATCTTAATTGCTTATGGTCTCCAATTTTCTATTGATGAAAATCATATGCCCAAAGTCTTGCTGCAGTTTAGGCATTAAATTGAAAACAATAACTATAATTGGTGTGCTGTGCCATGTGGGATAAGTATAGTTGTTTACCTCCTCTTTGGGATGTATTTAAGTTGGTATTGTGAATATGTTGGCTCAGGTGCTGGTATAATGTTTCACATTCTACTATAGAGGTTCCCAGTTAGTATTTGATCTGTGAGTTTTCTGACCTTGAAGAATAATAATCTGTTTTCAGTTCCCCCACTCCCCTTTTGCTTATTAAAATCTGGTATGGCTGCTGAACTTTGATAGGGACAAAACTCTTTGAAAAAGGTGTCAAATATGCAAAAAACACTATCTAATTTGTAATGTGGATGGATGTGATGCATGCTAAATGTCATTTTTGGACAATCAAAGACATTGGAGGCAGAATAAAAGAATTGTTTTTATGATAATGAATCATCTGCTTTTTGATGACCCTTTTTGTGAAGGAATGTGTGGATCTTGATCAAAGTGTACATGAAACTTCATTTTGGTGAGTTAAAGAAAGCAGAATAAAAGATTGTTTTATTTCTGCAGCATAGTTGGAGAAATATCACTTGACTGTCTATTTTGTCAAGCTAACTGGGGTTTAATTGTGGTGGTATGTATTATTGATGTTGCCTGGCTGATATTGTTGCAATTTACTGAAAGAACTGAAAAAAGGGGAAAGGGTTGGGACAAAAAAGCAAAGGTAATTCTAACTTGTGCTGTTTATTTTACAATAAATTTCCTTTGAAAGCGCGCTGGTCTTTTTACGATGATGCACATCCCTTCCACTTGGTGCATATGTGCATGCATTTGAAAGAGCTTTCCTGTTTGTGCCTTTGGGTGGTGATGTGACTGCTTATTTGTTTGGGGGTGCTAAATTTATTGTGAAACATTGTACAAGTGTCATGTAGAGGCATTTGCAATTGGGAATAGCTGCTCCTCTCCTTAAACCGGTGGCATTTCTCATTTGGGTTTGTCTTTATATCAAATGAAATGATATTTAATGTTATTATAGAATGGTTTTCAGTTCATTCTTCACAATTAATTTTCCAGGAAAACAAGCATCGCAAGGGTGACCGACACGATGATCAGAGGTATTCTTATTTGAGTTACAATATGATGGACTCAGTTTCTTATTGCAATTTTCTTCTTTCCTTGACCCTTGAATTATTGATAATATTATGTTGTAGATCGAAAGAACAAAGTAGAGATCGCGATAGAGAACCAAGCAGGGATCGAGATCGGGGAGATAGCCGTGATCGGGGGAGGGAGTATGATCGAAAAAGCAGAGACCGTGGTGACAGGTATAATGACCGGGATCGTGGATATGATCGTGAACGTGACAGAGGTTCAGACCGCTCCCGCAATTATGATTCAAGAAGTCATCGCAGGTCACGTTCTCGGTCCAGGGAACATTCTAGGGATCATGATCACCACAGGTTGTTATTTACCCGTGTCTGGCTGATCGTTTGTTGTTTTACCTTTCTCTTTAATCAGTGACTTCATCTTGTTAAATTGATTTCACTTTTTATTAAGGTTGGATAAATGTGTTTATGCTTTTAAATATAATAACAATAACACTAGAGTTCAAGCAGTTTTTATGTGTGAGAAGTTATTGTTATGCATCTGCAAGCTCCACTTTGAAATTGAGAATAGAATGAAATGATTCCTAGCTGTGCTTGTAAGGGAACAACTCATAAGATGGTATCTCCCATGATGCTTGAGGGGGAAATAAACTCTCATTTGAAAATCTATTTTGTAAGTGAGATCCAAATCGATTTCTCACTTCCTTCTCTTCCTGAACCTCTTATCTTCCTTATTATTTTTTTCCCCTTCACCAATCTGTTAAACAAAGAAATTTTCTGGGAGGAGCATTGAGAAATGTCAAAGCTCTGGATTTCCTACTGCAGAAGTTTTGTTTTACAAAAAAATGATCTCTCAACTGTTATTAATTCAAATCACTTGGCTTTTAGTACTTATATCTAAGGTCACTTGAGTTGTTTCCATTTCATGCACCTAATCCACCCTGACAGTCTTTTGTTTATTGCAGTATCAATTGCTCAGAATTTGATTGTGTTCAATCACCGTAGCATCCTAGATATTATACTTACCTGAAACTATTCAGTTAAAACGTTAAGAGTTTTTGGTTGAAATGTGGACTATTTGATTGTCCTTGTTGCTTCAACGCTAGCTTTATATCTTTCTAGAATGTTACTGATGGCTCCCTTTACTCACTTTGGCAGGCGCTATGATCGGTACTGAGATTGTGTTGTTGAGCAGTTGGGTATGGGAACTTGTGTTTGTTGCCTAGGTCAGTAAACTCGTGGTTTTGAAACTATAGTATGATTTTCTGTCTTTCTGATACTTTTAGTGGAGTTTGACAGTTATCTGCTAATATTGTGGATACCAACTGCTGCATAGATTTTCTTGACTTCTATGTTTAAGAGGTATGAGTTGAGCTGTTTTCCAAGTTATTATGTTTCAGCTTTGCATCTACTGCATGAATTTCAAAGCTGCTCCCTCTTCATTATTGTCATTAACGCGTAATCAAATCGGTCATCTACTTCAATCGGTTCACCATTTTAGTTTTATATCGTTCATTTATGGATTATTGCTTTCAGTATGAATGTGCGTTGTGTGCAATCTCAAAAGTATATCAGTGTTGTGTGAATATATAATCCTTCAATTTCATTAAACAGTAAATGTATAACTGTCTATGGGGGCGATGCATCTTCTATCTCCCTCTACCATACACATGCACGCAAGCATGTGCGTGTGCAGCCCAGTAGATCTCACATCCCTAGCTCCATACCAAAGCTAGGAGCTTTTACCTACAGAAAGGTGCTGACCCTTTTTTTAGTTTATAAGAAAGCTTGAATGGCTTTTTGCTACTCGTGTTGTTGAGCATGCTGCTTTGACTAATAGTAACTCTTTTCCCAACACAAAACAAACTCACAAAATCTTTATTTTTGGGTCCGGGAAAGCCGAATTGGGATGCTCAGCATGAAGCAGGCACTTGTTTATTTGTTTTATATTTGCTTAGTAATATAGTTTCCTACACCAAAGTGAAAGTCAAGGCTGGTAACTTCTAGATAGATGTCTGTAATGAGGTATCAAGTGGCTGTGAGATGCAGATGAATTCAATTTTGTTTGTTGTCCATCTTAGGGCTTCCTGTGCATGTGCTTTCTTTGCTGGTTTAAAAAATCCCAAGACTGAAAGAAATGTAGGTGCTTTCGTGTTCATCACATATTTGTCCTCTCTGTATAAGTTCAAGATTGTTTCATTACTTTCTGAAATGCTGAAGCAAGAAATGTAGCTTCTGGTAGATTTTGTTAGTGCTTGGTGAACAAAGAAGATTAAGCTTATAGAAATTCACCATGACATTATTTATGATTGTTTCAGTTTTACTCATTCTAGTGGTGGGCGAGGAGCCTATTGATTTTCCTGTCAATTGAAACTTTTTTAATAGAACAGAAAAAAACTCAGCTGCTTGCCAGCAGTTATATTTTGCTGTCAAGGTGCCATCAGGGCGGTAGTGTGATAGAGATTGTTTTTCAAAGTGTTTTTTCATAAACGATTTTTGATATCAGTTTATCGTATTTTTCTTGAGGAATGTAATGGAACGTAACCGACGAGCTCTTATCGGCACTTGAGAGAGCACCATCTGGCTTAGACTTGCATGTGTAAAGCACAATGAGTCAAGGTTTGCATTATTATAAGAAACTATATGAGATATCGCCTTCCCTTTGCGAAATGAGAGCATCCAAAAATCCCATCTTAGGTATAGCTATGAATTGTTGAGCAAATTAAATCCTACACGACAGAAAAACGGAAGCAATCGATGCGTTTGGGTGATTGAATTCCATCCCCAACCAAATTCTTGACCGCTGATCATGGAGATGAAGTCTGTATCATTTCGATTTGTGACGTGAACATGAGCGCAATGGTTTGGGTGCATCTACGCTAGACTCAACCGTATATGCGGTGAATTTATTATACAAAACGAGCAGGAACTATGTTTCTTAAAATGTCTTTTATATATATACAGAATTAGCACTTTTATATTTCCCGGATAAAAATATATATTTTTAAATTAACCATATGATATATATTAAGAATTATAAGAATAATGATTGTTTTCAAATTCTAAGATTGTTTTTGAGAATACAGAGAGTTTGTTGACATTTAAATTTCAACAAAGTCTGAATCATGATCTAAATTTTTTATATGATTTAAATTTCAACAAATTGCTTTTATTAAGTATGAATTTAATTTAATTTATTGGCTTTGACCTCAAATTAAATTTAAAAAACTCACTCAGATACATTTATAATTCCTACTCTAATATCTTTCAAGTTAAGGGTATTTAAATAATTTTAGTATCAATTATTCTAAAATATCTTTTAGTTATAAGGACATTTAAGATAAAATTGAACTTGAATTCTCTATAAATATGCAACAAAGCTATCAAATAGAGGAAAAATAAAAAATAGAAGTCCACGACAGCAAAAAACGGTAGAAGAAGGATAATAAACAAAGATTAAAGATCAAACATAAATATTTGAGAGTTTTCTCAAAGAAATTCAAGTCATCAAGGAACAAATAAATCAAAGTTCTAATCTTCATCAAATGAAGTCAAGGAAATACAGGATCAAAGTCTTTTCCTTTGAAAGTTTTAATCATGTGATATCTTAACTTGATTTTAAATTAAAATCTTACCAAATCAATTCAAGTTCTTTATCAAATTAAAATCTCACACATTTAAAGATTTCAAGCTCGTGTGAATATCTCCTCATCCAAAACAAGATCAAAATCTAGATTTAACTGTTAATCAAAATCTAGATCTGACCGTTAATCAAAATATTTGTGCACACGAAGAGCACTTCAAGAGAGTTTCTACTTTTCTTTTAATCAAATTTGTTACTGTAATTTTGACACCATATTTTCTAGCGTTTTTTTTTTAATACGGGAGAATTTTGTGTGTGCATATTCTTAGCACGCCCAATGAGACCCTCTCTTTCTGTCATCTCTCGAGTGAACAAATCTATGATCCAAAGTAGAAAACATGAAGCACATGAACAATTCTCTAATCAATTATCAAGATGCTGGAGTGGATGCTTTGCTAGTCGGCCGCCTATTAACTTTGCCAACCATTCGCCAAATAACTAAAAAAGAATAGAAGAAAGTAATTTCTTTAAAATATATGTTTGGAAACTCTCCCTTTCCAAATCTGCAAAAAACAATTGAGATTCCACCATAAGAGTTAAATTCAAGCATGCAGTCAAAGTCTAGATCTCATTCTATGACATTTTCCAAAAACAAGATAGGGAGATTACTCATCCTGATTTATTTTTTTACTCTGACTCTTAAATGCATGTCATTGTCACCAAGGCATCATTTTCTGAGGATCATATTTATCAAATCTCTTTGGAAATAAAGGGTTTGAAAAGATCTATTAAAGCAAAGGATGTTGAAATCACCATGTTGATGTACCAATTAAAAAAACAATATCCATGTGTTGAAAGCTCCCAAAGGTTATCCATGTGTTGAAAGCTCCCAAAGGTTTAAGAATCCATCTGGAGATAATATTGATCAAGATCTTTTAGAAAATCAGGATTCTCTTGAAAATCAACCGAAACAAGAGCAACACGATCAAACAATAATGCAAAATACCTTTAAAGACACTCTTGGATCATTAGTATGCTCACTTACTCTCTAACAATTGCAACATCTAATTGATGATACTATTCATGCTCAATATGAATGTGCTCCCTGTTAGAGAATAATATAAATCATATTATGGAGTCTCACCTACAAGCTTAAACTTTTAAGTGAGATGGTTCTTTAACATGATATCAGAGCCTTGTTGATCCAACGGTCACGAGTTCGAATTTCACCACCCCCATTCTATTTGATAAAAACTAAGCACAAAGTGATGTAGGTCTGTGCAAGTTTTAAGCCCAAAGGGCTTTCACTTGAGGATGTGTGTTAGAGAATAATATAAATTATATTATGGTTCTTTAACACTCCCTAGTATGCCAAGCCATACATCTAGTGCATCGATTAAACAAGGATGCCACTAAACTATGAACCTTTAAAGTTTTAACAATTTGAAGGTAAAGGTAATCTAAAACAATATATTTCCCATTTTATTAAGACTTGTGATAATGCAGGAACCTATGGAGACCTGGTTGTAAAATAATTTGTTTGATTCCTAAAAAGAGTTACCTTTGACTGGTACATTGAAATTCCTACTGAAGAGATGTGTTGTTAGAACCAATTGGAGTGAGGATTCTTGACTCGCTTTTATAGCTCTCAATGAACTGCGAGCTTGTCAAAACTTGCCTACACTAAGTAAAGAAAAGATGAGCCAATCTTGGATTACATTAAGAGATGAAGAAACTTAGTCCTTAGTTGTAAGATTAAGATAAGTGAAGCCTCTTCTATAGACATGTGTGTCTAAGGAATGCACTGGGAGTTATATAGTCTACGAGGGAACATGACATTCATTTTTGAGCAGTTCATTACAAGAGCCCGCAACTTGAAGATTAGGTAAGATGAAAATGCAGCAGTTGTAGAATGATGTTTTCTAAAGAAAGGTCAATCCTATAATAATCCAATTATAAAAGGAGTTGTCTCTAAGTTAGAGAATACTCCATCAAACACAAGTTTGTCTGAGATAATTGATCTTCCTCTAGAGGTTTGATTAGCGCTTGCCTAAGTCTTTCTTGGCTCCAAAGAGTTTGAATATTTTTTTCTCTTAAGGGTAAATGATATAATTAATATTGTTTGTTTAACAACAATATCATTCTCGAATAAAGACTTGCATACAATAGACCATTTTATGTAAGTGGGATGTCCGAGAGCAATGAATTAAACACATTTTAATTGATGATGGATCAATAGTTAACATCATGAAAATTTGTATGATTATGAAGATTAACATATTTCTAGATGAAATATACAAGAGCAGGATGGTGATCCAAGGCTTTAACCAAAAAAGGCAACATGTCATTGGAAAGGTTCTTATCAAGGTTGATATTAGAGAGATGAACTCTCCAACACCTTTTCATATTATTGAGGCAAAGAGTTTCTATGATTTACACTCTCGGGAAAACCTTAATTACACAAGAATGATGTGGTTCCATCAACATGACATCAATGCTTTAAGTAAGACTATGATGGTTCGGTAAAATGTGTTCTAGATCCAAAAGAATCATTCTCCATTAAAGAATCACACCATCCAGATGCCAGGTTCTACTTTGAAGAAGATGACAAATTTAAACTAGGATCTATATCTAATCCCAAAAACAAGTTACAAGCTAGGAAAGATAAAACATTTACAGAGTCGACCCAAGAACTCATGCCAAACTATCAAATTCACCCTCCAAGAAAGATATCTAAACAATGAAAGAAGAGTTAGCCATGCCATTGTTAACCATGGTTGGCCTATCACCTTTTAATTCTCTCTCTTCTTAGTTTTATGATGGATAAAACCTCCAGAGAAGTAGTAAGAAGGACAACAATGTCAATAGTCATTGCCCGACGCATAAGTGGAATATTGATCTCAAAATAGGATGTCCCTTGTGTTGCAACTGAAATCCACAACAATGGAGTGTGCAACATTATTGATAAAGATAGTCTACGAATTGGACCTATCAATGAAACATTCCTGAAACAATTCTATTGTTCAAGATATTTCAAAGCTCCATGTCACATGAGCCTAAATTGTTAGACAAAAAATAAATTGTACTACTCCTAGCCCGCAAGAGTATAAACTATGAATGACAGAAAAATAAAAACAAAAACAATAAAAGACATCCTTTTTGAAACTACATCATGACTTGATCCTTATGAAGGTATACAAGCAGTTTGTTATTCATCCTATGTTGATTGACCTAAAATAAATCAAATTAAATCAAAGAAGAAATCATGTTCTATTGCAATACTCCTAACCCATAAGAGTATAAACTATGAATGACTAAAAAAATAATTAAATTTCCCTCCTTGAAATCCAATTCATTTTATACAAGAGATAGAGGGAGAGAACTACATTTTTCTTAAACCAAATGATCACTTCTGAATATTTAGTGAATAAAAAGAGGGCAACTACACAATATTCACCTAGCTTTTTGACTCTCATTCCAAGAAAAGTCTGCTCTAAATGCTGCTTAGTTTGGTCTACTTCCTAGCTATTATTAACACTCTAAGACTTTGATGGTCTTAGCCTTGAAAGTTCTTCCTCCTCAGACATAATTTCATCACTGATCTTCTATTGCCGGTTACAAATCAAGTCAATTTAGGATACCAAAGTTGTCTGTGGTTGCTATAATCTTGATATTTGTTCAATTAGGATTTGATTTAATCATGGTCTTATGTAATTTGAGCTACAAAGAGTCACTTTTATCTTTAAAAGAGGATATATGATCTTCACAAATGGTAGCTTTCTCATCTTTTAGTATATCACTCATGCTTTGGCTAACCTCTTAACGATGTGATAAATAAGAATCCATATCATTCAAAAAATCTCCATCATATACATTAAAAAGGAAGGATCAACATGGAAGTATTTAAGTTTTCAATAGGCTTAGATGATTTAGAGGTCCACCAACCTCTAAAAGAGGTATAGTAAGGCATGCTTGGATTCCTTCTCTAAAAACTCTGACAAGCCACCCAACATCATATATCTCATAGCATCATAAAATACAAGAGAAGATAGGTGATCCAGACATGGAAGAAATAATAGTCATCAACTTGAATTTGGAAACAAATATAGATTTTTGACCCATAATATGATTGCATGAAACCCAAAAAGTATCTTTACTTCACCACCATCATGAACATCATTAGCAATATTATTTGAATCCAAAATTCCTCTATCAATTTTGTTGGGATAACCCTAAAAAAAGTTGAAAATGTGGTAGAAGATTCTATAAGCACGACAATCACATTAAAGTTATAATCTAACCCATTTAGAAGATTTGAGTCCACACTCTTTAAATTATTAAAAATAAAATTTGAAATAGGCTGAGACAAATAAAGAAACTATACCTCTTTAAGACAATAAGGTAGAAGAAAGGAATTCAAACCTTTGTTTCCACTGCTTGTTTTATGTCGTGAAAACCTAAAGAGAATAACTATTTTCTCAAGTTTTTTTGTGAAAGATTTTTTATAGAAGAACTATTTTAAAAGACATTGGAATGCATTCAAGGTACCTCTAAGCCTTGTACTCATAGGAGTAGAAGAGTCATTCTAAATAATAACATATACCCTATGAGAAAAGTAATCAAACACAATTATTGAGAAAATACTTAGTAAACAAAGTTCGTGCAAACCCAAGTTGTGTAATGCTATTAAACAAATTATTGGTCTGAGTAGACCTCTATATATGGATACTAGAATATGAGGCTATATTCTAAGTGACACTTGTCACCATCCTTGAAGCAGTCTTAAATGTGCCAACACGAATGAAATGCTCCTATCAACGAAGTAGAAATCATTAAAGCCATAGACTCAAATACGCAACAAGTGAAATCTTTAGCTCTCGTAGATCCTTTTCGGTCCCTTTTACTGGCGATGCTCTCCTGATTTTAACTAGCCGGGTCATGCCTCTGGTGCTGTTACTTTGGAGAAATTAGAGTGTTCAAAGCAAGCCTACACTCTGGATACATTAACATCATAGGATTTTGATCCTATTCTATTGGCTTTCGGGATCAGAGTAATGATTAACAGGGAGAGTCGAGGGCATTCATATTTCATAGTCAGAGGTGAAATTCTTGGATTTATGAAAGACAAACAACTGCGAAAGCATTTGCCAAGGATGTTTTCATTAATCAAGAATGAAAGTTGGGAGCTCGAAGACGATCAGATACCATCCTAGTCTCAACCATAAATGATGCCGACTAGGGATTGGCGGATGTTGCTTTTAGGACTCCGCCAGCACCTTATGAGAAATCAAAGTTTTTGGGTTCTAGGGGGAGTATGGTCGCAAGGCTGAAACTTAAAGCAATTGACAGAAGGGCACCACCAGGAGTGGAGCCTGCGGCTTAATTTGACTCAACACGGGGAAACTTACCAGGTACAAACATAGTAAGGATTGACAGACTGAGAGCTCTTTTTTTTTGTTTTTTTTGGTCAAATGTAAGTATATTAAGACCGAATGAAACAAAATTGTAATTACAGGGGAAAGGCTTGGTAGGGAACATGCTCCCAACCAGCTAAACCAAAGAGAGCCCGAGGACAGGACCCTCAAGCCAAGGCAGAAAAAACAAGCTCACAACTAAGCAAAACTATTAATGAAAAAAGCCAAATAGCCTAAAACAAACGTCCCAACTCACAAGAGAGGCTCCGCCTGCAGCTTAACCAACATCTATGGAGAAGTGGTCTTTACCATGAAAGTGGAACACTGTGAAGAAAAGAACCTGAAATCTTCGGAAGAGCCTTTCAATAGACAGAGCAGAGCTATCAAATAGTCTTTTATTCCTTTCCTCCCATAACAGGTAGACAACAATGCTAAGAGAGGCTCTTCTCATCCTATGGATTGTGCTTTTCTTTTTCGGGGCAAGGCCACGAATGGCGTTAGAAAGGGTAGGCAGCCTCTGAGGAAGGTGCAACCAACGGACAATACCACCCCAAAAAGAAGAAGTCCAAGGGCACTGAAAGAAAAGATGGCAATGGGATTCCTGGTCCTGATGACAAAAAACACAGTTAAGATCCGTAGGGATGAAGTGCAGCCTGTCCTTAGTACGCGGCTTCCCTAACACTGCTAGCCACAACACAAACGAATGCTTCGGCAGAGACCAGCTCTCCCAAACCACCGGATCCCACCAAATCCCTCTGCCTTTAACCCGAAAGTGATCATAAGCTTGAGCAGAAAGACCACCATCCCCGGCATTCCAACTTGTCATAGCATCCACAACAGAAGAGCTCCCCCCAAGATCTGCAACAAGAGTGTTCTTAAGGGAGACCAAGGTTTTCCAGAGAGGGGAGGAAGCCTTGACCGCTTGCGCATCCCAAATAGAGAGGCCAAGGAGGAAAAAATGGTGAATCCATTTTATCCAGAGGGAATCAGTCTCCTGGTGAATATTCCAAATGTGCTTGACAAGAAAACTCTTATTACGAGCTTTAATGTCAAACAACCCAAGCCCCCCTTCCTTCTTAGGCAAGCAAACTGACTTCCAAGCAACCAGAGAAGAGTGAGAATTCTGAACATTACCAGACCACAGAAAATTCCGACATATACGAACAATCTGCAGGATGACTGTTTCTGGAATCGGAAATATACATAGCCAAAACTGCACCATACCATACAAAACAGAGCGCAGGAGCTCAAGCCTACCAGCGAAGGAAAGATGTTTTCCCACCCAACTCTGAACAGCCGCTTCAAGCTTGCGAAGAAGAGGAGAAAACTGACTAACCAAGAGGCGATGAGGGCTCAGAGGCACTCCAAGGTATTTGAAGGGAAAGGTGCCAGCACTGAAACCAGTTTCCAATATAATTTCCTGCCTCACACTCTCAGGGACCCCACCAAAAAAGATGGAGGATTTAGAAGGGTTAATCTCTAAACCCGAAACACTCCCGAAAAGCCGCAATTGATCCATAAGAGTAAGGATAGACGGTTTGTCCCCCCTAGCCAGTAACAGGACATCATCTGCAAAAGCAAGGTGGCTGATACCTAGGGGCTCACACTGCTGATGGAACCTGAAGGCAGACTGCTGGGAAGCCTTTGAAAGTAACCGGGAGAAATATTCCATGCATATGATGAATAGATATGGGGAAAGAGGATCTCCCTGCCTAATGCCACTTTTTCCTGGAAAGAAACCGTAAATGTTCCCGTTAATGGCAACAGAGAAAGAAGAGGTTTCCACACACTGCATAACCAGATGAACAAAGCTAGAGGGGAACCCCAGAGAAGATAAGAGATCCCGAAGAAAAAGCCACTGGACAGAGTCAAATGCTTTCTTAAAGTCGATCTTTAGCAGAGACTTAGGAGTGGTTCTCTTTCTGCCATACTGGCGAAGAAGCTCCTGCACAAGATTTATGTTATCAACCATGGCTCGACCACCCAGAAAAGCATTCTGCATAGGACTAATGATCTTTCCCAAGGCAACAGCCAACCGACTAGCAAGAAGCTTGGAGATGACCTTATAGACCACGTTGCAGCAAGAGATGGGCCTGAAATCGCAAGGGGAAGAAGCATTAACTGACTTAGGAATAAGAGATATCACCGAATGGTTAATCTGCTTCAACATTTTCCCGGAGGATAGGAAATCCTGGACAGCAGCACAGAAATCTTCACCAACAACAGACCAAGCTGATTTAAAGAAGAGAGAGGAATATCCATCCGGACCCGGGGCCTTATTATTATCAATCCCAAACAAGGCAGCCTTTATATCGACATTGGAAAAGGGCGCAGAAAGGAGACCACAATCCAAAGCAGAGAGGCTAGGACCAAGGCTGACAATGTCTCTATCCAAAGGCAAAGTAGATTTCGAGGAGCCATATAGCTTCTTAAAGAAGTCAACAAACTCAACCCCAACTTCCTTCTCCGAGACCGTGAGAGACCCATCAGATTTCTGGATTGCCGGGATGAAGTTTCTGCCATTCTTCCGGCTCAACAAAGCATGAAAAAACCGAGATCCTCTATCACTTTCCTTAAGAAAATCGCACTTCAGCTTCTGACCAAAGAACATTTTTTTCGAGGATTTAAGATTAATGAGCTCAATGCGTTTTTTCTTGTCGTCCTGGACAAGTTGAGAGTTCGAGGGGTCCAAGAGAAGAGCAGATTGCAGCATATCTAAATCCGATTAAGCCCGAGAGACCCGTTCAGAAATGTGACTGAAATGGAGCCTATTAAAAAGCTTTAGCGGACGCTTCAACCCCTTAAGCTTCTTGTAGAGAGAAAACATAGGAGATCCCAAAACTGAATGCTGCCAACTCTTAGAGACAGTGTGGAGAAAATCAGAATGAGAGGCCCACATGTTAAAGAACTTAAAACTGCACTGCCCTGAAGCTTGCATATCAAGCCGAACCAAAACTGGCGAATGATCCAAGAATGCCCCTTGGTTACCAAAGTGAACATGAGCAATTCGGTGGAGAGAAGACCAATATGGATTAACAAGGACCCTGTCCAGTTTACTCCAAACTGAACCATTGCTCCAAGAGAAATGACAACCGGTGTAGTTGAGATCATATAAGCCGAGATCGAGACAACAATTATTAAAGTCTGCAGTCTCATACATGGAAACAGCACTTCCATGAAGCTTGTCATCTTGGGACAGAAGAGAGTTAAAATCCCCTAAGACCATCCAAGGGCCTGGAGGGCACCAATCACGCAGGCTATCCCAAAGAGATCTTCGAGCAACAATGGTATGCAGCCCATAAACAAATGTGATGTGAAAAACGATCTGACTCACAAGACTTCGGACGCAGACATGAAGACCCTGAGGGGAGCTGCTAACCATATCTACTGAAACTGTAGTGGGATTCCAAAAAACAACAATGCGGGCCATTGAAGACTGAGTAGCATTCGTCAGAAAATTCCACTTCTTTAGTCGAAACTTCTGAAGACCTGCAACCTTAGACAAGGAGAGCTTAGTCTCTAACAACCCACAAACATCAACCTTAGATTTTTTCATGAGATTCACTACCTCATGCTGCTTTAGAGGGCTATTAAGCCCTCTAACATTCCAACATTTGACAATCATCATGAGGCAGTAGTGGTAGGGATTTTCCTACCCTTTTCGCTTGGTATAGATGATTTTGAGCGCAAACTCTTCCCCGTATGACCTCCTAGCCCGAAGCCCTTCAAAGGTTTCAATCTGCCCTAACTCTCTGCTGAACCACCTTGGCCCCCGAAAACCTCTCTGACCTTGTCCTCAAGCCCGAGTTCAAATTTGGACCGTCTGATGCACACAAAATAGACCCTGCCTGATTCACCTTCAACCCTTCACCGTCCATGCCCAGAGATGAACCTGCATTTGCACTACCAGAAGCAAACAAATATGTATTAGCAGACCCACTAACATCTGCCGCAACTGATTTACCCTTAGCAGCAGTACTGGCTTTACCGAGGACAGGACCAACAACAGGAGGTTCAACCACAACGCCCATAACTAAACCTCCAACCGAAACCGAGTTCAAGCCAACTGGAATCCCAACTGATTCAACAACAATTTCCAATGCCTGTTTCACATCTAACACGGGGTTCAAGCCATTCAAAACGTTAATTGGCTTACTCTTTTCTACTATAGAAACCATTCCAGTCGAAACATCATCTGTAATCTCAGGTTGCTGCTTGCGCAGATGTCTATTGCTGCGATGCTTTTTCCGGACTTGTTCCCAACCATTGTTATTATCACCAACCACTGTGAACGTAGGATCAACATCAGTAGGCTGGGCAGAGCCAAGGGCAACACTATCCACCCGAGAACCATGAGCTGCAACAGGTTCCCCACTAGGCACTGAACCTCCAGCCTTTGGTGCAATGGCAGTAGCAGAAATTGGAAAACATGCTCCCTCATCCCGAGGAGCCTTAGAGCAAGAAGAGGTCAAGTGCCCAAGGACCTTGCAATGAGAGCAAAACTTCGGCAAATTTTCGTACACAACAGGCTAAGCATGCACAACACCATTCGACAAATAGAATTTGACAAATAGAGGTAATTCCTCTGCAATGTTAATCTCAACCAAAATTCTAGCATACGAAAGCCTAGACATTGAAGATGTTAACATGTCACATTGTATAGGTTTTCCTAGAGCACTAGCAATTTTTGATAGGCAAGTTGTTGACCAACACTTCAACGGCAAATTCGGCAACTTAACCCAAACGGGAAGCGTAGTCATTTCCTTGGAGTTAAAGTCAAAGTACTCCGACATTTCTCTCAACATTAAAGGCCAACCATAAACAAGATAAGGGCCTCCACGCAACACATTCATTTTCTCCAATTCACTCTGAAATTTATAAACTATCCACCCGGATTCATGAATTTGCATTTTAGCTACACAATTCCAAGAACTAGCAATAATATTCCTCAAAGCTTTAACTCCCGGGAATTTCCCCGCAACATAACCAATGAGACACAATTTCCAGAAGTTACAAGCAATGTCTATATCATCTTCAACCAAGTTGAAAGTCTTGGCAGCAGTAATATCAACAAAATGGTGGAGTTTTGGACATGAAGATGAGCTGCGATTAGAAGAAAAGAGGTTTCTCCACTGACCTGAAGGAGGGGCTGGAGCATCCGAGCCAATAACAGGAACTTGATCGGAGGAGGCTGGAACATTCAAGCCATGAGCCGCAACCTGATCAGAAGGGGGATGGCCCTGAGCAGGAGACAAAACAGCTTGCACCATTGGCGTAGCATCCTTAGCATTAGCCAACATAGGAGGAGCAGACAAAGGTTCCAATTCAGAATTCTCAATAGAGTCGCCACCCAAGCCTGAAGGAGTATGACCCGAAATAGCCAAGTCAATGGACCCATAGTGAGAGCTAGAATCATAGTTGCAAGAGGAAGAGTCTTCGTCCTCAAAATCAGCAGCTGTGGACAAATCAATAGGGGCAAACAAGCTTGAGAGTGTGGGAGAGTTCTCGGAGGCTTGGAGAATTTCTTGGGATATTGTGGCTGAACCCGCAGCAACCGAAATGGGAGTTGCACCCGAAGTCACCAAAGTGGGGGAAGTTGGGCCCGGACACATTTCTGGAAGCCAATTGGGGCCTAAGAGCTTCATGGAGGGAAGGTCAATTGGGGGTGAAAGGGTGGTTTGTTTTCTGTTGGGAGACAATTGACCCGAAGCAGGCTGAGGGGCTGTGCAAGAAGGGGGAGGGCGAGAGGAAGATAAGGGGGATTTCGTCTTGGTTTTCCGCTTTGCCATGGATGCAGAAGCAACCAGTCGACCATAATGAAGAACCGGCCGACCACTAAGCTGAAATTGACTGAAAAAAGAAGCAATCGGTCGACCACAATGAAGAACCGGCTGACCACTAAGCTGAAATTGACTGAAAAAAGAAGCAACCGGTCGACCACTTATAGAGGACACTGGACTGGTCGACCGGTTTAAAAGAAACAAAAGAAATGCAGCAGAGAGAGGTTTGAAACTGAAAAGGACAGAGACAGAATCCAAAACCAGCTGAAAAAGAAGCTAACCAAACCAGGGGAAAGAGCCAAAGAGCCAGAAAAAGACAAAGAAGCCTTGGCGGAAAAAAAGACAGACACGGGAATTTTGAAAAACCTGGAGAAGATTTCCAAAACTGGACACGTAAGAACCAGGAGAAGATGAAATTAAGGGAGGGAGACACGTAGACTAGATGATAGAGCAGCCATACCAGCCAACAAAAAGACTCAAAGTGACGATTTGAGAAGAAGAAGACTGGGCGACAAAACGTACGGACACGGGAATTCAAAAAAACTGGATCTGAAATTTTCAAAAGGAGCCAAAGGGACGGGAAAACAGGGGTCAACGAAGGAGAGGGGACCTACTGAACTGGACCTAAGGCAATGGGGAAGATGGAGGATGGCAGCAACGGGTTGGGAAGGGCCATGGATGGGCAGCGGTTTGAAGGAAGGTGGAGAGCATCTCTCTCTAACTTCTCTCTCAACTGAGAGCTCTTTCTTGATTCTGACTGAGAGCTCTTTCTTGATTCTATGGGTGGTGGTGCATGGTCGTTCTTAGTTAGTGGAGCGATTTGTCTGGTTAATTCCATTAACGAACAAGACCTCAACATGCTAACTAGTTATGCGGAGGTGACACTCTGCGGCCAACTTTTTAGAGGGATTATGGCCTTTCAGACCAAAGAAGTTTGAGGCAATAACAGGTCTGTGATGCCCTTAGATGCCTGAGGCCTCCCGGTTGAGGGCACGTCTGCCTGGGTGTCACGCATCGTCCCCCCTCTCCTCTCATCTCACGAGGGCGGGGGAGGATACTTGTCTCCCGTGCACTCCTGCCCGTGGTTGGCCTAAAATTGAGTCCTCGGCGACGGTCACCATGACAAGCGGTGTTTGAGAGACCCTTGGACACAGTCGTGCGCTTGCTTGTCGCCCCCGGGACCTCCTAGACCCCCGAGCATTGACTTTCAAGGATGCTCTCGTTGTGACCGTAGGTCAGGTAGGACTACCCACTGAGTTTAAGCATATCAATAAGCGGAGGAAAAGAAACTTACAAGGATTCCCCTAGTAACAAGGAGCGAACTAGGAAATGCCCAGCTTGAGAATCGGGCGCCCGCGGCGTTTGAATTATAGTCTGGAGAAGCGTCCTCAGCAGCTGACCAGGCCCAAGTCCCTGGAAGGGGGCGCCCGAGAGGGCGAGAGCCCCGTTGTGACTGGACCCTGCCGCACCACGAGGCACTATCTTTGAGTGAGGTTGTTTAGGAATGCAGCCCCAATCGGGCGGTAAATTCCATCCAAGGCTAAATATGGGTGAGAGACCAATAACAAACAAGTACCGTGAGGGAAAGATGAAAAGGACTTTGAAATGAGAGTCAAAGAGTGCTTGAAATTGTCGGGAGGGAAGTGGATGGGGGTTGTGATGCGCCTCGGTCAGATGCGGAACGATGATAGCCGGTCCGCCGATCGGCTTGGGGCGTGGACCGATGCGGATTGTAGTGGCGGCCTAAGCCCGTGCCTTTGAAACGCCTATGGAGATGCCATCACTGAAATCGTGGACTGCAGCGCGCGCCGTCACGACGTGCCCCAGAACATGCGTGCTCCGGGCATCGGCTTGTGGGCTCCCCATTCGTCCCGTCTCGAAACATGGACCAAGGAGTCGAACATGCGTGCGAGTCAACAGGTGAGTAAACCCGTAAGGCGTAAGGAATCTGACTGGAAGGATCCCCTCGAGGGTTGCACCGCCGACCGACCTTGATCTTCCAATAAGGGTTCGAGTGAGAGCATGCTTGTTGGGACCTGAAAGATGGTGAACTATGCCTGAGCAGGACGAAGCCAAAGGAACTCTGGTGGAGGCCCGCAGCGATACTAACATGCAAATCGGTCGTCTGACTTGGGTATAGGGGCGAAAGACTAACCAAACCGTCTAGTAGTTGGTTCCCTCTGAAGTTCCCCTTAGGATAGCTGGAGCTCAGTGGGAGTTCTATCAGGTAAAGCCAATGATTAGAGGCATCGGGGGCGCAATGCCTCAACCTATTCGCAAAGCCATGTCTTCAAAATGTGTTTTTATATCATGATGCTCCTTTTGTTTCCCGTGTGCATTGAATTTTTTCTTTGCAGTAGATTTGTAATCTCATGATAAACGAGGGTTTATGTGAACAAGTCATGATCAAACCAATTATTAAGCCAATGTCATATTTTATCATAATTCTTTTCCTATGTTATCAAAGAAAAAAGCTCATAATATCATAAGGCTCCTTTTGTTTCCCACGTGCATTAAATTTGCTCTTTACAGTAGATTTGTCATCTCGAGATAGACCAAGGTTTGGTGTGAACAACTCATGATCAAACCAAAAATTATGCCAATCTAAATGACATTCTATCAGAATTCTTTTCCTATGTTATCAAATAAAAAATTCATAATAAATAAAGACATGTCTTAGGCAATGTTTGTAAAAAGCTCATTATATCATGAGGCTTATTTTGTTTCCCGCAAGCATCAAAGTTGGGTTTTGCAGTAGATTTGTAATCTCGTGATAAATGAGGGTTTGGTGTGAACAACTCATGAACAAACCAAAAATTCAGTCAATCCGAATTACATATTCTATTTGAATTGTTTTCCTATGTTATCAAAGAAAAAAAATATCATAATAAATAAAGACAAATCCTAGGAAATGGAGGCATGCCTTTAGCATATGAGAACTCTTCAAAACTAGGAACACCCTCTTTGTAGTACTCTCCCAAAATAGATAAACCAGTGATAATGCGCATTTCCTAGAGTGAAATCCCAATTTCATAATGCACTAGTGATAATGCTCTATTAGTGCATGATATATATTATTTGGACGATGATAATCAAAAGAGGCTGAATGAACTGGATATGCCAATTTGTTATTCTTTTTCCTTAACACCACCAAATAGGATTCTATAGACCAATTCCAAAATCCTCTAACATACCAGATTTCTTCGTGTGAATCAAGTTTACTTCCTTTGTAACTTTCCTTTTGTTGATTAAGTTTGCAATATAGGCATATCTTCTCATTATTATAGCAGGAAGAAAAACATAAGGATAATTACTAAGTTTACTTCCTTAGTAACATATTGATCTAGCACAATAAAATCACTAAACACCATTTTCTCTTTTGTTGAATACTCAGTAATGGTGTAACATCCCTATCTCTAGGAGACAAAACAAGTAATCTTATTAATACACATTCACCATGAAAACAAAATGTAATTATATATATAAGGTTTAACCAAAATTTCTATCAAAATTTCAGCAGAACTTCTCTTGTAGTGGAAGATCCCAAGTTATCGACATATAGCATAACCTTTAATTCAATCTTGACTTAATTATCCTGGGTCTATAAAACCACAAACATCATTCTCACGACAATTGCTTGACCGCTATTTATGATCGGTTTGTTTAAACTCACAAGTGCATGAGTGTGCGATGTAGCAATTAACTCGATAAAATCGAGGTCATATCCACAGAGAGCTAGATTTAGAAATTAAGCTAGGTAATAACAAAAGGATTTTAGGAGAATAATGAATGGATTTGTTTTCTAAGATGAAAGAGAGTAAATAGATTTTAAAAGACAAGAAAAGGTAAGTCTTGGTTCCAAATCAATTTTAATGGTGATGTATTGGTGAATCCTTCAACATATATAAGATAACTCAACCTAATATCAACGATGTTGATATTAGATCGGAAGATATTACAATGAAGTTTAAAAAGATGAAGATTGATTATTGCTTAAGAATAAATGAATGTTTTCACATTAAGTAAGACATTGAATCAAGCAATCTCTATACCAAAACTAAGTTTTGTTCATAAAAATTCAAGATTATAACATTACTTAGATGATTTCTAAAATTTCTTCGCAATAATAAAACATTCATGAAGAAAATGTGAAGATAGACATTAGGATTCATTTATATCTTAAAGAACTCACCTCAATCACCATCATCCTTGATTTGGATCCAAGAAAGAGATTAGCCAACAATAATTATATATAATAACACTTTAATAAACATGAAATAACTTGAATCAAACTGAAATAATAAGTTTTACAACTAAAATAAAACTGAAATCTAAAACAAGAAGAACAAAACACAATCTCGGAAAATATTGCAAGACAGATCTGATGCTAACTTGGACTGCAATTTAACCCTATTTCTGAGTGTCTTTTGTAGAAGGCTATTATACACATATATATAGGCCTTTATGTTAGCTTTCCAAAACATTAAAAAACATATAATTTGGATCTCTGAGTCAAAAGCTATGACTAAAACGCCGAAAGATGTTCTGGAAAACTTATTATTTTGGCAACTTGGATGTGCCCGATTTGATGCTAACTTTGGGCTGCACTTTACCCTACTTTTGCAGCGTTTTCTGTAGACAGCTATTAGACACATATTTGTAGGTCGTTCTGTTAGCTTTCCAAAAAAATGAAAAGCCATATAATTTGGAGCCCTGAGTCAAAAGATATGACTGAAACTCCGAAAGGTGTTCTGGAACACTTATTATTTCGGCAACTTGGAGAAGATTTTTGTGCCCGATTTTCTTTCTCATTTTTAGCTGAATCTTTCTTCTTTTTGATCCAAGATAAAGTAACAATCTTCCCTCCAGCTTTCCATAGATTTCTCCTCCAATTCTTTCTTCCAAATTTCGACGTTTAAATTTCCTGAAATAATTCATTTAAGCTCCAAAAACTTGTCGAAACATTAAAAGAAATTCATTACTAAAAAGCACATCAATTGTTATAAAATCCCAAATAAAAACAATAAATACATATATAAAATAAGAGACTTAACGATACTTTTGATGCACAATCAACAATCATAATAAATAAACCATACATTTAACAACAATTAACAATTTGCACCAGAGTCAATATAAATATAGTCACATTTACTAGAATATGACAAAAGAGTTAATTTTCTTACACCAATCTTTTCCAAAGTAGTGACCATACATATCAATTTACCAACATTTAATTTACACAAATTACTACTAAATACAAAAAGCTAAGAAACAACATATGTACTCCTGATGTGCAAATGATGAAAATGAAAATGAAAATGAAATACAAGATAATTTTATAATTATAATAATCATACATATCTAGTTATTTGTAACACAAACTAACTTCTCCATTTACATACTGCCAATACCCTTATCACCCTTTCGACATAAAAAATCAAAGAAGATCCCTTCCTAGGCCCCTAACATACCTCATTTTATTTGATATTGAGTGTGGATTGTAACTTCACACAATTGGATTGGAAAAGTTCAATTCGGTCTCCGAAGATGACCAAAATAAAAAGGCGCGCAACTCCAAAGTTGCTATTGAAATTTTGATGGGGATATAATTGCATAAAATTAAAAGTTTAAAACCAATTGGGGTGCGATTGAACCAATTAAAAGTTGAGGGACCAAATATAATTTTTTTCACCCTCCCCACAATCATCATAGGCGTGACTGCACTGTTCAATCACTTGAACAATGCAGGCACGCCACCCGCGAATGCATAGGCAGGGAGTCATGCCCCAAAAGTGTTTTAGACTTCAAGTGTTTGCAGCAAAGGGTTTGTTATTTGCAGAGATTGTTCTCGTGAAAGATTTTTGACATTTCAAAGTCATTCCGAGCACAAAAACTATTTTGATGTTTGTTTAAACAAACTTGTTCTCGAAAGAATTCAAGTGATCTCATTGTCAGATTTTATGTTAATTTGACAAGAATGTGAAATGATATTTGCATATCTTGTGTGTCAACAAGGTTTCGATCAAGTCGTGTGAGGCATAAAGCTTGTTTCAAATGGAAAAGCATTACCTACCGATCCAGATTACTCGTGTTGAATCAGAAAGAGCTTTATCAGGCTTGTAGTATAGGCTTAGGTTTTTGGCTACAAAAAGAAAGATATTTATCAGTTCAAAAGGTGTTTGAGGGTTTCTTAGTCTAAGGATCACCGATGCTTACTCTTAAAACACTTTTTAGTCCTCATAATTGATTTGTATAATGACCTGACATGCCCCCCAACATTTTGCTTGGGGTTTTGTCTTGACATGCCCCCCCGACATTTGTTTGGACTTTTTTTTGCATGCCCCCTAGTATTTTGTTTGGGATTTTGATCATGGGCTTTATGCACTAACATCATGTTGACTTGACATGCCCCCGGTATTTTGCTTGGGCTTTTTTCATGGTTTCATTTTTTTTTTTTGCAATAACATCATGTTGACTTGACATGCCTACAAGTATTTTGTTTGGGCTTTTATTGTAAGTTTTTTAACAGTACTGTTATGCTAACTTAACATGCCCCCAATATTTTGTTTGGGACTTTGGTCATAGGGGACTATTTTGTAGATTAACAGTTTTTTCGCACTTGCCCCCTTAGTGTAGGGTGTGATCCTTATCAGGGTTAATTATCAAGAAATAATTTTTAGGCTTAAACAGGGGCTGCAAGGGATATTTGAGATTTTGTGAAGGCACATCAAAGATGGTCTCTCCTCATTTCAAAAACATGCATTCTGAATCGATAAGCTTTGCTTTTCCATGCGAAATGATTTGTTGATTTTTTGGGATTATTTGCTTAGCTAAGAGCCTAGCTTTAATATGTGGGTTTTGGTTGTATAAGATCACCTTTCAATAAAACCTCTTGAATTCCCAAAACACATTTGTTAAATAAACATCAAATTGGCATTTCTTTTTGTACTAGATTTTGAAAATCTTTATGAAATCATGGGATCATGTATAATTTGGATGAAAGGGTTATAAGGTGTACTTTTGTTATTTAAACAATAAGCAAGGAAATATCATAAACACAAGAAAATACATGACCACTGTAAAGAAATGTTTACTTAACAAAAGGTCTTGTGGCATTACAAGCAAAATTGCCGACAAGTCAAAACAGGAACATAGTGCGGACATGACCAAAACAAAAGGAAATCATGGAAGCAAACTTCATCTCCCAATACCGGCACACTCCCTTTTCAAAAGCTTTTGTCGATTTCACTTTAAATGGTGCAGACGCTTGGTACCCCATTTCCATGAAGCTTACTTAGGTGTGGGACCTGGATTTCCTTCGGATGTTATCCACCCCACTTTAAACAATTGCATGAACTTATTCTTTAAAGCACCACAAGTGTGAATGCTATGCCCTGCAGCTCTAACATGGTATTCGTAGGTGAGATCAGGTTTGTACCAATCAAGGTAAGGTGACTGCAAAGGTGCATGAGGTTCAGGAGCTATTTTTCCAATGCTTACCAAGTTTTGATACATCTCATTCAAAGGAAATGGTAATGAAGGTAGTTGTTCATGGGTTTTCTGGTAATTTTTTTTCGGGAAATTTTTAGGTGGATCTTTGGCTTGAAAATTAATGTTGGCAATTTGAGATGAAGGGTTATGATAGTTTTGGAATTGGTTGTTCCTACCCTTATAGTCGTCTTCAAAATGCTTGATATCTTTTCTATTTCCTTCAAAGTCCTTTTTCTCCACAGGTGCAGAAATTCTACCACTTCTAATTCCTTACTCTATTCGCTCTGTCACGGCTACAACATCCGTGAATTACTGTGCTGAACTGCCCATCACATATTCATAATAGGGCGCTCTTAGCGTGTTGGTGAACAATGTCACCATCTCTTTATCTAGAAGCGGGGGATGTACTTGTGCAACGAGATCTCTTCATCTCTGAGCGTATTCCTTTATGCTTTCTTTGTCTTTCTTCTCCAGGTGGGACAAACTTGTTCAGTCAGGAGCGATGCCCATGTTGTACTTATATTGCTTGATTAAAGCATCTACCAGTTTTTTCCAACTACGAATCCTGGTGTTGCCTAGTCTCATGTACCAATTCAATGCTACCCCACTCAAACTGTCTTGGAAAAAATGCACCAGTAATTTTTCATCAAGCACTACTTCTCCTATTTTGTTACAGTATGATTTTAGGTGAGTGATAGAGCATTGTGTCCTAGTGTATTTGATAAATTCAGGGACACGAAACTTCTTTGGTATTACAACGTTCGGGACTAGACACATTTCTACAACTTGTATTGGGTCATATAAGTTTACCCCTTCAATGGCCCTTATCTTGCCTTCCAGTGTCTCCATCTTATCTTGGTTGATACCCTCTATTGCTTCTATAACTGTTGGGGTTGGTGCAGGTGTCGGCACTGCTGATTGTACAAAAGCTAGGTTTTGTTGTGGATCATGCACCCCTTTTACTACCACCTCTTCATGGTAGTTTATTCCTAGTGTTTGAGCAGCTGCTGTGGGTCTAATTGAAGGACCCTCCCTAGAGGTATTTCTCAGTGCTTCTCAAGTAATATGGTAAGACTAGCCACGCTAGCTTTCAGAGAATCCAATTTGTCTTGGAAATGAGCATAACGGTGTGCACGCTCTTCGTCCTCCATATTTCTCTACTGGAGTCGAGCAGTAGTAGCTCTTCGGGGACCTATATTTCAATCTATTGATGATATGTTATGCAGTGACATGTGGATGCAAATATATGCATATACATATCAGGTGAATTATCAGAAAGTTCATACCCAAAGACAAGCTCATTAAATGAGGGGTACGCTTTTTACCTGGTCTCAAAGGTCTATGAACTGCCCAGTGACTGCCTTACTTGATACTAGGTGGTGACTCCTAATAATTATAGTCGTAAATTTTACGGCTATAAAACAACCCCCATTTCATCGTGCACCGTTGTCTCCCCAAATCGAGGGGATGGCGGGGCGCGAAGAGCGTAAAAGAAATCGTCATCGTGACAATAGATACTTTCGATTGCTTGGTACACCCATCCCACAAAAGTTCCTCTGCAGCTTTCAACAAATTATAAAAATTAGTTGCCTCTGGATTCAAAGGTTCCTCTATTACAATAGAACTACAAACCCTATCATTATAGTATGCATCATCATCCCTATTGCATCTAGAATCATACTCCTATATAGATTTGCATCTCCCTCATCATTCACAACATGACTAATCCCACCTGACAAAGGTCCGAACAATATTAAATATGTGATATAAGTCTCTCCTTGTACAATCCAGTTTTCATAATAAGGTAAAAACCCTCTAATCAATAAGTGCTTACAAACATCATCTTCCTTTAAGAACTTTTGATTTTGCACCTCACACAAGGACATCTAATTTTCCCTACTAATACATTTTGATCAAAGGAAAAAATAAGAAATATTAATTTTCAAAAAAAAAACTAGCAATACAAATTAAAATTTAAGGATTTAATTAAAAAAATAGAATGTCAACAAAAGAGAAAATAATAAAAATTAAATACAAAAACTAAGAGCATATACATATAAACATGGATAAAAATAGGGACGATTTCATAAATATATAAAAAATAAAGGAAATAAAATAAAATAAAAATTAAGAGTATAAGGGCCGAAATGAAAACAAAATATATGATCAATTTCAATTCAAGGACAAAATTGTTCTTAGAAATCAATTTCATATTTTTCAGAAAAAACAACCACAGAAAGCTTGGCCTCTTCAATTGTTCTAAGAAGGGATGCCGAAATCTCATCTCCTCTCACAAGCTTATCTATGAAAGTAAAGATTTGTTTCCATTCCAAAGCAGCATGGAGGTGGCTGGTAAAACCAGCACAAGTGTCTTGCCCTCTGAAACTAAGGAAGACATCAAATTTCACTTGTGTTTGGGTGTTGGTTAAGGTGGGAGGAGGAGATGACGCCGGAGAAATTTTCCAGCTTTGTTTGATAATTCTGCATATAAAAATATACAGAATGGGCCTGTGTGCAAGTTTCAAGCCCAAATGGCTTTCACTTGAGGGTGTGTGTGTTAGAGAATAATATATGTCGCAAAGGTGATTTTTGTGTGCTTCGCGCCCCGCCATCCCTGGATTGGGGAGACAACGACGCGCAGTGAAAAGAGGGGTTGTTTTATAGCCGTAAAAATTACAACTATAGTTATTAGGAGTCGCCACCTAGTATTAAGGTCACTAGGAACCTATTGGTCTATGAGAGTCTAGGTAAGGGACATGTTGTGCAAGGGGAAGAGCATCACCCCTAGTGTACCTTACCTAAGGCAACCTGCATTGTTGTTTTATTGTTTTTCCTAAGTTTGATTTTTTTCATTGTCTTTTCCAAAGTCTGACGTACATCTCTCTTCGTGAGAGAATCTCTACCTCACTAGGAGTTGAAAGACTAACCAAAAGAATTTTACACTGCATTAAAAAAAAAACATTTTTTATAACTATTTGTGAGTATATTTTACAATGTAATTTTACACTACGATAGCTAAAACAAAATAATTGTTAAATTATTTTGATATTTTGGCCAAATTACAACGGATAATCATAAAATACTTGCGATATCCAAATTTTGTTTTCAAAATATGGGAAAAATGAAACATATATTTTTTACGAAAAAAAATATGCTTGTAAAAAACCTTGAAATTTGGCTGTATGCACAAAAACAACACATTTTTTGTTTTTTTTTAAATATAATTTTTTGTATTTTTTTTTAAAATGGGCCAAGCCCGGCCCAACCAAAAGGATCAACTCAACTAAAATCGGACTTGGGCTAGACCCAACCCAGCCAACTAGGTTGGACCCGACCCAGCCCAATTCATGCATGTGTAAAAATGGTGGTCGACCGACAACCACAAAAGGTTCACCTGCCACTGTCACCGGGTAGAGGAGATCTAGGTGGTTCTCCTTATTGTGGTGGCGTCGAAAATGATGGCCTATGGTGAACGGAGTAGGCGTCGGAAGGGTTGGTCTGTTGTTGCCTCGCCCCTACTACTTCGTGTTACTGCTGTTGCGAAGGTCACCAGAGTTGGAGAAGAAAGTTGGGTGGTGGATGGCTACTTCTCGACCTAGCGAGGAGAGAGAGAATTGGTTGTTGGCTGACGGGAGAGAGAAGGGAGAGAGAGAGGGAGCTGCTGCTGTCATCGTTGATGGCTCCTAGTGAGGAGACAATGCTTTCGCCAGAGCCGAGGAAGATGGAAGGGTGGTTGTCATGTGCAAGTCACGGCATCGTCCCTGTCATGTACAAGCTCTTTGTGTTTATTTTTTATTCTTTCTATCTTCCCGTGTTCAATCCCAATGTTATTTCCCCCAGTTTTACGATGAACTCCCTGTTGTTAACCGGTCTCTCCCCGTTACTTAAATTCCCCCCAGTGCAATATCAACTATTTCCCTCATTGTCCCCAATTTTTTCTCCTCCCAATACTATTTATTTTGCCCCCCCCCACCCCGTTTCAAAATTTTCTCGCCCTATTTATAGGAGAAGAAGGAATGGTGCATGGTATGGGGGTGTTGTCCAGGTATTGTGTCTTGTGTGTTGCAGAGGGTTAGTGGGCATTGGTGCAACATGGCTCTGCAAGGCCACGACAGGTCTTTTTTTTGAAAAATTGAAATAAATAAGTTTTGACAAAAAAAGAGTTTTTCAATGGGAAAAACATGTTTTTATCTTCCATTTTGGCTTCCGATTTCACCCAAAAAGTTTCGTCACCGAAAATTCTGATCTTCTTAATTTAACCCAGATTAGGCTTCCAAACTTAATTTCTCACCAATTAAGCTTTTAATAAAATTAATTTGACCACGTAAAGTATAATTAACCCTTGCGCTTAATTGAGTCCTTCAATTGGGCTCTCAATTGATCCCTAAACATAATTACACTTTAAATTGGCTAGCGATTAAATCAAATTGGCCTATAAAAATATAATTATGCCTTCTTACTTAATTTTTACGCAGATTTATCCAATAATCTGCATTTTTCTTCATTTCTGGGGAAAAAAAGAGGTATGACCGGGCTCTCGAAAACGTCCAAAATTTCCGCCTATATTTTTCTACCAATGTCACCCCTTTTATTTTATTTTTGTTATTTTTGGTAGATTTTAGGAAATAACCTAGAAATTAGGTTATCACAATATAAATCATATTTTGGGACCTCACCTAATAGTTTGAGCATTTAGATGGGATGTTTCCTTAACTGAAGGAATGATTTTGAATCTAGGGATAGGCTTACGTGTAGGGCTCTGGGTCTCAGGCAAATGCATAATTTATTACTGAGTACTCCAAGTATTTTCATTGTTGACTTCCTGGAAATTGTCCTTCAAATTCTTATTTGTTTATTTGAAAAAGGGTGTTATCTACAAATTTTACAGAGCCTAGCTAAGTTGTAATGTAAACAGACGATGACAATAATTCTTATAGCCAAAGTTCTGTATCAATAATATACACAGATTACTGTTTATTAATTAAATTACAATTTTATTTCTCAATGCATCTTAGTTTAGCATTACATTCAGGGGTATTTGTAATTTTTACATTTTGATAAACAATTAAATAACTATAATATCTTCAAATACAATACTGCATAAACTATGTTTGCATTGTCTTTGAATTGTTTTAATTATACCCTTGTTTATTTTTAATTTTGTGCAATTTTGTCCCTTTAAAATTCAATATTGCCCCTGGATTTCAGTGTTTTGTTTCTATTTTAGTCATTGATTTTGTATTTATGTGATTTGACCCTTAATTTAATTGATCATTAGACTTTTAATTCTCTTCAATTTCCCCCGAGATTTCATTTGATTGAGTAGCTAGAGCTCAACACCTTTCGAATTTGACTCCGAAATTCAATTTCCCCCGAAATAGTCTTTGATTGCAAATTCTTTAATTTGACTCCTAATTTATTATTTTCTTGCAATTTTACCTCTAATTTTAATCAATCAACTTGGTAAATATTAAATTTAACTCTAAAAAAATCTCAATCTCTTAATTAAGCTCAATACAAGATCCGGACTTAATTTTTCACCAATTAAGCTCCTGAGTAAATTAAGTCATAAACTTATGCAGAAGTACAAGGTGTTTTCCATCTCTTGGACTATGGCTATCAGCAGCAACAATTCTGTAAAAATGCTCTGTTTTTGCATCCCAATCTAGCTAAACGTGCTTCGACGAAGCAAGAAGCCAGTTTGAAGATATTCATTCCTTGTGCTGTCAGTCATCACCATGTTAAAAGTGTTAAGGAACCATCTCACCTAAAAGCTTAAGCTTATAGGTGAGACCCTCTCATATATCATACTCTAACACACCCCCTCAAGTGAAAGCCCTTTGGGCTTGAAACTTGAACAAACTCATATTGTCTTGTGCTTGGTTTTTATCAAATAGAATGGGGGTGGTGAGATTCGAACTCGTGACCGTTGGGTCAACAAGGCTCTGATATCATGTTAAGGAATCATCTCACCTAAAAGCTTAAGCTTATAGCTGAGGCCCCAGAACATGATTATATTATACCACGTTAAGGAACCATCTCACCTAAAAGCTCAAGCTTATAGCTGAGGCCCCAGAACATGATTATATTACTCTAACACACCCCATCAAGTGAAAGTTCTTTAGGCTTGAAACTTGCACAGGCTCACATTACCTTGTGCTTGATTTTTTTTATCAAATATAATAGGAGTGGTGAGATTCGAACTCGTGGCCGCTGGGTCAACAAGGCTCTGATACCATGTTAAGGAACCATCTCACCTAAAAGCTTAAGCTTTTAGGTGAGGCCCCAGAATATGATTATATTATTCTCTAACACACCCCCTCAAGTGAAAGCCCTTTGGGCTTGAAACTTGCACAGGCCCACATCACCTTGTGCTTGATTTTTTTATCAAATATAATAGGGGTGGTGAGATTCGAACTCATGACCGCTGGGTCAACAAGGCTCTGATACCATATTAAGGAACCATCTCACCTAAAAGCTTAAGCTTATAGGTGAGACCCTCTCATATATCATACTCTAACAAAAAGTGCTTTCAATATCTTCCCTCATGCAATATTTGGCCAAAAAATATGAGCCTCATTTATTTGTTGATCATTTAACTATAAGCTCATTTGATGAAACGTAATCACTGATCTCCGACGTGCATAGTAAATTTATAGCTCTTGGGTCCAGAATTTCACTTATTATTACAGATTTATCTGAAGCCTGCTGCATCTCCCCAATCCATGAACCTTGAGAGAAGCTTCCTCTGCGAACCTGGTTTACCATTGGGAGACGCTTTGACTGCATGGATCATGAGAATAAGAACAAGTGAATAAAAGGATCGATGAACACTAAATTGCAACATTATAGTTAGCACCTGGATTCAGGAGAAAATAAACAAAACCTTTCTGGCTTTTCCTTAAAGTGTAAGTGGAATCTAAGATTACATGGCATCTTGGAGGATGATCGCGCAAGACTTCCAAGAAGGCTGAAAGGTGAAGAGCCCTCTCGAGTCAAATTAAATGTAAGCACATCCATCCAAAAACCCCAATAAAAAAAGACACAAATATGTGGTCTCATTCATTCTGGCTTGTTTTTGGAAACCCAAACAGATTGTCTCTTCAAAATACATAGATAAGGGTTTCAGTTATCTGTGCTAATTGTCTTTTAAGTCGTGAAATTTATACTGGCTAATAGAACTTATGCTGTATGAACGAGTCATAGCCTATCCCCCACAACTTTGGTTAGATCAAGTACCTGAATATCAATACTTGCCCTTCATATTTTTAATATTTTCCAATCTACTAAAGTCTAGACCACCATCAATAAGCTTCTTCTCCCTCTCATTTTCGGGAACATCAGTGAACATCCAGAGCTCTGAACCTGATGCTAGAAATGCATCCAGCACCTAAACATGCAGAGATGAGTAGCTGGAAATTACTATTGTTATAGAAAAAGAAATAGTCTAAATGAGAAGGAAAACAAAGAGCTCATTATTGCACAAAAAAGTAAATGTAGAAACTACAAAGAATAGTTTCAATAGACACACTTGATTGCTACTACAGCTGAAAATCCTGTAATAATAACACAGAAGAATTCTGAAATGTCTACCACCACTTTGCTGCAACGGAGAAGTTATGATTTCACAGTCCTTATAACACTACCATAATCATATCTTCCATGTCTCGTCTCCAACCACAGAACAATATCCTTTCTGCAGACTTTGGAACAATAAGTCTTTGGGTAGACTTCCTCTCCATACCTGCAGCATCCAGGCGAAGAAAAGAAAAGATTAGGG
Source organism: Salix exigua (assembly GCA_032356905.1). Taxonomy (NCBI): domain Eukaryota; kingdom Viridiplantae; phylum Streptophyta; class Magnoliopsida; order Malpighiales; family Salicaceae; genus Salix; species Salix exigua. The sequence goes on along the minus strand of CM063606.1, from coordinate 13,498,949 downwards.
GGCTTCTGTGGCATTCTTGCAGGTCGGGCAGTGTGCATGAATGACGCCTCTTTGACCTGAATGATGAAATTTATTATATTATGTAAGTTCTTTTATGGTGCGCCCACTTACCTAATATCCACTGAAGGCATCATTCTGAAGTTCACAACTGAACTTGTCCTACATTATATCAAAAGCTATATCCCTTACTAAATTACACAATTTAGTAATTAGAGAAGAGAAGAATCCATAAACAGTCTAGGGTAGACACATCAGATCCAATGTGATAGTTTTCACCAACCACACCGCATCATGTACAGCACCAAAGACTGCATGCATATCTGTGCAATAACATGCTTATCTGTAAGTCAACAAAATGCTAAAACTAACTAAAGTGAAACTATTTATGCATTGGTGTCATAGCTAGGACCGTGTTTTCTTTTGTATACAGATATTTGCTGCCTTTATCAAGGCCTTTTCATTTTCATTTTGTAATTAATCTCCAATAAAAGAGGATCCTGGATCTGGTATGAGAAGATGACATTCTTTGGCATACTGGGCCAGGTGTAGGTCCCGTATTTATCGTGCTCATACAACCTAGGATGACAGAACAAAGACACAAGCTAGGGAAAAGAAAGAGGCAAGCAATCTGTAAGAAATCTTTATTTCTGAAGGAAAATGAAAGCACCATAGGTAATGCTGCTGGGGCATAGCTATCGTCATCTTCTGCAATGACAAGGATTTCATCATCTTTCATTTTCATTTTCATTCTCGCCTAACATTTGATCCTACAAGGGTTAAAAAAAGAGAGAAAAGGGATGAAAAAACACTATAAATAATAAGTCTATAATATTTTATGAGGGGATATATACTCATTTTGCAATATAAATTTCCCATATGTTTTAGGTTTTCTTATATTAATAATAATAATAAAAAATGACAAGGAAAGATTGTTGGATTGTGTGTTAGCAATAAATAAATAAAAATGACAAGGAAAGATTCGTATAGTACCAGAGGCAGTAGCTAGTACAGGTATCTTGAAAGCTACTTGAAGAACAATTTGCAGTAATTGCAGAACTCTCTCTTTCTCCCTTTCAATTTCTTCTATCTCTCCCACAATTTTCTTTTAAGCTTTTGTTTGTTATTCTTAACAAACAAAGTGTCGTCGGCCCGTATATTTTCATCAAAGTGCAGATATACCCCACAACTTTTCAACTTGCAAGGCTTTCGGATAACATGACCCTTCACATTGCTCATTTCATTGTAGAATTTGAATGTAACTTCTTTGCCAGAATATTTACGTAAAGAATCTACAAATCCGAGCTCGTAGTGTAGAAACATGTGATCCGAGTGACATGAATTAAAGATATTGAATTTATCATAGAGGTCGTACTGTAGAAACATGTGATCCGAGTCACATGTCTTCAAGAACTTGTATTTCGTATACCTGTACTTGGAAAAGAAGACTTCATCATCATCACCAGCACCATCACCGTTTTTACTCTCAACATGACACTTAAGATATATTCTAAAAAAATCGAATTCATAAAGCATGTCATGGGAGAGAAGAGGGAGTAGAAAGACAAGGCAGAAAGCGATTCCCTTGAGCTGATGACAATTTGATGGCAACTGTATGGTGAGTGAAGATCCAATTCCTTTGTCACCGAACCATTCTGGAATTTCACTCCCCGGTAGAACCATTTGAATTCTGTCATGTGAGATCTTCTCTCCAGACTGCAAGGCAGAAGTCACATTTCGAAAATGTGATGAAACAAGCAAGAAAGAGAAAAAAGAAATACAGGGTTAAGAGTGATACCTGAATTTTCAAATGCATTGCTGCTATCAGTGGTTTCTGATCCAATTTGAAGCAATTTGCAAAATCCAATGCCTCCATTAAACTGCCGAGAGTGATGGTTGATATCATGGTGGTTTCTAGTGATTCACAGTCAGATGCAGTTAGAGACGTCAGCGAAGGTGGAAGCTCAGGTAACGTTTTAATAGGTGTTCCATCCAAACCCAGACGACTCAAACATACCATATCTTTGATTGATAAGGGTAGCTCTTTGATAAGCGTTCCACGTAATAATAGAGTTTCCAGAGATATCATATGCTTAACTAATGATGAGGGTATCTCTTTGATGCCCGTGTTATCCAAGTTAAGAAACGTCAAAGATTTCATAGGCACTGTGATTTCTGGGAAGGTCTCAAGTTTTGAGCAACCACCAAAAGACAATGAGCTGAGTTTTGTGAGAAACTGGATTGATGAGGGAACCTTTGTAATGGCAGTCCAACCTAGATATAATTCTTTTATATCCCCTGAAATCTCTGGAAACTTGGTGATCTTTGAGCAACCACGTAGACTAAGATGTTCCAACTTGCTAGTGACTGACTGTGGAACTCCTTTGAGTGAAGTTTCCCATAATTCTAACCTTTTCATATTTTGTGAAATCGTTGGACACTTGGTTATATCTAGGCACCGACTTATAGCAAGTACTCTGAGAACCTTTGAATCAAGCATCGGAAAACTTCTAAGATTATTGCAAAAGCGGATGTCAAGTTCTTCCAGCTTCTCAAGATGTTGAAGAGATGGCGGAACCTCAGTTAATCTTACACAGCCCACAAGGTTGAAGCACACTAAATTTTTTGCCTTTGATAGATCTGGCAATTCTGTCAAATATTCAGACAAAAACAGTACAAAGTTTCTTAAATTTCCAATGTCCTGTCAACAAAAAAAGGCATAATTAGAGAGTAACCACCTCCACCTTTATATTTCTGATCATACATCCGCAGCAATTAAATCATACCTGCACTCCTGTCCATAGTTTTTCAACCTTGCTATAGCTTAAGTTAAGCTCGACAAGGTGTTCAGCACAGAAATTTTGCGGCAAGGATATCGAGGGGAATCCATCCCAGTGAAAATAATTCAGCTTATTAGAAAGATATGTGAGGCCGATAGGAGGAAGGAGAATTTTATCTCTGTTATCTTCGGAGAAATGATCGAAATAGAATTTGAGAAATCTAAGACTATCCATCATTGCGAAGGCATCAGGTTTCAAGTGTATCTGTCTCGATAACTTGGATATGTCCAAAGATATGCCTTCAATTTCCTTAGTTCCCTGTTAGACAAGAATAAAGAATACACAGACAATCATGCAATCTACGTAAAACATCAACATTTAGTACGTAAGAGGAGAGAAAAGAAAGATTGTTAATGACTTCAGCTTTAACCTTATTTTCCTCCATCACATGAACGACATCAGGAAGATGACACAACCTGCTTCTTTTGCCGGGAAACTTAGATTCTGCATGAACAATGCTAAATGCCATTTCTTGTAGCAAGTCATGTATTTCTAGCGTGTCATGAGAAGTGGTTACCAGACACTTATCAATGAGAGTGCTTATATCGAAAATCACAGACCGGCGATAAAACCCATCTAATATTCTTACAGCTTGTTTTTGCTCAAATCTTCTGAAGAAATGTGCTATATCAAGAAATATGGATTGTTGTTCTTTATCCAACCCATCGTAACTAATTCTCAACGCATTTTCGATTCGAGGGTTCTGAGCTAGTTTATTCAATGCACTGTACCATTCTTCTGTGCTTTTACCATAGAGAGAAGAACCCAAAGCTATAAGAGCCAACGGATTGCCCTGCACATGACTTGCAGTCTTTTCTATCAAGTCTCTATGATCAATTGTGGAGAGGCAATTCTTCAAGGCTTTTGAGCTAAAGAGTTGAAGAGCTTCTTCATAGCTCAACCTCTCAACCTCGTATGTTCTATCAACTACATTGTTAAGCACTTGTTTGTCCCTACTTGTCATGAGAGCTTTACTACCAGGACCAAATGATCTGTGCCGTCCATGAAGCAGTTCTTTCCATTCTTCCAAAGGCATTAAATCATCCACATCATCCAGAACAATAAAAACCTTTTTGCGACGAAGTCTGTCCCTCACAAAAGTATCTCGAAAACTCAAGGAGCCCATGTTCATAATTTCTTGGCCAAGCAGTTGTGAAAGAAAGCTTCTTTGCAAATCAGCCATGGAACCTGTTTTTAATTCTTGCCTAAAGTTTGCAACAAAGATTCCTTCAAATCGAGAACGAACCTTGTTGCACACAGCTTCAGCAATCGTTGTCTTACCTATACCACCCATTCCCCATATCCCTACAATGAGAACATCTTGAGATTCCATATTTAACAAAGACTCCACTTTGTTGACACGAACATCAATTCCAAATAGACCCGTAGTGTGACTTGAAGACATGGCATGCAATTTGTTCAAAACATCTCCAACGATTTTCTCAATAAATTCAGACTCAGTCCTGACAAATAAGAAGAACACACATATATTTGTTGGTCAAAATGGACTAGCATACTACAACAGAACAAATAAACATACTGATCACTCCGTAGTAGCTACATCTATAAATAGTAGGCACGTATGAGTAATTGAGCATCATTATTGGCAATGGAGAGTGCCAATGAATTGATGATAACATTGAGTAGTAGAGACTAGTCAAAAGCATTTGATTTCAGACAGATGCATCAGCTTCCTACTTATCATTGCTACAATTAATCAATCCATGAAACTGGAAACTACTTGTAATCGATGTATATCAAAGAAAGTCATTGAAATGGATATATTTCAAGAGCTTACTGATCAGACTTCCCTAAGCTCCATCCCGCTAGATTGGCTGCATCCGTCAAAGCGTCTCCGAAGCTCTGCACCTTGTCCATCGTCAAGGGTTTCTTCCTTACAAGTCTAGCAAACTCATCTCCAAAGCTTCCTGTTTGATTTCTTACATGAGATGGGTCCACCTGGTAGAATACCGGAATAACCATCTGTCCATTATTTTTTCTACATTCAAAAATCTTTGCAAGCTCCTCCAAGCACCATTTGGAAGATGCATATTTTTCAGAAAAAACAACCACAGAAAGCTTGGCCTCTTCAATTGTTCTCAGAAGCGATGCCGAAATCTCATCTCCTCTCACAAGCTGATGATCTATGAAAGTGAGGATTTGTTTCCGGTTCAAAGCAGCATGGAGGTGGCTGGTAAAACCAGCACGAGTGTCCTCTCCTCTGAAACTAAGGAAGACATCAAATTTTACTTGTGTTCGGGCGTTGGTTAAGGTGGGAGGAGAAGATGACGCCGGATAATTCTGCATTGTTTTATGGAGAAACAAGAGTAAGACTCTGGGTGTAAAAGGTCAGTTTGCAGGGAGAGAATGGAAGTAACTCAAGGAATGATTTTGAATCTGAGGCTTACGTGAAGGGCTCTGGTTAAGGCATATGTATAACTGTATTAATGATAATTCCAAGTATTTTCATTGCCGACTTCCTGGAAATTGAGCTGTAAAACAAACAGACGACGACAATAATTCCTAATAAAAAAAAAATGGGGGCAAAAAATAGTCTCAGTCGTCTGCAGATGTACCTGTTGCCATTGAAAGTTTGTATCTTTATAGTCAAGAAAGCATTTAATCGTTTACTTTCGTTCCTCAGAAAATAAAGATACAAAATCCACGTATTCAATTGGAGTGATTTTCGAGATATAAAAAGGGGACGCCTATTGCCCTGTTATTACACTAGTGGAATAACTGTAGATTATAATTATTATTGTAATATATAGATAATTTAATATTTTTTTAATTCGATCTATTTAAGTAACGCAGACCATTTTTTAGAATTTTTCACCGCAATCAAAGGCAAACTGTGTGTACCCAAGGGTCCTGGCGTGAGTGGTGAGGGCATTCTTGTCCCTTAAAAGAGGTCAGGGGTTCGACCTCTCCTCTTGTATGGAGCCGGTCATTTGGGCAACACTTTCACCCCTTCGGGGCCCGCCCGATACGAACGTGGATTAGTCTAGACCAGCGTCTGGGACACCGCGTGGTTTATAATAAAAAAAAAAAGCAAACTGTGTGAAGTGTGAAAGCTATCATTTGAGATATTGTCCGGTGAAAATTGATATTATGAAAGATTGAATGTTATTCTTTTTTTTTGCCAATTGTGTAAATACTTTTTCAAAAGCGATTGGGGGTATTATACAGGATAAAAGTGTTAGAATAAGGTGGTAAAGTTGTTAAATTAAAACAAGGGATGCTTCGACCACTTTTACTTTAATTTCTTTATTTTTTATATATATTTCTAAAATAATTTTTATTTTTGTTCTACTTTTAGTTTTTTTTATTTTTTTCTATTTTGTTGAGGTTGTGTTTGTTATTGAATTTTAATTTAGTTGGTGATTATTTAAAAATTAATTTATCATATTTTTTTCTATTTGTTCTTTTTTTATTATTTTTACTTATTTTTCAAGTCAAAATATTTTTTAAGCTAATAATATTTATTTTTTATTTTGTCATTTATTTATTTTTTTTGTTTATTCTTTTATTAATATTTTAGGTTTTTTTTATTCTTCAAGATAATTTTGTTTTTTCATTATTTATTTACATTTCAATACATAGTAAATAACTATAATACCTTCAAATAAAATAAAAATCAAGAGTTGTATCCAAGGATATTGCCGGAATTTCACAGTAAAAGGTATGGGGTATTTTTGTCAAAATCACAATTTGACTCGAAATTGACTCAAAGATCATACTCAAATGATGATCAAACAACAACTGAAAGATGTAAAATCGACTGTAAATGGTATTATTTGTCAAATCGATTGATCAAAACAACTAAAATCAATTGATAAATCATTATGAGTCAAAAATCAAGCCCATAAATGATGTAAAATCAAACCGTAAATCGGACTCGTAAGAATCAGACTGGATCGATATGATTTTATTGAAATTAGGACCATACAAAACAATCAAAAGATTAGGGACTGAAATGAAAACACCATAAACAAAGGGGACTGACGTGTAATTTAGCATACATGAGAGAGAGAAAAGGAAAAACAATTCAACAAACCATCACCACGTCTCCGGCCATCATGGGACAACACACACACACCACCATGAGAAAGAGGATATGACGGTGCATCCAGTGAGATGCCATATGGGCATTTTTAACCATCATAAGATGTTGCTCGTGCCAATAGTATTCTACAGAAAAAAAAAATGTTATATTACCTAAACAACCCTGCAACAAACTCTTGAATTTTATCTTTTATGAGGGTATATTCGTATTTATACTGTATAAAAAAGTGAAATTCCAGAAACACCCCCATCTACTACTCTTGGTTTTTGTCTTTTTTTGGGGTAATATGGTTATTAAACTGTACACAGAAATCTAAAAAATCTAAAATACACCGATTAGGCAACTGTTTGTTGTTTGTTGTAGGGGTAAAATAGTATTTTTACTGTGCAAAAATACCCAAAGAGAAACCAAAAACACGCCCAAACATCATGGTAATGTCACCTTGTTTCTTGGAAAAATCTAAAATACCCCTAAATCCAACGCTAAAAGTAAGGCTTACTGAGAGGTAAAATGGTTATTATATTAATACAATCCACAATAATATTACTATATATATAAATGGCGTCCCGATTTTACTGTCTTTTTTCATTGTGCACGTAGACACAGATTACTGTAGATTGCAATAGTAAAATTACCATTTTACCCCAAGACTGAAAAATTAAACCCTTGGGACCAGAGTCATTTTCAACATTTATAGGGGACATACATTGTATTTCTAAATTCTCTGCATGGTAAAACTACTAGTTTACCCTTGAGTGCTAACAAAAGAACGCAGAACAGTGGGGTGTTTTCAGGTTTCCTGAATTCCTGTATAGTGATAGTACTAAATTAGCCCCCAAAAACAACATAAAGGAAGCCTTGGAGTCAGGGGTATTGCAGTACTTTCATCACCGTTTTTTTCATGGTTATCGATGGGGCTAAGGGTGTATAGGTAATTTACTATTTTTTATTATTTCTTTTCTGAATAATTGTGGGTGCGTTGTACAGACACGCCCGTACTGTTTGACATGCATGCGCCTTTAAGGCAATTCGTTCTATGTTGTTCGGTGGTAGAAACAGATAGTCTGCCATGTCACTTGGTGCACCGACATGTCCTCTGCTTCCCGGTGCAGCGCGTGTCGGGTTTTGGTGGTCGAGGAATCATCGATGGATGGTTTTAAAATTTTCTCTCTCCTTCCGAAGGAAAATACATGTATGTCCATACTGTTTGTGATTGTTTTAGTTTAGTCCCTGTTCTTTTGATTTCAGTTTTATTACTGATTTCTTCGATGGAAATTCTGATTTGTTGCAATTGCGCCTTCAATTACAAGTGATTATATATGTTGGATTTCAATGCAGTCCCTATTCTTTTAATTTTTGGTTCCTTTAATTATTTCATTATACGGGTTTTGATTTTTTTTTAATCGTATCCTCCAATTGAAATTAGTCATATATGTTACTTTTCATTTTAATCCTTATTCATTTAATTTTTCAATAAAATTACACTGCATTTTTTTTAAATACCTTTATTTGTTCCGGTCCCAATATTTTTTATTTGTTTCAATTTTGTCCATCTATTTGAATTAAATATATATTTGTTTTGATTGATTTTAACTGTGTCCTCCAATTGAAATTGATCATATATGTTACTTTTCATTTAGGTCATTATTCTTTTAATTTTTTAACAAAATTACAATGCATTTTTTTTAAAAAAAAATACCTTTATTTGTTTCAATCCCAGGGTTTTTATTTGTTTTAATTTTGTCATTCGATTAGAATTAATTAAATATTTTATTTTTCATTTCGATCCTTATTCTTTGAATTTTTTATTTCATATTAATTCCTTTGGTTTTTTCGGTCCTTCTTGGATAATGTTTATATTTTTATCTGTATTTATGTATCTATGCTTTCAGTTTTTGTTTCTAATTTTTGTTGTTTTATTTTTTTATTGGGATTTTATTTTTATTTTGATCAAATTATTTTGATGGTTTTATTATTTGCACAATAATAATGATAATTGTAGTGATTATTTTTTTATTGTTTTTTTTAAATGTTTTTTTATTCTTGGAGGCAATTTAATGATTTTAATTGTTTGGATAATAATGTTGATAATAATTTTAATTGTTATAGTAATGATAATGACAGTAACATAGGGATGAATTTTCAATCTATGTTTTCTTCTTTTTGGAGATAGAAAATTAACTACTTATTTTTGTTATTTGATTATTCCAGGTGTTTTCATAATTTATATTTTTTTTGCTGTGTTTAATTTAAATTGGATTATAAAATGAATTAATTTTAAGACAGTGAATTAGATAATTCAAGTATCTAAAACCTGCATACCGATATAATTAAAGGAACCAAAAGCAAACGAAAAATCAAAAGAATAAGGACTACATTGAAAATCAACATATATAATTATTTTCAATTGAAGGACACGATTGCAACAAATTAAAATTTTCTTTGAAGAAACCAGTAATAAAAGTGAATCAAAAGCGAGGGACTAAAATAAAAAATTCACAAACCGCGAGGACTAAAGTGTATTTCCCAGCAGCCGAAGATAGAAAAAGGAGAAAAGCCCGAGGTGAAAGTACCGCACTACCCCTAGCTCCAAGCTTTTTTTTTTGTCTTTTTCGAGGGTTATTTTCATTGTTTTACTGTGCACAAATTTATGAAAAAATTGAAAACACCCCACTATTCCAAGTCCTTTTCCCAGCATTCAGGGGTAAAATAGTAGTTTTACTATGCAAAAAATCAGAAATATCATCCACATCCTCTGAAAATGTCTAAAATGACCCCGATCCCGGGGGTTAAATGTTTTCCACCCTGAAATAAAATAAAAGTTTTACTGTTTGAATCCACAGATCTAAGTGCACAGTGAAAAAAGCTACATGAAAAACCCTAGTCTTTTTATACTATAAGTACATGTTTGGGAGTATGATTGCGGTTGCTTTTGAAAGTTTTTTTCGTTCAAAAATAAATTATAATAATGTTTTTTAAAATTATTTGACATCAGCACATCAAAATGAAATAAAACATCAAATTTTATTTATTTAAACTTAAAAATAAAAACTTATTTTATTTTTTCAAAAGTGCTTATATTAGCACTTGTGTCACCTCACTATCAAACGCGATTGTTTCACTTGTTTAATAATACACACGGGGAGGGATTCCGGAAGGGAGGTGAGGCCAAGTTAAACTTGAAGCAGCAGCTAGTCTTGAAAAATGCAAAATGGACTCTAGAATACGACTGGCTAACAGCCGGCTGGTTAGCCAGTCATTCTCTGCGGCTCCTAATTCTCTGCGACGTGCATTAATGTGCGACAGCTCCACCGCGCGCGTGTCAACCAGCTTATAGGCCTATTCTTACCACTAACTGCAAAATAATTCGTGTAAAAGAAAACCGGACGACTATTTTTATCTCATCAGAGAAGCGATCCGGCCGGCCGGCTTGCTTGTATTCACTTTCAAATATTTCTGTAGTCGTGCCACGTACACAGAAAAAAAGAGTAGAAATAGTAATCATCACATTGTTTGGGCTGGGCAGCACAAAATGCAAGGTCCAAGCCCAAATAGAAAGTAGTCATTTTTCTCTCATTTTTATTAACTTGAAAATATTATTTGTTCTAGTATCACAAAAGATTCTCTATTGATAACTATCTAGTTGATGATCCAATAATAAGAGTTTGTTACTAAGTGGATTGCTACTTTACGGTCTCAGGTTTCAGCTTTGTGGTTACTAATATTATGATTACCGAAGATTTATATGGTCTTAACTGTATTAATTTTAAGATTTATGGAATTAGTCGAGAACATAGTTGTTAATTTCGTTTCGTTCCGTTCCAAAAACCGAGACAAAACGACATTGTTTTCATCACGTTTTAATTTCGGTTCCGTTCCCGGTGTGTCGTTCCGGGTTCAAAATCTATTTTTTTTTTAAATAATTATTTTTGACATCTATACATCAAAATAAGTTAAAAACGCCAAAATATTTTAAATGAAAAAAAAATCAAATTTTTATTATGCTTGTTAAATTAATATTTTATTTTTTTCATATATATATAATTATATATGAACAGTACGACATCAAAACGCTTCGAAACCGGAACGTTCCGTTCCAATAAAAAAATGAAATAATGACCAAAACATTATTAACATCTATGGTCGATATATATATGCAAGCTGAACGAAACCCAAGTGAATAAAAAAAAATCTTGACTGACTGTTGATGCACATCTTATTATATTTTCAAATACCTTGAAGTCAAGTCACCAACCCATACAAACTTTTTGAATATTTTGATTGACATTCCATGCAAGTATTATTGTACATGGTAGGCACCACAATTTTAAAAGAACACACCATTCATTACGCAAAGTGGGTGCCTCTTTTTTAAAAGAACACACCATTCATTACGCAAAGTGGGTGCCTCTTTTTTAGTCCAAGGAGTAACTTATACCCACCAATCTCCTGATTAATAAAATATTAGATATTACTCGGTGATGGATATCATCTTATTAGTTTAAAGCAAGCTCATTTGATCATCTTTATATATATATATATATACATATATATATAAAATTAGACTCAATTTTTTTAGCTCCCCTAAGTCGTCTCCATCTACTCTCCTATTATGTGCAAATATTGATATGATCCATACAAGGGATGAATAATCAAATTTAGGGTTTGATGTAATGTTACCTAATATCTAGTTTTATAATTTGATAATTTATAGGGTTTTTTTTTTAATTTTTCCTGTAAATAACATGCTTCTTTTATATATATATATATATATAAAGGTTTATGTTGGAGGCCAAGCATAAAATTAAATCTAGCACTTTAGACATCACATCACATCTCTTTTAAATAGAGATTTAAGATATTTTTTTACTAGTGGTTTGTGACGATTACCGTCGGAGGTTAGATAACTAAATGATTTGTAGTTTGTGCTTTTAACGAATTATTCAAAGACAAAAGAGTTAAAATTTTCTGGTAATAAATTCCTAAAATAGGACAAGTCATGGGTTATATGCATGTGATGAGTGGCATCACATAATAAGATTAAGATTTGTTGCAAAAGGCTTTGCTAGAGTGAGATCCATGAATAGGGTTAGCTAAGAAGCAGGATGTTCTTCGAGAGATATAATGTGATGATAAAGAGTTTGTGATTTGCTCAATAGGTCTCGAGCTCGATTCGAGACGTGCATCCCTTAAGAGCATAACACAACTAGATTTCAGCCTGCATCTTGCACTTGTCAATAGATCTCGAGCTCGAGACGTGCATCCCTTAAGAGCATAAGACAACTAGGATTTCAACCTTACATTTTAAAAACTTGCATTTGTTGAAGAAAAATAAACAATCACAACATTCAAATTGTTGGAAAAGTAACCAAGAAACAATAACAATATTAATTAAAAGTAACAACTAACCAAAAAACAAAATTAGAAATTTATTAATGGACAAATCGCGCTCACCCGGAGCACAAGATTAGTCAACAAAAACCTCAAGTACATGTTTTTTTTTTTCAATGTATAGAAGCCAATGAGAGGAAATACTATGAATTGTAATACTATATTCTTGTTTTTTTTCTTTTCAATTATCAAACTTTCTTTTATTTTATCTTATATCTTTGAATGTATTTTCTATGGAGTTATCATGTATAAGAAAACATCTTGATATCCTCAATTTTGCAAAAAAAAAAAAAAACTCTATTTTATTGTTTAGGAAAAATAAAAAAAGAGGGAAACAGAATTGACATCAAAACGTTTTCAAATTTTGTTTTTGACCCAACCATCTAACGAAGCAAGAGCAAATTATCTAGGTACCTAGTTATTGCTAAATGTCAGTATTCGCCAAAGCAGAAAATAATCAGAAACTTCCAAGTTGAAAAAGAATACCGATTCCAAGAAAGTCCAAGCCAACGTCTGTTTGACCAGTTACCTGTTATGAAAGAACACAGATCTGAAAGAGACACAAACAAGTAAATGGGTCTCAGGCAAGCATCTAGAGTTGGCCGCAAAATATTGAGGGGAGCAAATGACGCCTTACGAAATAATGCAAACTAACCTCAAATAGTTCCTTCAGAGGTACATTTTGAGACACAAGGCAAGAACACAAAACTCGAAAACTTCATTGAAATGGTTAATTGAACAAAAGAATACGTTTCGTGTAAATAAAGAGGAGAAAAAATAATAAGCACAAGGGGGTAAGAATTTATATGTAAGAACACTATACCCAGCACGCTTTTGATTACATTATTGTACAACAAAACCAAAGAATGTTGTACCAATTGTTGAAGTTATCATGTAAGTCTATGCAGCATAGCAAACAGTAATGACAAAAGCGTTGCAATTCTTCCACTTAGAAGGTGAGATGCCGACGAAAGATTTTCAGCGCCAACAGAATACACCGATCCGGATTTATCATCCTTCACTTTGACGCTTGAAGAGCCTAAAAGCAACCATTGAATAATTTGAGAAAGGCCACACTTGATAGAAAATGAAAAAAATAATCATCTTCCGTTCTTAAAACGGATACAGAATGGTGTTCGATGAATATCATCAAAGAAACGGAAAGGAATTACAAAGGCTTATGCTCCTACAGAAAGAAAATGGCAACACATTTTGATTCTATATCAATGATTTCTTTAGCATTTAATGACCCCTTTGTGAGCTGATAAAAAAACACAGCGGACATAACAAATGATCAACATATCAACTAATAATATTTTACATCTTTTCAGTTAAATTTCTCCACTTAGATTGTATAGGTACGCTACACCAATAAAGCAGCAATCAATTCATCTTTCCTCTTTATTTCTGAATCTGTGACATTTTCTTTTGCACATCTGTCTAGTTTGTAGATTATAAACACAACTTATTTATCCTGATTCACTTAGGCATTAACCAGCCCTTATATCTATCATCAGTATACTTTTAAGAAAAAAAATGCAAGTGTAGAACACTTGCTTCAAAAACACATGAACAACTAAGCCTCAATACCAGACTAGTTATGAGGCCTCCATGGATTCTTTTGCAACATATAGCTGGATCATAAAGCAAATCTGCTTCAATATCAAAGCATTTTAAATGCTTCAGTACCACTTCACCCTGTGCTATCTTAGGTCTACCTTCTTTGACAACTTATCACTTCTCCAACCTAGCCTACCCGAAGATATCAAATGGAATGTGGGGTTCAAGACTAATCCATGCCTAAAAGCAAAGCACAGACACCACTCTTGCCAAAATGCATGATTATCTATTTCTTTATTTACTTTAATAGGTCACTCTAAATTACACAAATGAAGAATCAAAACTAAAGCTCATAAAAACAGCAAATGTACTTACAGTTATACTCTGTCCATCCAATGGCCTGATTTTCAATATCATATAGTACAAGTTTATTAGAAAGCACCAAATCTGCATTAGGAAACAATTGATGAAGTTAATAGACAAAAAAGTCCTAAGAGTATGGACCTTTTTATTTTTCCTACCATCATTTAAAAATAAATATTATTAGACCATCAATTACTCCCTCATCCAGAAAATTAAATTTGAGTGTCTTAATTTTTTCTAGAAGACTCAGAATCTATGCAATTGACCCCAAAGATGTGCAACCGACTCTAAAAAAGCAAACAACATTGTTGGGCATTACGTAAGAGCAACATTGAAATTTTAAACTGAATGTTGGATAACAATTTACCAAGATAATTTCCCTTCATAATTGATGAATATCCAGAGTTTTCAACAAATTGTAAGGGGAGAGAGATTTAGATTTGTATATTCAGCTCCTCAGTAATTTTATTAATACAGAGAAGAGTCTGATGTATATATATAGAGAGAGAGAGTTATGGAGCAGGTTGAGTGATACACAAAATTACATGAGGAATCTGTTTGCATGTACAACCACTTAAAGACCATACCTCCTAAAAGAGTCATATCCCTCCCATCCTTTGATTGCATCCCACCGTTCTGCCACCCAAAGCACCAAATATCTTCCTGTTGAAAGAAGATGACAATAGCACATTAACTCTTTGGCTGGGAAACAATTATTTTTGGAGATATCCAAACTAAGACTCAAACAACCAAACATGTCTTTGGGATGTCCTGAAAATAATATTTAAATTTTGGGAATCTATAAAAAGATAATAGGACGCCCACAACAAATTGTACCAAGGTTTGATCAATCAAGATTTACAAGGGGTGAGAAAATTTACTGACTAAATGAACATGCAAGTAATTATTATCATTTTTTCAACTTCTAAAATTTATTATCTGATATTTGCTAATGTTTGGCTGGTCATAAACAGTACATGATTCTGTCTTTTTTATGATTATTAACAACACATAGTTAAAAAAAAAATGACACACACAACCTATCAGCCTAGCACAACCCAATGAAATCTACAACAGTAAAACATTTTCTACAAGACAGTTGAAAACAATATAGATGATCCTATACCTGTGCACAATTAATTACTTTCACTTACAAATCCAAAAACTAAAATCCGTGCTAGGTAACTGCAATTCTTCCAGTATCTTTTCTAATCACAATTGTTTGATAGGCACTTGTCTGATAGGGAAATTTAATTACTACTGCATTCTCAATATGCATCATCAATAAAATCTTTCTAAATTAGATTTATTTTTCAATTCATCTATGGAGTTGAATACTTCATTCAAGAATTGACCATTATGAATTTCTTAATTGACTAGTATGAAGCATCTGAATTTTCTAATATTTGGCTGGTCATGCAACAGAAATGAGTTTATCCCAGAACTATAGATAACTCAAAAAAATAATCCCTACTCTGCCCTACAAAGTAAACAAGGCAAAAAAAGATAAAATAAAATAGAAAACAGAATCCTAGTAGCTTAGAACTACTTTTCAAATTAAACAAAACACCCCCCTTCCATGTTAGACATTCTTCCTAAGCAAAGAACTTGAAAGAAACCCACTAAATAATGAAAATGAAGCACTTAACATGAAGATTCTCGTAAAGCAGCAAACCATTCAACTTACACTAATTTGGAACAAATAGTCATGGGGATACACTGTCAAAGTAAGTGAATCTTGGAAGTGAAACTTGATGACTGGAAATCCATCATCAACACTGCAAGAGGTGAAAAATTAAAGTTGAGAAATCATACACATAATTGAAGAAGAGAGGTGGAATGCCACAACCAAATGCTAAATCAGCAGCTTGGTACAAAAGCAAAAAGGGTACAAAATACATTTGTATAGACATCTAAATGACTCCCCACATATGGAGTTCACAAACTACAGGAATGTACTTTCAGAGGGTTGGTACAATGACTAGATGAATATTTAAATGATTGGACTTGGAACTTTTTTTATATAAAAAAATGCTACAATCATAGTTTCCATGTTAAGTATAGGCTAACAATAAGTGCTTAAAATATAAATTTAAGAGTCATTACACTTTGCAGGATCCTTACTTTCCACTGTACTTAAAACAGATAAATTGCTCCTCAACAGTATGTAAACTCAAACCAGGCTGCTTGTTCCTGATCTAATTAACAAAAAGAGATGAGAAAGAAAACCATGTAAGTTCAAATTATTGTTACAAACAAACTATAAAAGAAAGTTAAGGAATAGCATGTAGAAACCATGCAAGTCCAAATTATTGTTACAAACAAACAATAAAAGAAAGTTAAGCAATAGCATGTAACCTCATTCATCATTGAATCATAAACCACCTCTGGAAGATAGGCCAAAGTAGTACCACTATCTATTATTGTTCCTCTCCGATCTCCAGAATCAAATACATCTGTTGGGAGTTCTAGAACTGTACCACCTACCTCAATTTCCTTCATATAAACATTGTAATGTGCCCTAAAATTATCGATGAACATATAATTAGAAAAGCTTTTGTGAGACCTATCCTAAATGAAGAAATAATACCAAACCTTGTAACAAGATTCACATAAAGTGAACAAGAAAAATGTTGTAAGATCTTTGCATATAAAAAGAAGCTCATAAAGAGCAATCACTTCAGTGGAATTGACAAGGTGCTGTCTTGTATCCTATTAATCATTATAAAAAGAAATAATGGACATTCTGAATTGGTCGTAAATAAACTTGTTACAGAATGCCTTCTCCTACACATGATGACCAGAAGTGCCCACTTTTGAAATATAAAGTGAATCGTGACCTAGACAGATAATGCACAATTTAAGTTCATTGCATCATATTCTCTTTTAAGTATAACATAGATTCTTAAACTCACACAAGAAGTGTTTTATTATTTCCATGATACTGTATCTGGAATGCACATTGAATGAACACTCACGCTTCCCACCTCTCTAACAAAAAGAAAAAACATGCCACCTTCACTATTAGGCTGTTGACTTGATGATTTCCCCCCCTCTTTTTCTTTCTTCAATTTATTTCCTATTTTATCTCCATATTGTTTTTGTTTCTTATCATCTGATCTCTCTATATGCATATAAAGTTGGCAATATCAATGGAAGGTAGATAACTTGCTACAACATAAACCATAACTGTAATTATATGAAAGAAATGAAAAATAAATAAATATAAAGATAGTGCCACATACTGATTTGGTACCATTGGAGTTGTATTCACTTTTGGTGAGACAAGTTCCCCAATGGCAAAGATTCCACCTCCATTTACATTATCCAGGCAATGCGCAAAAGCTCTTTTAACTTTTCCAGCTGAAGCAAGTTGTGAAATCATAGATGAATTTGCTTGCCCAAACCCAAGTATTCCATCGAGTGCTTCACCTGATGTACCTAACCCCCCAGATTGTTGAGCTCCACACCTGTTAGACGAGAGATTTTGTAAGTGAGAAGCAGCAGTCAACCCTATATATTTGTAAACTACAAAACAAAACTTAAACAAGTATGGATATGCTTAAGTTAGGCAGAAATCACCCTCTGCCTAATTTGTTTCTAGGAATGTAGGAAGAAGGTGATTTCTGTTTTGGTAATTTACTAATTTTATCAAATGAGTCAGAATATCAACATTTTCCAAAATAATTTGTGTGTAGATGATTGGGAATTTTTTTACTGGAAGTTTTTGGCGTGAATAATTGAAAATTCAGTTCAATTTTTTTTTAACATTAGCTGCGTCTCAGCCAAGTGATTAATAGAAAACAGTTCCCCTGATCAGGTCATGCTAGCATGAACTCAAGCTATAGGTTTCAGCTACTGAAATCCACCCACAATAATTATGCAGGTCAAGCTGCATACTGTACATACATTGTCCATGCATTTCCAATATCCATTTCATTGGCTAAATTATAAGTTGGACGTGAACGAGTACTTCAAAATCTAGACACAACATTTGAAATATGTCGAGCACAACAAAAACCACATTATAATACGAGAGCTGCAACTGACCCAAATGTAATAGTCCCATTTGATAATGCTGTTTGGTGGTTTCCGGTCACTCGTTCAAACTGCACAGTGTCCCTCACAAAGTATCCAGCAGTTGAGCTTCCATCCCCATAAACGACATTGTATTGGCAGGGCAAATCTTTTTTGCAACCAGGAAGCATGCCATTATATGTGGAAGTACAGAAATCATCTTCGCAATAAACCCTTGCTGCAGACACAGAGCTGGCTGGATCATACAGTGTCAATTTTATCTGTCACAAAATAACAATAAAGAAAGCAATTCTTAAATAGAATTCCTTGCACAATTAAGAAGCCATCTATAGTGAATCGAACAATAACAATAATGAAGAAGCATACACCAAGGTCACTTTTTGTGGGACACTTGTCACAGCCGATGCAATTCACCCATAGAATATCGCTCCCAGTATCCACTTGAACATAATAGTCCTTTGATGGATGGCCAAGCCCAATTTTGGCGAAGTAAAGGCTAAACCAATGAATGAGGTAAACCAAATAAGCAGCCAGAATAAACGATACAGTATGAATAATTAATTAATTATGAAGAACCATATATCAATCCACAATATTCAAAACAACAGTAAAATCAAACCCCCCACATAAAAAAAAAAAAAAAAAAAAAAAACACAATTCAACCGAAAATCTTAACTTCAGATCCAAAACAAAACCAGACCAGCCTATCAGATAAATAGGCAGCAAACACTAACATCAAATTATTATGATCATAACGATACAGACATGCATATGCTTTATAGAAAACATTAAAAGAAGAAGAAGCTGGAAGTGGTTAACACAAAAAAAGAAGAGTAAAAACAAACCCAGTTTCAGCAGGATGGCCATTGCCACCTAAAGGAAGGTCAACGGAGGATAGAAGGCGGCTGTGACGGCGAGCATCATGGGCTTTGAATTCAGTGAGGTTGCGTAAACGGCCGGCAAATTTATGCTGGACCTTAAAAACCATGTTTCCTAAAGAGAAAGAAGCCAAACCCAATTGAACCACCAGCAGCACCATTAACAACGGCACCAATCTCCTTAGATCCATCGTCACCGCCACCACCTTCTAAGAAAAGAATTGAAAGATTCGCTTTTTATTTATCTTATGCCAATAGAATGCCGTTATTGTAGTTTAGGGCGGTGGTGTTAATGGTTCTGCTTCTGTAAGAGAACGAGAGAGAGAAAGTAAAATTGAAAAAGAGAAGAACAGAGGAGGAATATAGGAATGTGAGGAGAAAAAGCGCGTTTTCAACGGCAGAGGGCACGTTTAAGCTTCTTCGATAAACATTAAATAAACTGAATACTTGCTGACCCTTGCTTTTGTTTTTTACTATAATTAGATCCTCCATGGAACAATTAATTGAGAAATTCGAAATTAATTAATTTATTATAATTAATTTTTTCAACATTTTTTACTCCAAACCTAGTGGAGAACGATCCCAAAATCTGTGATCACTCCCTCTACATATTAAAATTAATTAATTAATTAATTATTAAAAGCATTTCTAAGTTTTAAGCATGCATGAAACCTATATATATATATATATAATTTTAATATATTTCCCTCTACATATTAAAATATATTATTTTAATATATTTTTAAATACAAATACTTTAAAAAATAATTTATACCACCGTCTTAAAAACCCTTTATATTTTTGCATGATACATTTTTTCTATTTTAATTCTGATTTTTTTTGTTAAAAACAATGAACTACTTCCTTTGTTACAAAACTTTTATGGATTTTTTTTATATAAAAAATAAAGATAGTTTCCTTGCATTGAAAGATATTTTGTTATTGAGATATTTCTATATATATTTTTTAATAAATTTTTTTTATAAAAAAACTATTTTATATAGAAAGTTTATTGTTAGTGTTAGACGAGAAGTAAAGTTTAGCATAACATCCATGAAGTTAATTTGATGAAAGGTAAGCAAATTTAATTCTATGAAAACTTTAGAAGATTAAATCATTGACCTCTTAATAGTTACTAAGAAGCCACTACTGGTAAACAAAATCCATTGGTAATTGATTTTTGTTTTTTTTTTCCTATAACTGTTATCATTTAATTACACTATAAGCTAAAAAAAAGGTTGTTTAAAAAATGTTGACGCACACATAAAGCACTATGGAGTGGACATTTGCTCCGGTGCTTCATGCGTGCATGAACTCCTTTTTTTTGAACACGGGGATTTTTTTTGGACACAGGGCGAGCGGTTGTCCTTGCGTTGGTAGCATAGGGCGCGAGAGTTCGAACCACTCAGACAACAAAACTAATTTTAGTTTTAAAACCGAGTTTTTTAAAGGGTTTTTCTTAATAACTGGTTGTTGTTTTTTCTTACAAATTTTTTTTTTTACAAAAAAAGATTGTTTTTAATAACTAATGTGTTCGGGTCAACTTATGCGCACCACTACTAATCTTCGGATCCACTTTTTTTCGAAAAAAATTTTAATAACTGATGTGTCCAGGCCAACTTATACACACCACGACTATCTCCGGATCCACTTTTTATTGACATTTTTTTCCCTATTTTGTTTTGCCATTTATACTTTTTTTTTTCTTTTTGTAACCGAGGTGTCCAAGTTAGCTTACATGCACCACAATTTTTTCTTTCCAAGTATATATATTTTTTTCCTGGCCAACTAAGCGTGCCATGAATAATCCCTGAACTCATTTTTTAAATATTGTTTCCTGTTTTTTTTCCTTATACATTTCTTTTATATAATCACGGTATCCGGATCAGCTTATACACACCACTACTATTATTATTTTATAAAATAACTAAAGGAGATTGCAATTCCAAAAAGTAATGAATGTATATATTTTAAGCCACTAATATGAAATAAAAAGCAATATATATAATTAGTCTAACATATTTATAAGGAAAAAATTGACAAATAATTATTATCATTTTTTTAATGTCATATCTACAATAATTAGAAATTTCAACATCTAATAATATTTTATAAAAAAAGAAATTAAAAAATAAAATAAATGACAAAAAATATATATATATTTTTAGATTTTAAAAAATTATTTGACGTGAAGAATAAATAAAAAGAAAAACAAAAAAAGAGAATAATAAGCCGAACAATTACAACACACCCAACCGCCAACGAATGCCCAATTGACAAAAAACAATTCATCTCTAATTGATTTTATCGATTGCATTTTTTTCATCAACCGATTATATAATTATCAAAACAATTAAGAGGCATCAATCAATCAATCAATTGCAGTTTTCCAATCTATGAATTAAATAAATCGACATACAATAGCAATCAACCAGAAATAATCTATCTTTGATAGATTTTAGCGGTTGCAATTTTACTATATGTCGATTAAATAGTTCGTTGCCGTTAAAATAAACCCAACCATCAACAAGTTCGATACAATAATTTTCTACATAAAATCAATCAGTTTTCTACATAAATAGAGGCCCAGCACAACGTGTGGGCAAGTTCGCTCTAATTGGCACTGCTCACCTCCACACATTGGCATTGTGGAGTGGATGTTTGCTCTGGTGCTTCGCGCATGCATGTGCTCTTTTTTTTCCTTTTAGAACAGTGTATTAACAAAAATATCCCTCGAAAAGGACAAAAAATTGCCTGGGTTGAGGGCTTCAACGATAATTGCACATTTCTAGTCTTGTCTGATCCGGTTCGTCTAGCCGATTTCTCTCTCTCTTAATAATTCATGGAATAGTGCAATAACTGTTTTGTCCCTCGAAAAGGATAAAAATCAGACGTTAGAGGGAGGGGTGATCCGGTAATTAACCAATTTTTTTTAATTCTTTTACGCCAGTTACTGTTGGTGTGTCGTCCATTTCCGCACTCACGCGTGTTTCGAAAGACGCGTGCGGCTGATTCCGGCAACAAAAAATATCCAACCGACGTCTACAATGATTTTCAAGCATGTTCTCTTCCACTTGGTGTGGCGCGTGTGACGATATGGTGTCCGGAGACGTGTCAATGGTTGTTTGAATTTTTCCCTCCATTTCTCTCTCCCACCTATGCCAGTTGACGTCAGCGCAACTGTTTTTTGTCAATTTTCATTCCAGTCCCTGAATGCTCGAATTTGTTATTCTGGCCCTTAGTGCTATTACATAGGTTTTGCTTTGTTTCAATTTCTTCCTTCAATTGAAATTGATTATATATTATTGTTTCAATTAGGTCCTCAGTCTTTTAATTTTGTGGAATGGTCTTGAATCCTGAATATTTTTGATATCATAGTTTTCATTGATTTCAATTTCATCCTTCCAAGCAAATTTATTATAAATCCTTAATATTTTCGGTATCAAAGTTTGATTTCTTTCAATTTTATCCTTCCATGCAAGTTAATTATGGATTTCAGTTGCATTTCGGTCCCAATTCTTTAATTTCCAGTTTTGTTATAAATTATTTAATTTCAATGTTTAGATTTACTTCAATTTTGTCCTTGAAATTAAATATATTATTTAAGGTATGTCAAATTAATTATATATTTATATATTTATATCAAATTAAAGTATATGAGACTAATTATATGTTTTAATATTTATTAAATATAATCGTCTAAAAATATATAGAGAGATAAAACAAATGACCTAGGATTGTTTGAAGAAAAAAAATATTAGTATTATTAAATACATTTAATATAATAATATGATGAATAAATCTTATAAAAAATTGCTTTGGATTTTAATTTTGTGCTCTTTTGTTTAAGTGTATTTCTTAAAAAAATTTATAATATTTTTATTTATAGTATTTCAAATCTAAAATTACTGGGGGAAAAAGACAACTAAAAAAAAGAATACAAATTTACCTAGGTTATCTACAATTAAAATATATGTGAGTCACTTCCCGTTTTGATTACACTGTTTCTTTTAGATGACAAATAACTAATTATAGCACGTAAAAAAATTAAGTTTATTTCTTAAAAAAATTACAATATTTTTATTTATAATGTGTTAGGTCTAATATTACTAGGGAAAAAAACAACTCAAAAAAATAGACAAATTTACCTAGGTTATCTACAATAAAAAAAATATACGAATCACTTCCCATTTCGATTACACTATTTCTTTTAGACGGGAAAAAATATTTATTATAATTTTACTAATTCAATAGTAAAATAACTAATTACAGCATGTAAAAAATCAATAAGTTTTCTACGTAGAAAAAAACCCAGCACAACGCGCGGGTAAACATACTAATTATAGCACGCAAAAAACTCATTTCTAACATATTTTATCTATTACAATTTTACTAATTGAACATTAAAATAACTAATTATAGAACGCTGAAAAATTAAGTTTAGTTTTTAAAATAATTACAATATTTTTATTTATAATTTGTCAGATCTAATATTGCTGGGGGAAAATGCAACTCATAAAAAAAAGTACACAAATTTACCTAGATTATCTACAATTAAAAAATATACGAGTCACTTCCCATTTCGATTACACTCTTCCTTTTAGGCGGAAAATAAATTATTTATAATATATTTTATCTGTTATAATTTTACTAATTTAATATTAAAATAACTAATTATAACATGTAAAAATATCAATTAATTATGCACTAGATCAACTTAACTCTTTCTTGTTGTAAATAATTAAGTAGATGATAATGGTATGCGATTGAATAAGATCAACATGTTTTTATTGTATTAATATCCAAAAAAAAATCCTTTTTGCATAGAAAATTAAAAAAAATCTATAACTTATCTAAGTTTATCGTAACTCATCAATCTGAGATACGAGACATTACAAGATTGGACTACATAGAAAGATTTTGAAAAAAAATTAAAAAAATTATTTGCATGAAAATTTTCAAAAACCCCTCGAATTACTATCAATAACTTTTAATTTTGTAGTGATTTTGTTAGTAAAGAAATAAATAGTAAAAATAAAGCATTAATTACCAGCACGTGTAATGAACAATACGAATAAAGCTATGGAGAAGGGGAACAATTCCTATCGCCACTAGAATATACCGACCAATATATTTTATCGGTATATTTGTGTGTAATGCATGTACCATTAATATTTTTATCGATGTAAATCAATGTCTAATGCTAGACTATATTTGTATTCCCTATCTATCGTGGAAATTTAAAATAATAAAATAAATATTTTCTCATCATTCAATAATAAATTAACATCATTGTCATTTAATTTTGTCTTTAAATTATTATATTATTATAGTTTATGGAAATACAAATTTGTGTTTTGCAAATTAAATCCTCATCTTCATCGCAATGTTCTATTTTGATTCTTCACTATCATCATCTTCATCGAGTCGTGCATGTGTTTCTACCTTTCCCATATTATTCAGTATAAAACATATATTCATTGAGAAAATATTCATTAATGAGAAATTTATAATGAAATTAAGTATCCCGATAAATAAAAATAATTACACAGTACTTACATGTGTTTTAAACAATATGGAAAATTATTCACCTTTCGAATGATTTAGGATTTAGTTAGTTGTGAGTTTTGAGACAATACATATTGTTGATGTTGCTTACCAGGAATTCAACAATGTATCAATTAATGATAACATAAGATATATTGTTTGATAATAACATGTTAAGGAGTATACTTATTGAATAAAAGGTCATAATTCAGTATAGTTAAATAACACGTAATTATATGCTTGTCTGAATTCTATTTCTAATAAAAATCTTACGCTTATAACATTTTTTGGTACAGGTCATCTAGGATGAGAAAATATTGACAAGTTCTCACCTGAAGGCATTTCCCCACTATCATTATGTCTTAGAACACTATTGATTATCATTATCAATTAAAGCTTTAAATAATACAAGATAATTGGATTGAATTAATTTATACACAACGTAAAATGCATATTCCTTGATTCCACTGAAAATTAAGAATGTACATTATTAAAGTGTTTTGAGGTTTCACAATCAAAAGGGTGCACCATCACTCCATCCACCGTCACTCCACCCACTACATCATATGATTAGTAACATGTCATGTGCTCGACAGTCTTTGATGACATAAATAACCTATATAATATAGGTGTAATTAGGAAGTATCTAAGTTTTATGTTTGCGATAAGAGTCATTCCCCTACTAGTTCTGGGTTTATAACACGAGTGCCCATATATTCTGCACTCGGTCAACTCTATATTTTCAATGTGGTACAATATACAAAAGCTTCGACACATATCGATTTTGTAATATCCTAGACCAAGAGGTTTCATCATACATTTAGCAACATAAAAGGTCTCTTTCAATCTATTCCTTTTGTAGTAAAATGTTTCTTGCTCATTCACAACTTTGTCATAATCAACCTCATTCAACCCATGGCCCTGACTTGATGGTGAATACTTGTTCAATGATCAATAATTTATTGTGATTTGTGCAACCATCCTATTATGACTCATCATAATTTTTAGAGGATCAAAAAACCTTGCCTAGTTTGCATGAGGTTCTCTATCTTTGATTGTTATGACCTTGATACATTTCTATTACATCCATAACCATATTCCTATAAGAATTAATATTGTCATCTACAACTCTATGCATGTTTCTGGTATTAAAAGTTGACTCAACCATCGTTTCTACCATGATTTTATGAGGAACATATTTTTTTTCCATATGCATCAAAACACAAGTATTTTTCTATTAATCTTTTTTTTTATATAAAAGTTGCATCTTTGCAACATATAGATCAATAAATTTTTTTATTTTTACACCTTTTCCATGTACATCTAATACCTTTCTACTAATATAAGAAATATTAGAAAGTGTATAATTAATAAAACCTTGAACCTCATCATAATAATCCATCATTTACAAATATTAGAGTGAATCTTGAAACATCCATGAACGATCATACTTTACTTGTATCAAATCTATATAAAATAATGAGGAAAATATTTATTAATTAACTATGTTAACTAAATAAATTTGCAAAAAATATTGGTTTAGCTCAAACTTATTCAATCTATTTTAATAATTCTTTTAATTCATTATCAATTATATATATAAAAATTAAAATTTCAACAATAAAATTGAAAAACAAATATATAAAAATTAAAATTTCAACAATAAAATTGAAAAACAAATATATAAAATGGACCTATTAAATAAGTCATTAGTTATTTTATCACAAAAAAAGTAAGTCAAAAATCTTGCATAAGTTTCATAAATTTATAAAAAAAAATACGATTTTATGAAATTGAAAACAAACCCTAACCTCTATTACTCACAACTCTATACTGTTTGAGAAAAAAACTATAAAGCAAGTAAACACCTAAGCAAATACATATACAACAAAAATATGCAAAAACAATAAAATTTTAAAATTTAGTTCAAATAAAAAAGGGTAGATTTGCAAACCTAAAACTAACTCGTCCAAATCAACCTGAAGTACTGGTTCAACCATAAACTGAACAAAACAAGATTTGACTAAAAAAACTAACTTAAATAAAATGTTTAAAATGAAAAAAATCAGAGTTAAGAAAACCCAAAAACAAAAATATTTCGTAAGAAAAATGGATCAAACACACAAGTAGATGAAAATCATGATGAATTTTCTTCATAAACCTAGAACACATAAAAGAGACCAAATCTTAAGCAATTAAAGCCATGGTTTTTTTTCGCACTTGATTCAACCATATTATTTGATAGTTTTATCCATTTTTACCTAGTGTTTTGCCTATGTTTTATACATAAAATGCCTTAATATTCTTTATTTTATTTTTGGAAGGTATTTTTCAATGAAATATTAAAAAAAAGATTGGAAGAAATTGGCAAATTTGATCTTTAGTCAATGTTTTATGCAGAGCTTGAGCTATAGAGATCAAAATGAAGTGATTCTAATGGTATTCAAAAGCTAACACCATACCTTTATAGAAATCTAGGGAAAGAAAACTAAATAAAGAAAGCATGGAAATTGTATCCTTCAAAATCAAATCTTGCATTTTGCTAATGCTAACCTTCGACCATTACGACTTGAATATCTTGAGCTACAAGAGTCCATTTGATGCAAAATCTATTTTTTTTGGATTCTGGACTCAAAGCCCTATTAGAGTACCAAAGCACAATAGAAAATGATATTATATGAGAGAAATATGACTTTTCTAAAATGACATATGAATTCCGCGAGCAGACAAGTTTGTGAAGAATTAAGTCTAAATTATGTTGCAAAGTATTCAAACCAAAATATAAGTCTTTATTTCGACAATTTAGCTTCTACAAGTTAAAGAATGAAGTTTTGATGCAAGGATATTTCTTCTTTTTAGGAAAACAATTATTGAAGTATCTAAATGCAAAAAAATTATCTATTTAAGGTGGAACTATTTCGTAAAGTAGGGACTAAGGTTTCCTAGGCTATAAAAAAAGAGAAAGGAAAGAATAAAAGAGAGGGGCAACTAGAATAGATAAACACAGATATTCTTCTAAAAACCCTAATTGAAGCATTCTTCTATTTGTTTGAGTAATTGTTCAATAGATATGCAAGACAAAACTATTTTTCTTGGTTGCAAGGACACATAAACCTGTAGATTTCAAGAACTATGAGATTTATTTTTTCATTTATTTTCAATTTATATGATGAATGAATATGTTTGTTTTCCTACATATATTTCCTATGATTTTTTATCTTAATTGCAAGAGTAGTGTCTAAGTTGTAATTGTGAACAATTTATTGCTAAGTTTGTAATCAAAATCAAAGTTATAGAATAACTTGTGAAGCAATTGAGTTTAATAATTGTAGCAAATCTATGTTATTAATCCCATGGAGAATATTCAAACAAATCAACATGAATTGTGGATAATTATGTTGTATAGATTAATCAATTTATTTAATTCTTAAGGTTGTCATTGAACTAAATCATTAGTGCGGACACTATGATTGTTTATTGGTTAGAGTTAGTTATACAGTATATCTGTTAACTAACTAATGTTAAGAAAATATAAAAAAAATTGGGATATAAATTGAAGTTTCATTTCAAGGATCGATTCTAATTTATGTAAGCGGATATTTACTTGTGACCAAGGTTTGTTTTCTTGATAAATTTTAATTTTATTTAAGTTTGCTTTATTGTTTAATTCTGCCTTAGCTTAGATAATCACCAACCAAAATCCCCCCAATTGCATGAAAATCTGAGCTACACATTCCTCGTGGGATTGATCCCTTGCTTGCTCTATACTATCTTGTGTGTTTTAAGCTAGGGTAATTAATTTATGAAACCACGAAATCACAACAAATTTTGGCGATGTTCAAAAGACTCAAGTGTGTTTACTATCCCATGTGTTATTGGTAATGCTAGTTTTAAAAGTGTTTTATGCAATTTAGGTGTATTCATTAGTGATATGCTTAAACATGTTTATGATTCTCTTAGTCTTGAGTCGTTGATTACAACTAGCATTGTAATACAATTTTTTGATAGTAGTTTTGTTTATCCACTTATTGTGATAAAAGATGTCCTAGTTAAGATTGATAGTGTGGTTATTTTATATGACTTTGAAATTCCTTATATGAGACATGATTATTGTGATTCTTAAAAATATACTCTTATATTGTTTGGGAGACCATTATTGAAAACTGCCAATACGAAATTGATTATGGTAAGAATATTGTCTGTAATGGTAGGAGATGAAAAAAATGAATTTAATATTCATAATGCAGTGAAATATCCTTACAACAATGTTTATTCTATCACATGTTTTGACCAAGTTGATAAGTGTGTGTACCAAGTTTTTAATTTTGATTTTGAAGATGAATTAAGTGTGGCTTTAAGCTATGATTTTACTAAGATAGAAGAGATGGAGAGACACATATATGGTCCTCAAAACGTGAAAGATCAGCAACGGCGTTGTAATTTTTGCAAACCACTTCTCCTGATAATATCTTTGTTGATTTAGTACTTTCACAGAAAAAGTTGTTGCCATCTTTTTTACAGGCCCTTGAGTTAGAGTTGAAACATTTTCCTGATAATTTAAAGTATGTATTCATTAGCCACAAAAGGTTTGACAAGTGCACAAGAGAAAAAACTTATGAAGTTGTGCGATCAAAAAATGACCATTGGATGGACTTTAGCAGACATCAAGGGCATTAGTCCCTTGATGTGCATACATCACATACTGTTAGAGGACAATGCAAAACGAATAAGGGAGATGCAAAGGAAGTTGAACCTGTAGATAGTAAATGGATGACATAAACCCATATGGTGCCTAAAAAGACCGGAATCATGTTGGTAAAGAACAAGAATGATGAACTCATTCCTACTTGCATGTTTAGTGGATGGAGAATAGGTGTTGATTATAGATAGCTTAATCTTTTTACACGCAAAGATAATTTCCCATTACCATCCATGGAACAAATGCTTTAATGCCTAATAGGTAAGTTTTTTATTACTTTCTTGATGGATATAATCAAATTGTTATTAATTCTAAAGATCAAGAAATAAAACTACATTTGCATGTCCATTTAGTAAATGCATATAAAAGAATGCCCTTTGGTCTCTGTAATGCACTCACAACTTTTCAAAAATGCATGATGAGTATTTTTTCTAACTATATTGAAAGAATAATTGAGGTTTTCATGGATGATTTCATGGTGTATGGTGATTCTTTTGGTAAGTGTTTAGAAAATTTATCTTTGGTCTTGAAAAGATGCATTGCAACTAACATTGTCTTGAACTATGAAAAATGTTATATTATGGTGGAACAAGGTATAGTTCTTGAGCATGTTGTGTTTTCACGTGGTTTAGATGATCATAATGCTAAAATAAATGTTATTTCATCATTGCCTTACCCCTCATGCGTGAGGGAAGTTTGCTTTTTTTAGTCATACATGTTTCTATCGAAACTTTATTAAATATTTCTCGAAGATAACAACACCCTTGTGCAAATTAATAGCCAAAAAGTGGATTTGGTGTTTAATCAAACATGTAAAGATGCTCATGATGAGCTTAAAAGGCATGCCACATCTACCCCTGTCATCCAACCACCAAATTGGGATGAACCTTTTGAGATAATATGTGATGCGAGTGATTATGAGGTAGGGGTTGTACTTGGGCAAATAATAGAAAAAAGTTTGCATGTTATCGCCTATGTTTCTTGCATGTTCGATGGAGCGCAATGCAATTACCATACAACTGAAAATGAATTTTCTAGTGGTGTTTGCTCTACAAATATTCAGGTCATATTTACTCGGTACAAAATTCGTTTTTTACTAACCATACAACTTTGAGGAATCTTTTGAATAAAAAAAGTCCAAACTGAGATTGATTAGGTGGATCTTGATTTTACAAGAATCTAATCTTGAGATCAAAGACAGAAAAAAGGTGTCAAAAACAATGTGGTTGATCACTTGAGTCGATTGAGGACTAAAAATATACAAAACAAACAATAAGAGAGACATTACCCGATGAATAGTTATATGACATGAATTCAGTTAGTAGACGGGTTTTGTAAAGAGGAGAGTCCAAATTACATCCCAAAGCATCCAAACCAACTACCAAGTCTTTATTTCAGCAATTTAGCTTCTCTAAGTCATAGATTGAAGATTTCATGTTATTTCTCCTTTTTAGGAAAATATATATTGAACTATTAAATATAAAACTATCTACTTAAGGGAGTACTATTTTGTAAATTAGGGACTAGGATTTTCTAGGCTATAAAAATAAAAAGAGGAAGGAAAGAATAGTAGAGAGAAAGGCGACCAGAATAGAGAAACACAACAGTCTCTCCCAAAAACCCTAATTCTAGCATTCTTCTATTTGTTTGAGTAGTTTCTCAATATATATGCAAGGCCAAACTATTTTTCTTTATTGCAAAGACACGGAAACCTTCAAATTTCAAGAAC
The DNA here is from genome assembly GCA_032356905.1 of Salix exigua. Taxonomy (NCBI): domain Eukaryota; kingdom Viridiplantae; phylum Streptophyta; class Magnoliopsida; order Malpighiales; family Salicaceae; genus Salix; species Salix exigua. The sequence goes on along the minus strand of CM063606.1, from coordinate 13,467,841 downwards.
TGTGACATTTATTCTTCCATTTGTTTTTAGTTTATATGATGAATGAATAGGTTTATTTTACTATGAATATTTCCTATGATCATTTATCTCAATTGCTAAAGTAGTCTCTAAGTTGTTATTGTGAATAGTTTATTACTAAGTTTTCTATTAAAACCAGAGTCGTGGTATATAAACTTATGAAGAAACTGAGCTTAATAATGGTACCGGATCTATGTTATTAATCTTAGGGAGAACATTAGAACAAATCAACATGAATTGTGAACAATTTTATTGTTAAGTTAATCAATTTATCTAGTTCTTAAGCTTGCAATTGAACTAAATCATTAGTGCGGACACTGTGATTATTTGTTGGTTATGGTTTGTTATACAACAAATCTATTAACTAAATAATGTTAAGAAAAGATAAAAATTCAGAATATAAATTGAAGTTTCATTTCAAGGATTGACTCTAATTTTTATAGGTACATGTTTACTTGCGACTAAGGTTTGTTTTATTGCGCCCCCCCTCTCAATTGCAAGAAAATATATATTAAACCTTCCTTGTGGGATCAATCCCTTACTTGCTTTATACTATCTTATATGTTTTAAGTTAGGATAATTAATTTGTGTGATCTCGATATCGCAACATCGCAACAACACTCATCCATAAAACAAGAATCAAAGGTCCATTTGCTTCGATTATCACTGAATGACCATAATTGTGTCAAGAATGGGTTTTAGTTAAGAACCAAAACCATAGGATTAAAACTAATAAAAAATGCCATTGATGCATGAAAGTCCTAGATTACTCACTAATAATGACAAATGAATTTGCAAAAAATAGTATTGAATCAATACTAACTTTAAAATTGATACCTAAAATATTGTTCATTGGATGAACATGAACCTAGAAAACCCAAAAACATTATCTAAATCCAGAATGAACCTTTTTTTACCTTTAAAACATGTTTTCTTAATTCCAGCAAGACACATTATCAAAAACTAAACATACTTGAACAAGAAAAACTAATAAAAACAACAAATCATCATAAATATGCAAAAAAGCCAAGTTTCAACCTAAAGCAACCTATATTTTTATGCAATTTGGATCCAAACCAAACACTTAATCATCACAATAAATTCAAACAAATCATAAATAAGCAAGAACTTGCTATGAAGAAACTTAAAAAACCTAGAAAACAGATGTAACATTGCCTCCTAAACAAAAATATCTAGAAACCTAACAAATTAAACACATTAATCTAACACACATTCCATGAAGTATATACATAAACTTGTGGAAACTACATCCCAAAAAACAAACCTTAAGAAATGAGAAAATATATATAAGAAAGACCATAAAAATAACAAAAACAAACATAATGAAATAAGCAAACCTTAACAACATCTAAAACATAACACTAACAATCACATGACAACCATAACATGGGTTAAAAAAGGGGACGGGGAGTTCTCATTAAACATCATCCCATTATCAAGGTTAAAGATTTACCTAAAAAATAAGAGCAATGGATTTCCTCCTTACTCCTTGAAATTTTCCACTAGATTCCTAGCTATTGTTCCAATCCAATTGACCAAAAATATCTTCCTTCCTTCCTTGACAACTTCCTTTTCTCTTTCTATTTTTTTTCTATTCCAAAAGCTTAAAGATTATTATCTCTTTTTTCTTTTGTTTTATATCATATTTTTTCTTTTCCCCATCATTTTCTCTTTTTTTTTCCTTTCCTCTTTATAGCTTGTCAAACGCTAGAGGTTCCCCCAAACCACTTTCTCTATTCTTTTATATATTCTTTCTTTCTATTTTCTATTTGTTTTCCTTGTTTTTATGTCCTTATAAAATCTTGGGAGGTTCTTGAAAGAGTTGGTAAAATAGAGTTAAAGCTAGTATAAAAATAGTTGACTAGGGTGTCTCTTTGTCAATTTAATCTTGGCAGATAAGAGTTGGAACAAAATAAGCCATGAAAATTGTACAAAAGATTTTTTTTTCAACTAGAATGAAACCACACTCCATAGGGAGATGTATAGCCCTTTTGCCATTGATTAAAAGTTGGATGAAAAACTGACAATTTTTTTGCACTCCTTTGAAAGGATAAACATCGTTATCGATGGTGGTTGCACTTGAAGAGGTGGTCAAAGTTGTAACTTCTATCCATTTGAAAGTGCCTACTTGACTATCTAGAACTAAAAAAGAATGATGCATAACATCCTTACTAGCACCATTTTGGCTAAACCCATACATTATTTGATAAATGTTAGTTTAATTCCTATTGTACAAATTTATTTTAGTTTCACTTATAATTATCTTTTGAAATCTTAATTTCATGCAATACTACCCCTTTTAATTTCAAACTACCTCCTTTGATTCGAGCATTTTTTTTTCAAATTAGTCTTTTCTCTTCAATTTTTTCAATTTAATTCCTAATAACCATTGAACTTTTAATTTCATTCAAATTGCCCCCTACTTTGATCAATTTTAGTTCTCTTTTTTTGCAAATTGGTTCTTAGTTAAGAAAATCTTTGATTTTAACCCTCCAAAAGCCTTTAAACTTTTAATCTCTTTCAATTAAACCCCTGATTGCAATAATTTAGCCTCTTAAAGTTTCAATTGAATGTATTTTCTAATCTTTATGACTTGACTCAAATTAGGCCTTAAGTTTTAATCAATTAAATCCTTAATGTGATATCTTAAAACCCGTTAGAAGTTTAAGTAATCATTAAAGTCAATTAGTTCTTCCACTTTAACCTAAATTGACCTTTAAACTTAATTTTTCTTCAATTAACTCTTTAATTAAGTCAATTTAACTTACTAAAAAATTAATTATTTTAAGTCCACATCTATCAATATTCTCAATTTTGGGATTTTCACTTTTAGAGGTGTAACCGCCTCTATCCCATATCCTTGTGAATAAGGTGTAACACTAGTCAATGTTCTTACTATTATTCTATATGCATGAAGAGCATAAAGGAGTCAATCATACCAATCTTTATAATGGATCAACATTTTCTAGATAATCTTCTTTATGTTTTTGTTAGTGGCCTTTATAACTTAATTCATCTTTGGCTTATACAAGGGATGAATGAAGATGTTTGATCTTATATTTAAAATATAAGTCAATGATTGTTTTGCGATTGAAATTTTGAGCATTATCTATTATTATTCTTTTAGGTTTTCCATATTAACAATTTTACTCCTTTTAAAAAAACATTTTGATTGCCTTTTGAGTCATAAAGTGTATTAACATGCTTCAATCTATTTAGTAAAGTAATTAATTGCTACTAAAATGAATTCATTTCCATTGCTAGTTTTGGATTAATGGGCCTAATAACATATTCTGCATATTAAAAATGGCCAAGGGGACACCATGTTAAATAAAGGAACTGATGGTGCAATTTGTGGCACTTTTGCATGTAATCTATGTAATATTTTTCATAGTCATCCAAAAATACTAACTCTTATGATCTGTTTGGCCATCATATATCCATTTACAGCAAAACACATATCTCTTCATGTATTTTATGCAATGTTTCTCTCGCTTCTTCTGCATTAAAACATCTCAAAAAAGTCTCATCCTCTTTTTATTCGATACATCTCAAAATATGTACTTGATACGTATTTTTGATATAGCCTTAATTTGTCAACTTTGTTTGTCATTCTTTTTTTATTCTATAGATCATCAACATCAAGTCTTCATATATATTAAAAAAAATTATTTTAATTTTTGCAACTGCTTCCAGGTCATGAATGTATGCTTTATACTTAGCTATATTGTTAGTGCAACAAAATCTCAACTTGATTATAATGAGGTATTGTCTAACATATGGAGAAATTATGATAGCTCCTGCTCTATAACCATATATGTTCATAACTCCATCAAATTACATTGTCTTCCAATTGTTCCCCTCTTCATCTCGATTGCAAAGAACTCTTTATTTGAAAAGTCAAAGCTCAAAGGTTTGTATTCCTCAATGACATTATACAATAATCTAAAAGAGCTCAAACTTTCCCGGTAGCACAAGACACATTAAACTATGGAGTGGACATTTTTCGTCCACGCGTCACGCGAGTTCGTCCACCTTTTTTTTTGTTTTTTCCTCTGATAAACAGTGTTTTAACGATTTTAACCCAGCTAATAGGACAAAACAACGGTTCCGGCTGAGGGTCATGGGTGTAATTGCGTGCGTACGGACCGTTCCGGTCCGCCACAACATTTTTTTTTTAATATTTTTTAAAACCTTTTTAGTCATATGGACTATGTCATATTCTAACAATAAAACTTGTCATCTTGCAATATGACTTGGAAAATAGGGTTTCTCAAAAATATATTTCAAGGGATCTATTTTGGAGATGAGCTATATGGTGGAGTACAACATATATATACTATTGTGATCTCTTAGTGCACCATACTAATTCGCATAATAAATTCTCAACCATACTATAATGTGCCTCACAATTTATGAACTTCTTGCTAACCTAGCAAATGACTGACAAAGATATATGGTGGAGTACAACATATACTATTGTGATCGTCAAGAATAATAACAAGGGTTTCTTGGTATTAGTGGTACTATCGTGGTTGGATTCACAAAGCACTACTTGATCTTATCAAAATCTTCTTGACAATCTTCCTTTGAAGTCCCTAAAATTGACACATAACATAATTAGATTTAATTACCTTTCTTAGGTGGTACTACTATTCGATACCTATTAAAAGTATGTAACCACTTATAGGAGAAGTGTGTTCCATTGATTCCTTACTTCTTTTGTTACATTGATCAGAATATTTGGCCTCGTTCTTTTTAGACTTTTCTTTATTGGTTTACAGTAGTCTATCAAAGGCAGCATCTGCATCATAATATTGGTATTCAAAATACATTGGAGAATTCTTTAAAAAGAGATATTATGCCTTTTCTCTCTTCGGCAGCAATCTTCAATTCCTTTTTCTCATGCTAAGAGCCTATCATCTTAAAAGATGTCATAATTAGTTACTACATCATGTCAGGAGAATCACTGTGAATTACAATAATATTGCTTATTTTTCGGTTCGGTTCGGTTTGTTTGATTCACATTGTTACTGGTTTTTATTTATTTTTAACGAGTAAGAAATAACGAGCGCTTGTGCGCGCCTCTTCATAGACTTGCACTTTTATTTTTCATTCCCCTTGAATATGCTTTTTCATTTTTATTTTTTTACTCTGAATCATTTTATTCCCCACTTATAATTTTTTTCTTTTTCCTTTTATATATTTTTTGTTGTTTTTTCTTTTGGTTATTTTTTATTTGTTTTTTTTTACGTCAAAAGATTTTTTTTTCCTTTTTTGTTAAAGTTTTTTGTCGTTTTTTTCTTTGATTAAATTTTTTCCCCATTATTAACACAATAATAATAATAATTTTAGTTTTTTTTCTTGTTTCCTTTTTTAATGTTATTTATTTTATTTTTTGGGGTAATTTAAAAAGTTTTATTGTTTTAGTAGTAATAGTAATGATATTTTTAGATATTAAGACTTCAATGTTCCTGTTATTATAAGGTGTGTTGATGTATTTCATTATATCAAACATTGCATGTATAAATGTTATACTTTATTTGATTTTTTCATTTGATTGAAATTGATAATATATTTGGTTTTCATTTAAGCCCTTATACTTTTAATTTTTTATTTTAATTCCTTTAATTTTCTTATAGCTCTTAAATAGTCACTATTTTTACCCATTTTTATATATATGTGCTTTTAGTTTTGGTTTTTAATTTTTATTATTTTCTCTTTGTTAAGATAACATTTTTTTTTAAAACATTTGTTCTTAAATTTTAGTTTGTGTTTATGATCATTTGAAAATTGATTTTTTTTTCCTTTTTTTTATTTTGTTTTTTTTATTAGTTTTTTTTCCATGTCAAATGATTTTTTTAGCTAATATTTTTTTTTTCATTTGCTCTTTTGTTAAAGTATTTGGGCTTTTTTATTCTTCTATTGAATTTATTTTCCCATTATTCACGCAATAATAATAATAATAATAATAGTTTTAGTTTTCTTTTCTTGCTTCCTCTTTTATTAATATTTTCAAGTTTTTTTTTCTCGGAATAATTTAATAATTTTTATTGTTTTAGTAATAATAGTAATGATATGTTTAGATACTAAGACTTCGATGTTGCTGTTATTATAAGAGGATGTGTTGATGTGTTTTATTATATCAAACCTTATATAGATATTATATTTTATTTTTGAACTAGCAATTAATTATTTCCATCTCAATAATTATAAAAAGTATTTGCTCAGACCGCAACGTAGTGCAGACAATTAACTAGTATCCACTATTTCTAATTTTCCTAATAGATTTTAAGTAATTTCTAGGTTGTTCAACTATATTAGTGAATTCTATTATGTCTTCAAACTCTTTCTCATCCTTAAAAAATATGTATTTATTAGGATTTGGTCAATTATTCTCAATGAGATAGGTTGGATTTTCTTATTGATGTTTCACTTTTAAATTGCCTAAAAGTAAACAATGTTTCATATAAACAAATGAAATTTAGTAAGCAAATACAAAAGATGGAATAATAATGCATGATCTCACTAAAACAAAAAGAGTGTCTTAAACATAAGGAACCACCAAACTAATATTTTGATACATGATTATTATTTGGATAAAGACACATAAAAACATAAAACTTATGAAAAAAACATGTAAAAACTAAACACATCAATTGAATGAATTAATTCTTTAGGACAACTAGATATCTTGAGCCTCCCAATTATCCAATTTTTCTTCTTTGATAAGCTTTCTCATGAAATTTTTTGTACTAGTGTCCTCAAGTGTATTGATCATTAGCAAGAAAAGTTTGAGGGGGCTCTTTTCAGTCTCTTCCAATAGTTGATTGTAGCACTATCAAAACTTTCCTCTAAGCTATTTAATCCTTATTCTACCCTGAGAAGGTTTAGTGAGATATATGGAAGCTTTAGATCTTTCATATAGGGCTATGTCCATATAATATCGATCATTATTCTTTCTTTTTATTTTTTTGTTGACCTTGTATAATCATTCTTCGCAGGCATTAATCTCAACCCAAATCTTTTATTAGATCCCAACTTTTTTATGTTCATCCTCTCGGGAATAGTGATGATTGGTTTACAGAAAAAGGAAACCCATGCTTCAAGAAGCATTTTGCAGCCATGACTGTGGCTTTGAATAACGTTTTGTATTCTATATAGTGTTTTGAGAGACATACTCAGAGTTCATCACTTTAAAGGCATGTAGGTCAACATTTGTATCAGCCTCAATATATGAAACATCCATATTTTTTGTAATTGACATAACCTTTTTAGACATCACAATCACCAACTTTTCATTGATGATGAACTTAATCTTTTGGTGTAGAGGGAATGCCACTACACCAACTATATGTGTTTAGGGCCTTCCTAATAATATAATGTAAGAATAGTGAATATTCATGACTTGTAAGGTTACTAAAAACAATTGTGATCTAATAACCACATTGATTTCAATGATTCCAATGATGAGCCTTGGTGTTCCATCATAAGCTATTGCATTCATGGATCTAGGCTTAATGTAAAAAGCATCGATGGACATTTAGGCCCCGTTTGTTTCAAGGAAACTGAATTCCAGGAATTCAGTTTCCTCACTTTTCAGTGTTTGGCAACACTTGGGAAAGTTAGTCAAAGGAAAGTGTTTTCCTTAACTTTCCCGGTCAACCCTAAAATTTCCCTTCACCCGCGGAAAGTGTTTTCCTTTCCTGCACAAAAGGAAAACACTTTCCCTCATCTGCTCATCTGCCCTTTTCATAACACAAACAAACACTGGAAAGTGTTTTCCAGATCATTTTCCATAACACTGTCAAACATCGGAATTCACTTTCTAAAATGAAACCACTTTCCAGCAAACAAACGGGTGTTTTAGGGGAAGTTTGAAAATTAGATTTCTATAAGATTTTTATTCGACTTTTATAAGATTTTTCACTAGTTTTGAAAATAATATGGGTTATCTAACCCTTCAACATTTGTTTAAACCACTATGCCGAGTATTCAAACATATCTCCCTCCGACTATGCCGCGTATTCAGACATATCTCCCTCCGGCAATCCTGATATATTTTTTTTCTTACAGTAATTTGGTTTAAAATACAATATATTAAACTTGGGATTCAAGAAGTCGTTAAAAAAAACAAATCAGCAGCGGAAAAGGATTATTGATGTGTTCTAATCCGAGTCGGAATAGTAATGCTATTTATAAATCACCAGAATCTGAAGCCAGAGCCCGTACTACTGTACTAAGCAAGTTCTTTCTCTTTCCTTTTCGATTCTAAATAGTATACATTGTTTTGTGTTTACAAGTTTCTTGGTATTGCGTTTCTGCAATCTTTTTGGCTATATATATATAAAATTACTAGAGGAGATCAAAGATGGAGTATATGGGCCGCCTCATCAGTGATGATCATGATCGTGATCCATTATATTTTGATTTTGATCGAGAATTTGATTATGATGACGTTGCTGAGGGTTTTGATGGAATGCTTCAACATATCAGAGAAGTAACTAGTGATGAAGGCGAGGCATTGAGGCTGCTGACACAAAAAGTTGCGGAGGAGTTCGTGTGGTACAACGTTAAAAGCCGCGAAAAAGATTACTTGGAAGACAAGAATGACGCTCGATGTGTGAAACCACTTGGGCCCAAGATGACGAGAGGAAACCGGGATCATATTCGGTTTATTTCCAAGAAAAGAAGAGCAGATCGAAAAGTAAGAAGAAGAGCAGATCAGACTTCTTCTCATTAGTTGGCAGGAGAACCCGCGCTGAAGATAAGATCGATGTTGAATAATAAGCTTGTTTACTGATCATGTCAAAGAGGTATTGAAGAAGATTAACTAAGCTACTGAAGACACTTAATGAAGAAGCCAAAGAAGAAGATAATGAAGAAGCTGTACTAGTTATTTCCAGTTTAGGAAATTAAGGCAGTTATTCAAACTAGCCGTTACAAGTAAATACTACTGAATTTGTAAAAAGAAGCTGATGAGAAATACAAGATACTGACCTTTTTCTGTAAAAACCCATTCTTCTCTCTGTCTCGTACAAAACACTAATTTTTCCCCAAATTGAAATCAATTGAATACACTGCAAACAAAGACCCATAATCAATTGAAGTTTAAATCAACAGACCCAGAACTTACAATCAAAAACTTACATGGTATCAGAGCTGTAACCTGATTCATCAAGAAGGGACGTGAGCTGTGAAATCAAGAAATCCAAGAAATCCAAGTTTTCTACATGGCAGGATCATCAAATTCAAGAGGTCATCTAAGAACTCCCAAATTCAATGGGAGTAATTACGATTTACAGTCCGTCAAAATGGAAACTTTCCTTGTTGCCTATGATCTTTGGGATGTGATTGAATTTGGCATACCTGCCTCAATCAAACCTGAAAAGGTGTCTGAAGAAGGAAGTGCATCAGGGAGTACAAAGACTGCTGTTGCACCTGAGATTACCAAAGAAATGAAGATCAAGAATGCAAGAGCCTTAAGCCTCATTCAAGGAGCAATAACGGATGAGTTGTTTCCAAGAATAAGAAATGAGAAGACAGCAAAACAAGCCTGGGACATTCTGAAGAGGGAATTCAGAGGTGATAAAAGGTTAGAGCGATTAAACTTCAAGCCATAGGGCTGAATTTGAATATATGAAGATGTCGGATAAAGAAGACTTAGATGACTATCTTTCTAAGTTCTTTGACATGATTAACAATCTTAAGTCACTTGGGGAAGAGGTGGCGAAACAAGAATTGTTCAAAAGCTGCTAATCGAGTCTTAATAGGAGATATAATTCAATTGTCTCTATTATTGAGGAGACAAGAGACATTGAAACCCTTAGAACGGAAGAAGTAGTAGCCTCTGTTAAGGTTTTTGATGAAGAGAAGGGTTGAGTGATGAAAGGGATAAACAAAAGGGTTTTGAAAAGGCATTTAGTAGCCTAAAACCGGGCAGACAATCAAAGCTATGGAAACAACAAGGGCTCACAAGATAAATTTCGACCAGGTTGGCAAGGGCAGGAAAGAAGGCCTACAAACTGGTCATCAAGTAGCAACAACAATTATGGTTCATACCGAATCACGAAATGAAGCAAATTCTAATGGTTTATTCAATTCTCAAAGCAGACATGGAAGTAGTAGTCATGGTGTTTGTGAAACCAAAATGCGATGTATGCCAAAAATATCATTTTGGAACCTGCAGATATAAGGGGAAGACAAGGTGCAGCAGGTGCAATCTGTTTGGACACAACACAAATGATTGCAATGATTACAAGCAATTGGCAAATTGTGCACAAGAGGAGGAAGAAGTGTTCATTGCAAATTCATTTTATGCTTGTCATGCAGCAAGTATAAAGAACAAGGATAAAAAAAATGATCATGCAGAACATCAAATTGAAGTCATGCATGATGGTGTAGTAGAAGAACAAACATTTGAAGGAACCTCAAATATCATGATTGAGTTAAGCAAAGAGGCAGTCAAGTCCATTTCAGAAGTTCATGCTGAATCACAAGATATTGAAATCAAAGTAAAGGATCCGGAGGTAATGACAGAATCGATTGGCTGCAGGAGGAAAAATCGCCACGAGGAAAGAACTAGAAGCTCTCAAGACAGAACTTTCTATCACAAAGCAGCAGCTGGAATCTGTAGAACAGCAAGTTGCAGATTGTGTCCTTAATATGAAAGTAACCAAGGAAGAGAATGAATCTCTTACCTTGAAATTATCTGAAATATCAAATGATTTGGAGCAGTACAAAATACATTTGATGGGCTCATAAGTGAATCAGGAAAATTAAAGGAGAAATTGAGTAACAGGGAAAGGGAGTATTCGTCTCTTGTAGAGATGCACGAGATACATGGGAATGAATCATCAGCTAGGATAAAGGAATTAGAAGTACAAGTAAAAGGTCTGGAACTAGAGCTGAAATCATCACAAGCCCGGAATAGAGATCTTGAGGTGCACATTGAAGAGCATGTTAAAGAAGTGCAAATAGAAGCTGATGAACATCCTTCTGCAACAAAGACAACAGAAAACACATGCTCGCAAAAAGAAGAGACAAAAGAGAAGGAAGAGTGTGGCTCGGGAGTTGAATGCAACATAGACATGCAGAAGAACGGTTCAAATGGATTCAATGAGGAATCACAAGCAGAAGAAACACTTCAATTGTGTGATAATATGTCAGCAATCTCAATGGCTAGAAATCCAGATTGAAGTTGAAGCTTGGGGTTAAATCAGTAAACAGCTTAGGAGAGGTTGTTGAATAATAAGCTTGTTTACTGATCATGTCAAAGAGGTATTGAAGAAGATTAACTAAGCTACTGAAGACAGTTAATGAAGAAGCCAAAGAAGAAGATAATGAAGAAGCTGTACTAGTTATTTCCAGTTTAGGAAATTAAGGCAGTTATTCAAACTAGCCGTTACAAGTAAATCATGTACTGATGTAGTATAAATACTACTGAATTTGTAAAAAGAAGCTGATGAGAAATACAAGATACTGACCTTTTCTCGTAAAAACCCATTCTTCTCTCTGTCTCGTACAAAACACTAATTTTTCCCCAAATTGAAATCAATTGAATACACTGCAAACAAAGACCCACAATCAATTGAAGTTTCAAAACAAAAAGACAAGCATCGAAGAAAGATGAGAGGAGAGGGTCTAGGGTCTAGGATGAAGAAAGGAAGCTTGAAATCGAATACGCAAACAAGACCCAATCAATGAAGTTTAAAGCAAAGACAGAACTACAATCAAAACTGCGATCGAAGACGAGGAAAGATGAGAGAGGAGAGGGTGCTAAGAGGGTCCTAGGGAAGAAGAAAAGGAAGGTTGAAAAGGTATACCTGAAGAAGTTGGGTTTTGACCAACTAGATTTCTCTGATGAAATAAAACCCCTGATATCATGGCAAGAGGGTCCTGACAAGGATTTCAAGTTAAGAATAGCGAAAAGACTGTTTCGAACTGATATGAGCGACTACCATGATCGTTTATCGATTCCGTGAACCAGATAAAGGATTTTGAAGGGTTTCTGAATGATGAAGAGAACATGGAATTGGCCAAACCCAAATCAGAAACTAAGGGCATCGAGGTGAAGCTTTATGATCTGACAGGCGCCAGCCATATCGAAACGATGCGTTTGAGGAGGTGGGACATGAACACCAGCAGCTGCTTAATGCTAACCACAAGCTGGAAGAGTGTGCTGAATAAGGGAGTTCTACAGGAGAATGATTTTGTGCAGATTTATTCCTTCAGGCGCAACGAGAATCTATGTTTTGTGCTGGTTAAGGTCTGCGACGGGCAAGGTTGCAGAGATGGTGCATTTGGAAGCATAAGCAATGCTAATTAAGGTCTTGTTTGATTGATTAGAAAGTTAATTATGTTGCTCATTATGGTTTTAAGACGCTTTTAATGTACTAGGATCGATCGATTAATTAGCTTTCAGTTCTGTTTTCCTGTCTCTCTTGCGATGTATTTCTGATTCCATTAGCGTTTATTCAAGAAATTAGTAGACTTTTCTATTAAATGTGATTTGGGCTTCTTCATTTATGCATGTAATGTTACTGTGGAATGCTGAATTCTTATTTTTGCATGGTGTTTATCGTTCCATCAGGGCTATATATGAATTTGAAAAGGCATTTCATGGCTAACTAGAAAAAGAAAATGATTGCAATAAGTGATTGCAATAAGTTATCTCGATCTAATGACTTTGCTTATGATTTTGATAACTTCAACCAAATTGTCCTAAGTTATTTTTTTAAGTCTTTTTTATAATTTTCATAATTCCTCTATCAGATTATTCTTCTATTCTTTATACCCTCACATCATATTATTCATTTTATCTAAATACTATATTCAAACCAAATCTAGACATCTTGTCTTTATATTATTATTATTATTATTATTATTATTATTTTCTCAATTTAAATGCTATCTCTTCATTTAGTCTTTCTTACATTTTCAATTATTTTGATTAAACATGGTTTGTTTCTAAACATTAACTTCAAAACTCATCCTCCCACTTTTTCCTTCATTTGGCCAAATGTGGTGTTTCTTTTTCCTCCAATTTTTTTTTCATTTACTTGTTATTTCAATTATTTTCATTCCATTCCACTCCAGTTTCATCATTTTTTCCTTCCTCTCCTATTTCCCCCAAATTCACATAAAAACCATAAGTTCAAAAATATAGGATTTAAGGAAAACTAAGGTAAAATTCCATTAAATTAATTCCCAACTTAATCAAATAAGCTTAAGAACAAATCTAAATCAAAAATGAAATCTAAATTTCTTATGCTTACCTATTGCTTCTCTTCCCATTTCGCTTCTCTTCCAAGGTTAGCTGAATTCCCCTTCTTAAATCCTCCTTCCTTCACTTGCTTTAGTGCTTTATAAGTTGAACTTGCAAGCTTATAAAGGTATTTTCTCTATTTATTGTGTTTTTACTCACTTTTCTCTCTTTCTCTCATGTTATGCTCTATTTCTATTCACTTTGTGTTTCTACTTCTGCCCATTCAACAGTTATTAGAACAAAAGGAGAGCTTATATGTTTGTTTTCAATGGCCAATTTCTATTATACCCTTGATGAATATTTGTTTTTATAGCACTACCGAGCTCTATTTATCTTAAAATTTTAATGAGATTTTATTCAATATATTTTAAGGTTCCTCAGAAAATTTCAGCTCAATCCGATGGTCGGATTGAAAATTACATCCAATAACGTAAGACTTGTCGAATTGTGATTTTTCATCAAATTTTCGAATTTCTCTAAATTCTGAAATTTTAACCCAAGATAAAGTATCTTATTAGAAGGCTTCACGCAAAATTTCAGAATTTTTTGATAACCCAATCAAGAGTTATGAATTGTTTTGTTTTAGATAAAACTAGTCAATTTATGATTTTTCGCCCGAAGGTTTTACATTCTCCCCTCATAAGAAAATTTTTATCCTCAAGGTCTAGAGGTCTCCGTCGATTTTATGCATATCTCTTTTGCCGGTCTTGAGCTTCTTTCATCCTTTGCTTTATCACCTTCACCTTATCAACCGTGATTGGCACGACTTCAGGTCCCAATAATTTTCTTTCCCCAACTTAATCCCAACATACTGCAGTTCGACATCCCCTTCCATATAATGCTTCATGTCATAACCCAATTTTGGGTCATTCCCAAAAACTGCCCGAAAAAAAACAAAAAAAATAAAGTAAAAGGGTTGGTGTCGGTAGAAAAAATCAAGATGAAATTTTGGATGTTTTCGAAAGCTCGACCGTACCTCTTTTGTGCCTAAAAATGAAGGAAAATGCAGATTCAAGGTTAAAGTAGTTTATTATCAGATAAATGTGCGTAAAAATTAAGACAAAAGATATATTTATCTTTTATGGGCTCGTTCAATTTAATCGTTGGCCAGTAGAAAAGTGTAATTATGTTTGAGAAATAATTTATGGTCCAACTAAAGGATTTAGTTAAGCACGATGACTTAACTATACTTTAAATTGGCCAAATTAATTTTATTAAGGACTTAGTCAATAAGAAATCAAGTTCTTGAATTTAATTTGGGCTCCACTTAGAAAATCAAAATTTTTGGAGACCCAATTGAATTTTTTAGCCAATTATGCGAAATTGAACAAATTGAAAGTTTAATGGTCAATTGAGGATTAAATAGCACAAATTAGAAGTCAAGGACTAAAATGAAAGAAATGCACAAATTTAAGGGTAATGTTGAAATTCGGACAGGGGTGCAATTGCACAAAATCATAAATTTAAATCCAATCAGGGTGCAATAAGAGAAAATACAAATTGGAGGACCAAATTGTATTTTACCCCTTAAAAACACCCCTTGTAAACTGCACTGACTGAAAAAGCTACTGCCCTCGCCGCCAACCAGCCACCTGCTCGTCGCCGGAAAGCCTGCTTGTTAGCTGACCGTTTGTTTGCAACGGTAAACCCGGCTGAGGGCTATAAAAACCGATGAACAAAAAGAAAAGGAAAGGAAGAGGGGACAAAAAAAAACTGAAGGAAACCAGGAAGATTTCACGTGATTTTCAAATTTTCTTTCCCTTGCCTCTGCTCTCTCACTCCTCTGGCCTTCGTTTTTTTTTTTTTCTTCTTTTTCTCTTCTCTCTCTCTCTCGGCCGACCAACTAGGGTCTTCGTCGACCACACATATCCCTCCTCAGATCCACCGTTGTCTCCTCCATCCACAACTGCAGCTCAGCCATCTTCTCCGACAAAGAAAACAGACCAGCCCCGACGCTAGCAAACACGACTCAGTCCACTTCCAACCACATTTACTGCCACCATAAGCCTAGAGAAAACATATTAAAAATATATTTTTTAGACAAAATCTAGAAAAAAAATATGTTGTTTTATTGCATACGACCAATACAGTAGCATATTTTAAAAAATCTTTTTGTTTCAAAAAAATATATTACCTTAGAACTTTAAGGAAAAAATGTATTTTAGCATGGATTTCGCAAAGAAAAATCATTTCTTGTATTTTTGGATTTTAGAACATGTTTGTAAAATCCAAAGGGTATTGGTGAATATTCCAAAAATTATAAAAATCTTTTTTTTTGGTGATTCATATTATTCATCGTTGGTATTTGGATAAATAAATCATAAAAGGGTTAATATCCAAAATATTCGGCGGGGATGATATGCTATTATTCAATGTCGGTGTTTGGATAAATAAATCCTAAGGGGTTAATATCCAAAATATTCGGCGGGGTAATATCCCATCACTATTTAACCAACATAATCTTTGAAAGATCAAAACCATAACATATCATGAGCAAACCAAAACGTCAAGCAGCTTACCTTAGGTCGGGCGTACCAGAAGTGCTAAAACCTTCCCTTTACGCAATCAGTCCCTTACCTTAGAATCTCTGAAAGACAAGTTCAGGTTTCCTAGTAACCATAATACTAGGTGGCGACTCCCTTTTCCACATAAATAAAGATAAGACCGACATATTGAATCCCCTACTTGATGGGGAGGGTCATCACGACGCCGCGCTATCGCGATGGGGTATGACACTTCATATGGTGCCATTCCAATAGTAGATTGATAACTAGTGTTATAATTAAATTCTACTAATGGCAAATGATCCTCCCATTGACCTCCAAACTCTAGAATACAAGACCACAACAAATCTTCTTAAATCTGTATTGTCCGCAGATTACCCATCAGTCTGTGGATGAAAAGCTGTGCTTAGATTCAATATGGTACCCAAAGCCCGTTGTATACATGGTCATAACCTTGTTATAAACCGAGGATCCCTATCGGAAACTATAGAAATTGTTACACCATGCAATCTCAGCTTCTCGTATCTTCATAGGCAAAAACAAAGAAGACTTTGTTAGTCTATCCACGATCACCCATATAGCATTGTGTCCTTTCTTGCTTCTTGGTAACCTACATACAAAATCCACAGTGATATTCTCCCATTTCAATTCTGGAATCAGAAGAGGCTAGAATTCTCCAGCCGGTCGTTGATGCTCTACTTTCACCTACTGACATATGGCACACTTGGGCACATATTCTGCTATCTTCTTTTTCATGTTTGGCCACCAGTAACTCTCCTTCAAATCTCTATATATTTTCGTGCTCCCTGGATGGATCGCCAATTTAGATTGATGAGCTTCTTTTAAAACTTCACCTTTAAAAACCTTGTCATCATGTAAATATATTTTTCCCCATCACTACGAGCCCATCATTCGACACTCAAAATAAAGAGTCTTGGACGACTTTTACATTATTCATTTCTTTCTTTACTTCGGGATCTTCCCCTTGAGCCTTTAGTATCTTTTCTCTCATATCATATTGTAGCACTAACATCGCCATTAACATTCCTCCTGAAGTCACATCCAAATGCACATTTAGCCCACCAAATTCCAAGAGTTCTTTATTACCTCGCACTAGTAAGCCACCAATAAGAGCTTTATTCTTCCGACTCAGAGCATCTTCCTCCACATTAGCTTTTTCCTGGGTGATAGCCAATAATACAATCATAATCTTTGATCAGCTCCATCCATCTCATCTGCCGCATATTCAATTCTTTTTGTGACAACAAGTATTTTAAACTTTTATGATCTATAAAAATCTGTACATGTACTCTGTATAGATAATGCCTATCTTTTTGGTGTTGAATCCTGGTTGAAGGAAAACCAGTCACTTTCTGTTTACATGGAGGTTTGAGACAAAAGTGCATGGATCAATTTTGCAAGAGAAATTTACCCTAAGCATGACATAGTTCCCTAATTTGCGATGGTCTAACTGTACATAGTTCCCTCTTGGAATCGATTTAAGAGATGAAAGGCGTTTGGAAGATGTTTAGTTTGGGATTTCTCTACCTTCTGTGTCATTAACAACTTAAATTGCTAATTACCCATTTATTAGCCTTAGGCCCCGTTTGTTTCAAGGAAACTGAATTCCAGGAATTCCCTTCTGTTTCATTAACACTTGGGAAAGTTAGTCAAAGGAAAGTGCTTTCCTTAACTTTCCCGGTCAACCCTAAAATTTCCCTTCACCCGCGGAAAGTGTTTTCCTTTCCTGCACAAAAGGAAAACACTTTCCCTCATCTCCCACCTTTCTTTCCCTCATCTGCCCTTCGTCTCTTTCCCTCGTCTCTTTCCCTCATCTCTCTGTAACCCCACATTTCTCAAACCCAGCACCCTCTTGTCTCTTTGCTCCTTTTCGCCTCTCGACTCCCTTTCATCAGTAACCCAACACCCTCTAGCAAACATTTCATTCAAACCCAGCACCCTCTCGTCTCTCGCCTCCTATCGCCTCCCTCTCAGTCCCTCATATCTGCTTACAAAACCGTCTCGACTCTCGACTCCCTCTTAGTAACCCAGCACCCTCTTCCCCACATTTCTTTCAAACCCAGCACAACACCCTCTCGTCTCTCGCCTCCCTCTCAGTCCCTGATCCTCTGCTTACAAAACCCTCTCGCCTCTCGCCTCCCTTAGTCCCTCAGTCCCTTTGCTGCTCTGCCTCTCGCCTCCCTCTGCAACTCACAGCAATTAACCTTCGTCCCTCTCGCAAAAGGTAACCTTTGTTTTATTAATTGTAATTAATTAATATTGTGGCTTCTGCTTTGTAATAGCTGATTTGTAATAGTTTTGGCATAATTTTGATAGACATTGCTGGTAACATTTTCCTTATATATGTATATATTTCTTAAACACTGAAGGATTGCAGGTTTATGAAATGAAAATTTGTTTTTACTTACATAAAAACACAAAGTATGAAATGAAGATTGTCTAGGGCTCCACCTGTTAGATATATATATATATAGGTTTGTTCAACATACTCCTTCATCTTAAACCGACTCTGGTTGCTAGGAAAACTTCTGAGGTTTCTTGTGTGGGTTGTGTATGTTGACTAATTTTAGCTTTGTTTTGCTCTTTGGAAAACATAATTAACTAGAAATTATGTTTTCAGATGAGCTCTGGTCATATGATTTTCTCTCATAGTGACATCGATGTTCCTAGAGGGTTGTTCGTGTAGTTGAGAATATGGATTTAGTTATTTTGGTAATTTTCAGCAAGATTGAAGGAACTTGGAATGAGTTTTGTGGGCTTGAAGAGTAGTGTTTCTTATATAGTAAAACTGATATCCTGATTCGCTTGTGGAAAACCTAGTTTAAAGGTAGTGATATTGCTAATAGCCCACTGTTATTTTGTGATGAAAAAGCACTTTTTAGTTTTTGGTGCTCTTGAGGATGTCTTCAGTGTTAATTGTTTAGATTATATCTAATGTGTAAGTCAAGGTTCTTGATGCTCTTATCCCATACATGTCCTTACAAAGAAGCTTGACAGTTCTTGCGTGTCTGGTTCTTTGCACTAGAAGTTGAAGAATAAAGTATACATTCTTACAAGCCAGCCAACCAGCACTGGTGTAATGGACCAGCACGACTGTCTTTAAGAGAAATAGTTGAAGTTGATAGCAAAATGAGCGTGTAAGAACAACGCTATAATATGAGTTGAGTACAATTATATAACTAAGTTGTACCTGATCAATCCAGAATCTAACTCACAAATAGGCGTGGAAACAAAATTAGTAGTAGAAAAACAAGAAAACAAAGTAGAATTTACCTGATCAATCAAGGAAGTTGATCATTGTGATTACAAGCCTTTATTTTGCGCCAATACTAGGATGCTTGTTCAATCCCTAAATGTTTTATTGATCATTGTTAACTTATGAATTGTATATTGTCAGCTTCTTTGAACATAATTCATTGTATTGATTGTGTAAATATTTGATATGTTTTTCTTAATATTTATTTCCCTAAATTTTTAGGTTTTGTTATCATAAAACTACACTTTCATGTTATGGATAGTAAAATAATTAATGTAGTATGCATGGGAGCAGCTGTTACTGTGATAGCTGCAGGGGTATCTATTATTAAAGAAGAAAGAAATAGAATTTATATACCAAGAGAACCACGTATAAATGCAATTGCTCAACGAGAATTCTATATTGACAACATTTTGAATCGAGGTGATCGAGATTGCGTTGAACAAATTCGTATGAAACCTATTGTATTATATAGATTGTGTGATGTTCTCACAAGTCGTAACCTATTACGATCAACTCAAAATGTATCTATTAGGGAGCAAGTAATTGTGTTCTTACAAATTGTAGGCCAAAACCAAAGATTTAGGGTCATTAGTGGTATATATTATAGGTCTGTTGAAACTATCCATCGTTACTTTAGAATTGTCTTAAAAGAAATTCTAAAGTTATACAAACACCTTATTAAAAATCCAGAGGATACAGTTCTAGCAGAGATAATGAATAATAGAAGATTCTATCCTTATTTTAAAGTATGAAAACAATAACAATATTTTAATGAATTAATTAATTACATTAAGAAGAAAAGGTTATAATTTATTTTGTCATGTTTATATAGGATTGTGTGGGAGCAATTGATGGTACCCATTTTCCTGCAAATGTTCATGTTGAGATTCAAGGAAAGTTTCGAGGACGAAAAGAAGGAACAACACAAAATGTTTTAGCAGCTATAACTTTTGATTTGAAGTTTATATATGTTTTAGCTGGCTGGGAAGGAAGTGCCCATGATTCACAGGTTTTAGCTGATGCATTATCATGGTCTAATGGTTTTAAAATTCCAGAAGGTATATAATAAAGTATGTATTATATGCATAAACATATAAAATGTCTTACTACATAAAGATAGTAATAAGTTTTTTTTAATTTGTAGGGAAATATTATCTTGGTGATGCTGGTTACGGTATTCGAAAGGAATCATTTCTCCTTTTCATGGAGTTCGATATCACTTGAATGAGTTTACGGAACGTGCACCAGAAAATGAAAAGGAGCTATTTAATCTTTGACACTCTTCATTGAGAACCGTGATTGAGTGAGGGTTTGGTATTTTGAAGAGTCGTTTTAGATCAATTGATGGAAAATCTTTTTGGTCTTATGAAACACAAGTAGATGTTGTGCTTGCATGTTGTATTATTCATAATCACATAATGGGGGTTGATCCTTATGACTTTTTTATAGAAGAAATATGTCCAGATAGTGAACCAATTAGACGAACAATCTACTTCAGTCAACGGGAGGAAAGGGAAGAGAATAGGGAGTGGATAGCAAAAAGAGAAATGATTGCCTCAACCATGTGGAATGATTATAACACTCAAAGAAACGTGTAATTGAGTGTTAATTATATGTGTTTTTTTTTCTTATGTCTTGCTTCAGTGTTTATATGAAATTTATTAAATCGAAATATTGTATGATTTTGTATAAATTTGTAATTTCTTTTTTGTAGAAATGAGTTTAACACCGAATGAAAAATGCAAGGGCAAACACTTCAAATGGTCTAAGCCTATGTCTCACATGTTGCTTGAGATATTAGCTGAGGAGGCACTTAAAGGAAACAAACCTTCTTCCACCTTCCATGCAGAATCTTTTGTTAAGGTGGCTACAGAAATCAGTCAAAAGTTCAATGTGCAATGTGAGCCTAAACATGTGGAAAATCATCTCAAGACTGTGGAAAAAAAATAGGGAATAATAACTAAGCTTAAAAATAAAAGTGGTTTTGGCTGGGATGATTGTTTAAAGATGATTACAATTTTGAAAGATGTATATGATGAAGAAGTAAATATATGATAAATATTATACTCTTTGTAATTTTTATATTTACTTTTGTTTCTAAAATGTTATACAATGAACTAAAAAAATTGCATATTCTATACTTTATGAACAAGCACATCCCAATCATGACAAGTATCTAAACAAAAAACTTGATTTGTATGAGTTAATGACAATTGTTGTTGGAAAAGACATGGCAACCGGAAATTATGCCAAATCATATGCTGATGTCAACTTGGAAGAGAACACTGAAGAGCAATCAATTCCAATTGAAAATGAAGGGGAATATGAAGAAACTTCACAGGGAAAAGGGACATCTTCCTCTAGTACACAAAAGAGGCAACATAGAAAGAGAAACCGCATGTATGAAGATGATGGTGTTGAAAAGTTGTCTAAACAGATTGGAGATGTAGCATTTGCAATAAAATCTCAGCAAAAATCAACTTGATGTTAATGCGTTGTATGCGGAAGTGATGAAAGTTGAAGGCTTTGATGAGATAACTCTTAGGGATGCATTTTGATCATTTGGTCCAAAATGAAATGTTAGCAAAAGCATTTATGGCAAAAAATGTTAATTTGAGGATAATTTGGGTTCAAAACTTTGTCACCCAACACTACAACAGGCCTGCTTGCTAAGATGGTTTGAATATGTTCAAAATTTGGGTTCAGACTATGTTTGTTATTTGACAAGTATGTTTACTTGTTTAATTCGGTCTACCATATTTATGTTTGTAATTTGAACTAATATGTATGTCAATGACATCGAAACGTAATATTTATGCATGACTATTTATTTCTTGATGTTAGGTATAAATATTTATTTCTTGATGTTTATTTGATAGATATTAATGGGATAATTGCCTTTACCCATAAAAAAAATATTTATCTAAAATACCTATCAAAATATTTTTGTATCTATTTGTCTTTTAAAAAATACTTCATACCAAAAAAAAAACCCAAATATATAACTCTTAACATAAACTAATTTGGCTTTCTTAATATGAAAAAAAAATTATTTTAAGCTTTTAAAATTGAATAATTTTTACTTACAAAATATTCACAAGCTTATTTCTCTATAATATGATATGACATATATTGTTATATTTTATAAAAATAAGCTATGTATGAATATAGGATATAATAAAAATATTCATCATTATACTTTTTTGATTTTATTTTTTTATTTTAAGTGCTTAAATATTTTATATTAAATATTTAATATACATAAGATAAACTTGAAAAAAAATTAATTTATTAATAAATTATTTTCCAGTTCATTTTCCATAACACAAACAAACACTGGAAAGTGTTTTCCAGTTTATTTTCCATAACACTGCCAAACATCGGAATTCACTTTCCAGGAATTCACTTTCCAAAAGAAAACCACTTTCCACCAAACAAACGGGGCCTTAGTCCATCACATTTTTTGGCAACACTTTTAGGATTGGCCCATTATCTACAATCACTCACCTTGACCACAACACAATCTTTACATTTCATTGTGATATACAATGGCTTATTATACCTTTTTCCTTAAGGATAGAGTTAGTTTTTTGTGAAATATTAGTGGTGGTTGATTGTATTCTCTCTATTAAATGTGTTATAGAGTATTGTATTATATTTTAAAGGATATAAGCTTCATTAAAAATATTCTAAAATGCATTTCGATGTGATTGTGAGCTTAAGATTAGGGATATTAAGGAAATTATGACTAGTGCTTTTTAGTTGATCTACTACATTGTACTTAATATGTTCTGTCAATTGCAAAAACCTTTGTAACTTCCTTCTCACCCATTAGTTTATTGACCTCGTAGATTCTGATTAGATCTACCACATTTTTACCTTTACCATTCCACTAGTTTCCTAATTATTCAAGAGTAAAACACCTTGTATTTCTAGTCAAACCTCTAGTTTCAATGTGGAAAACAAGTGCAAAAGCAATGTAAGGATAGGACTGATCATACCCATAGGGCAAATCATTATAATTTGAACTTCTATTCTCAACTAACTTGGTCAAACCTAATTTGGGTGGCCCCTTTTCCATTAGTTGATACCTTGGTACTTATCTCGCTACCAATTCTACTTCCATCTTATCTTTAAGGTCATCAATTCTTAACAATTCTATGCCTTTAAAATTCTCACCTCATTATAAAACTCTTCACAATAATCAATGTAATGTCTATTATATTGGTTGTATAGGTGATGCAACCATATTATTTAATAATTTTACCCATATTTATCTGTTTTTTGTGTATTTTTAAATATAAAATGCTTTGATGTTCTTTGTTTTATATTTTGAGGGTATTTTTGGATGAAAGATTCAAAAATAAAGAAATTGGAGGAAATTAATAGATTTAACCTCAATGTTTTGTGCAGAGTTTGAGCTATAGAGGTTGAAATGAAGTGATTCAAGTGGTATTAGAAAGATATTATCAATACATTTATGTCAATATATGACGAGAAAAATAAAGAAAGAAGGATCATGGAAATAATAGTCTTCAAAGTCAAATCTTGTATTTTGTCAATGTTGACCTTTGACCATTATGACTTGAATATCTTAAGCTATAAAAGTCCATTTAAAGTAAATGCAACATTTTGGAATTTCTAACTCAAAGAAAAATAAGAGTACACATTTCAGCAAAAAATAATCTCATATGAGAGAAATATGATTTTTCTAAGATGACATATGAATTTTGCCAGCAGACAGGTTTTGTGAAAAAACAAGTCCAAATTACATCTCAAAGCATCCAAACTGACATTCAAGTCTTCATTTCAACAATTTAGCTTCTCTAAGTAAACGATTGAAGATTTTATTCAACGTTATTTCTCTTTTTTACAAAAATAGTTATTGAAGTATTAAATGTAAAATTGTCTACTTCAAGGATTACTATTTTGTACAGTAGGGACAAGGATTTCGTAGGCTATAAAAAGAAAGGGAAAAAGAAAAAAATAAGAAAGAGGGGGGCAAGTCTTATTGGACTTAAATGTTATGGAGTTCTACTTAGACTTAATATTTTTAAGTACATTGTTTGACTCAAATTGAAGAGAAATCCTTTTGGGTTTTAATTTGTTAGAGCCTTGCTAGGCTCAATTCAGAAAAACATTATAGGAGCTTTACTGGGCTCATATTTATTAAATTTTAGTTGGACTCAAATTTGTTAGAGTCTTACTAATTTTAAAAAATGGAGATATGTTTATAAGAATATGTTTGAACTTGAAACAAAAAAAGAACCTTATTGCGTTTAAATTCATTAAAAATAAGTATTGCTTGATAATAAGGTTTAAACTAGAAACTAAAACATTTATGAGCTTAAAGTGAAAAAGAGAACAAGAATTTTAATGAAGCCTAACAGGGCTAAAAATTTTGATGAAGCCTTGGAGGGTTGAAATTAGCTAAAATATTCCAGTAATTATATATTAAAGAATTTGGATGCTTGGTTGTAAGCAATATAGGCCTTCCTTTATATTTAACTTAACCATTGACTATTGCTCTCACATTTCCTAACATTAGGACCTTTGTCTTGCTCATGTTTACCTAGATACAATATCTTTATAGATACCTATGTTATTATATTAGCTTCACAAAACCATGTCATTTAACTCTTATATGATATTCATACTATCTTATATGGATATCCATCTTTTCTTATTGTTTTGAAAAACTTTATCCTTTTTTATGTGAGGGAAGTAATCATTCTTAAACTATGAAAATGTCTCCTAATTATCTGTCCTTGTTTATATTATGGCAGGCTCTTACAATCATAATTGTCGCAATTTCCCTATTAGAACAAAATTGAGTGAAAATATGAATATCATGTTGATGCCTTAGGGCATGACATTAAGTCATGCATTGCTTTTAAAAGGAAAGTTATTTAGCTTATCAAAACTAGATATATCACTTTTGATGTTGCACCCAATATGAATCCAAATCCCTTTCCCATCTATGCCTCAGAGAGTGAGTGTTAATGCCATAGAGATAAGAAAGAAATCAACAAAATCTATAAAGATAGCTATGAATGATTTTATAATAGGTTCCAAAACTCGTTCTCAAAACAACATCATGAGAACAAGATGCAAATGAGAATGGCGAGTTTTGCCTATTGTTGCAAATTAATTACTCTATCTTAAAACACACAAGATAATATAGAGAAAGAAAGAGATCGATACCACAAGGTTTAGTTCAAATTTTCATGCAATTGGGTGGGGGGGGTTTGGTTGGTGATTATTTAGAGTAACACATAATTAAAAAAAGACAATTAAATAAAACTGGAATTTATCAAGAAAACAAACCTTGATTGCAAGTAAATATCCACATGCAAAAATCAGAATTGATCCTTCAATTGAAATTTTAATTTATATTCTGAATTTTTATCATTTCTTAACGCTAGTTAGTTAACATATTTGCTGTATAACTAAGTCTAACCAACAAATGGTCACAATGTTTGCACTAATGATTTGGTCAATGACAACCTTAAGAACTAGATAAATTGATTAAACTATACAACAAAATATTTCTCAATTCATATTGATTTGTTTGAATGTTCTCCCTGAGATTAATAATGTAGATCCGCTAAAATTATTAAGTTTAGTTGCTTCAAAAGTTTATATACCACAACTCCAGTTTTGATAACAAACTTAGCAATATACTTTTCACAATAACAACTTAGAGATTACTATAGCAAATACGATAAACAGTAATAGGATATATGCATAGAAAAACAAACATATTCATTCATCATATAAACTAAAAATAAAGGGAAAAATGAATCACAGTTCTTGAAATCTGAATATGTCATAGCAACCAAGAAAAATAGTTTAACCCGTATATTTATGAAAAAGTACTACAAAAGATGGAAATATGCTTGAATTTGGGTTTTTAGAAGAGATGATTTGTGTTACTCTATTGTAAACTTATATATATAAAAGCTAGCCTAGCAAAACTTTAGCAAAATTTGAACCCAACAAGGTTTTTTCTAAGCGTAACAAGCCTCCAAAATTTTAAATCCCTTGAGGTTCTTATATATATCTTTTCTTTACAAGTTTACTAAATAAAGCCTAAGAAAAAAACTTTTGTAAACCTCATATCATAAGAATTGTAATTATTATATGAGTCGTAATTATCCTAACTCTATTTTCATCCCCTCTTAGAAAAAGGAAAAAATTATAGTCCAAAGACAACAAATATTTGAAAGAAACAAAATACATTTAGAACCAAATCATACTTGTACTCAAATTTTGGTAATTTTCTCATTTGTATTATTTTAAATGCTATTTTTATTCATAGTTTTTGTATATTTTTGTTTTTTGGCAAGTAAAGAAAAAAAAGAAATAAAGAAGGAAAAATAAGAAAGGTGCAATTAGGGAAAGTCAAAAGATATAATTAGAAAAGGAGTATAATCGGCCAAAAGTGTACACACACACAACTAGAGAAAGTAGAGATATGAGATGACTTTAAAAATATAAAATTAGGGGTAAATAAAAGGAAATTATGATAAAAATGTATTATCAGATAAAAATAAAAATAAAAATAAAAAACCAAAACTAAAATAAACAACAAAACTTGTAGGAAACTAACATTTAGGGCTAGAATCCATCATAATAGACCAATGATCCTAATTAAGGTATTTAAAAGGCTTTCAGAAACTTTTTCCCCATTATAATATAGATGGAAGGGAAGAAAAACAAGGACTTAAGATAATAGAAAATACGAGCGTTTCAGTTTATGCGGTTCCATTATTTCACGAATGCAGTTTGGTTTGAAAGTTATAAAATTTCAGTTTTTGAGTTTTTGCTTAGGTGAGGAAACCAACTTGCCTGAAATGATTTTAAGTCATCTCCAATGATACACACATAGAGAAATACGTGTGATATGCCAGCCAGCATGATGGGCTGAGTTTTTTTATTTATATAAAAAATTAATTGATTTTATGTGTTATATTTTGTTATTTTAATATTTAATTAATAAAACTATAGTTGAATATTCATTATAAACATTTTTTTTCTCATCAAAAAGTGATTAAATGTTGTTATTGCCAAAACTCTTTTGATAAAATTTGTTAGGAATTATTTTTTTTCTATGTAGAAAACTGATTGTAAAATTTATTGTTCATATTATTATATTAAAAGTATTTTAGAATAATAATAAATAGGACATATATATATATATATGAAGGTGTTGATATTAAATAAATATCAAAATATATAATTAGTCTCACATATTGATAAGGAAAAAAATATTACAAATAATCATTATCATTACTTTAAATTTTTTATCTATAATAATAAGAAATTTTAAGACATAATATTAACAAAAAAGAAACTAAAAAAACTAAAAAATGACCAAATAAAAAAAATATTATTAGATTTTACAAAAAAAATTGAATGGAAGAATAAAAAAAATAAAATGATTTTTGAAATGATCACGAACAGAAATTAAAATGTCAATATTAAAAAAAAAACCTTAATACCATTGGAAATAATAAAAATGGTGAGACTATAATTATTGTTAGAGAAACAAATTCCATATTTTTTTTACTTTCATATTATTATATTAAAAGCATTTCATAACAATGATATTAATTTTGTTTGTTTTTTAAAAAAAACTTAGGTTATTTATATATATTAAGGCTCTAATATTAAATAAATATCTAAACATATAATTAGTCTGATATATTTAAAAGAAAATAAAACTTACAAATTATTATTATTATTATTATTATTTTGAATGTCTTATCTGTAATAATTACAAAATTCAATACCTAATAATACTAACAAAAAATAAATATTATTATATTTAAAGAAATTACTTAACTTGAAGAATATAAAAAAATAGATAATAACAACATAATTTCATTAAAATTTGGGCATTAAATAGAAAAATTTAATAACATTGGAAATAAAGAAAAATTGGAAACAAAAACAAAGAGCATATATATATATATATATATATATATATATATATATATATATATATATATATATATATATATATAAACATGGACATAAATAGAAACTATGTAAGAAATATGTATAAAAAAAATAAAGAAACTAAAATAAAATTCAAGATTAAAAGTATAAAGGATAAAATGAAAAAAAACATATGTAATAAATTTCAATTAAAAGACAAAAATGAAATAACTCCAAACACTGAAATTAAATAATTTAAAACGAAACTGAAATGCATTTACATAGAAGGATAAAATTGAAAGAAAATCAAACTTTGACACCAAAAATATTAAGGATTTATAAGAAATTTGCATGGAAGAATGAAATTGAAATAAATCAAAACTTTGATACTAAAAATATTAAGGATTCCGGACCAATCTACAAAATTAAAAGACTAAGGACCTAATTGAAACTACATTATATAATCAATTATTATTGAAGGACGAGATTGAAACAAATCAAAACTTATATAATAGCAATAAGGGCCAAAAATCTAACATTCAGGGACTGAAATAAAATTTGTCAAAGAGCAGATTGCGCTAACGTCATCTAAGCGCGAGCGAGAGAGAAATGGGGTGGGAAAATTCAAACGACCATTGACATATTTTCGGACACCACATAGTCACACGTGCCACGCCAGGTGTAAGAGAACATGCATGGAAATCATTTTAGATGCCTGTTGGGCATGTTTGGATCATGGAGTGATTCGCACGCGCCTTCCGACACACACGTGAGCGTGGGAACAGACAACGGCGTCCGCGACGTGCCAATAGTAAACCGACGCAAAAAGAATTAAAATGGTTAATTACCAGATCACCCCTCCCTCCCAGGCATGATTTTTTCCTTTTGAGGAACAACGGTAATTGTACTTGTTCAATGAAATATTAAAAAAACAGTCAAAATGAACCGGACCAAAAGCGTGCAATTACCGCGGAGCCTCTCGGACCAGTGCTGTTTTTATCCTTTTCAAGGGACAAATGCGTGATTACACTATTTATTGGAGGAAAAAAGATTCACGTACGCTGAGCGAAGCACCGACACAAATGTCTAGTGAATAATAGATATGGGTGTAGGTGCAAAGGATTAAGCGATCTCTTTTAGCTTCTTTAGTAATGTGTGTGCAAGTACACACACACATAGAGAGAGAGAGATGATTTTTAATTGAGATAATGTTTTTTTACCAAAAGATAAGAGATGAGAATAAAAAAGAAAAAAAAACCTCAAAGATAAAAAAAGGTTTTGAGATAAGGGAATGGAGTTTGTTTAAGCCTAGACATAAGATAGAAGAATAGGAAAAGAGAAAAAATGTTCAATAAACATATATTATATTAATCATGCATAGTTAGTATTCATTCATTTTTTTTTATAGGATTCGTATTTATGTTATCTTCCTTTCATAAAAATCTGCTTATAACTTTTCATGTATTTGTGAGTAAAATTTATTTAAGAAATATATATTATTCAAATTACAAATATATGTTCATTTTACTATTCTTGCATGATTACTAATCATTCATGCATTTTTTTATTGATTTCATATCCATGTTAATTTTGTTTTGTAAAAATATGTTTTTGTTAAGGAATCATCTCGTCTAAAAGCTTAAGCTTGTAAGTGAGACCCCATAATATGATTCATATTATTCTCTAACACACCCCCTCGAGTGAAAACCCTTTGAGCTTTAAACTTGCACAAACCCACATCATCTTGTGCTTGGTTTTTTTATCAAATAGAATGAGAGTGGTAAGATTCGAACTCGTGACCGGTGGGTCAACAAGGCTCTGATACCATATTAAGAAACCATCTCACCTAAAAGCTTAAGTTTAGAAATGAGGGCCCATAATATGATTTATATTATTCTCTAACAACTCTTTTTTATATATCCATGTTTGTTTAAGTAGATATTAAAAAAATTAGAATAAAAATAATGTTATCAAGATTGAAAAAGCCACCATTTCTTCATACAGAAACTCGTAGCAAAGCCTCACTCTCCTCTATAAATAACCTCCTTACTCAAAGGGAAGAAGAAGAAGAATGAATAAAAAACACTTAATCACCCTCCACACCAGGCCATCACAAACAGTGCCAACACCTCTCGGCTAACCTTAGTCCAAATTGTTCCTCACCTCCTATGTAACCTTTTCTCCTTCTACGACGGCCAACAGTCTCACACCTTTTCTCCTCCATGAACCAGCCTCCCCAACAACAATGAACCTTTTTTTCTGTTCTTTTCCCTCTCTACCAGTAATAACTCTTCTCTTCTGCATTTATTTCTCTTCCTCCTATAGCCAACACCGACCACCAGTTCTTCCATCAGCACCTCCTAAGCCACTAGTCAAACATTTTCATGATGATAGTAACCACCTTCGCACAATATGGCTCCCTCTTTTTTTTTCTTGTTGTCACTATTGTTCACATAAGATGTTATACAGTCAAAGAGTGAATTAATTCATTTTTCATTCTTCACATGATGAACATGAGTAATTGATGGGTTAGATCCATTTTAATCTAGCCTAGTTGGTTGGATCCATTTCAGCTAGCCTACCATGGTTGGGGCGACCTTGTTTTGGGTAAGGTGCAACCCATATAATATTAATATTATATAATGATATCATAAAACAAATTAATTCATACGACCAAATCCTAAAGGTTTTTTAAGCATATTTTTTTTATGAAAAAACAATTGCATCTTCTCTTATTTTTAAAATGCAAAAATGGATATTGTAACCAATTTATCCATATTGTTTCTGCTCTTTTTTTTTTGTGTACATGACATCTACTACTGAAAATTTTGAAAGTGAATACAATAAAGCAAGCCGGCCATCCAAAAGAATCGCTTCTCTAATGAGATAAAAATACTCGCCCGGTTCTCTCTTACACGAATTATTTTGCAGTTAGTGGTAAAAATCATAGTTGTCAATTGTTGACATATAATGTCATACTTTGTATGCTTTATATATTTTGATGATAACAATAAAAAGAAAATGGACTAATAATATGCTTGGATGAGATTAAGCTATAAACAGGTATTATACAAAGAATACATCAACAAGCGTAATGGAGTACACGAAGAAATCACTCCAAGAAGTCCAAGATGCAAGCAAGTGAAGACTTAGAATAAGTGTTCATTTTAGTGCTTTGTGTAAATCTCAATTTCTATCTTGATAGCACAAATTAAAATGAACTCACACACTTCACAGTGCATGCATTAAAAGGATTTGATGATTAAAGGTTTAAGTCATAATCAATCGGTTCAAGAAATTCAGAAAAGATAATTTGTCAAAATAGATTTCTGCATGAACCGGTCGACCGCTTGAGGTATCCGTTGTGAACCGGTCGACCGCTTGGAAGACAAATTATTTTATCCGTTGTGAACCGGTCGACCGCTTGGTTTTGTCCGTTGTGAACCGGTCGACCGCTTGATATGGCAGTTGCACTAAAACGGCTAGAAACGGCTAGTTTCTTTTAGAAACTTATAAATAGGCCTCTTAATTGCAAAACTAATGACAAAAGAACTTTCATATCTTATATTGAGGCAATTAGAAGTGCATAAACACCTTCATATCATCAATCCTCATTAATACTCATATTTGTGTTTAAATCTTCATATCCTAACACAAAGAGTATTTCTCATTCTCACTACACTTAAACACCTTCAAATATCCTAAGTGCTATTAAGTGAGAGAAAGAGATCATAGATCTTCATTTGTAATATCCACACTATTAAGAGTGTATTGTTGTTTTACTAAAACAACCATTGTGAAACTCTTGAGAGTTGAGTATAAAACTTTTGGTATTGGTGAGGGAACATCACCAAGGAAAAATCTTGAAGAGGAGACATCTTCAAGTGGAAAAGGAAAATCTTGAAGAGAGGACATCTTCAAGTGGAAAGGAAAAATCTTGAAGAGGGCATATCTTCAAGTGGTGTAAAGTCTTGGTGTGGATTCATCAAGCGGAAATTGTAATCTTGTTACTTGGATTAGTAAAAGAGTACAATACTCAAGTACGGGTTGGTACTTGAGTCGTGGACGTAGGCTTGCCGAACCACGTTAAAAACCGAGTTAGCAATCTCTTTCCCTTATCTCTTTACTTTCAAGTAATTATTGTTAAGATTGCTTTATTTATTATATTTGCATCAATTCCATCTTTAGGTGCATAGTTGCTTTAATCCGTGAATTTCAACATCAATACCGCTCCGATTGCCGTTCTGGTTTTTCTATTGAAACGGAACGTTTTGATTTCGGAGCATTCTGGTGTACCGTTTCGGGGTTGTACTGTTGATATATAATTAATTATATATATGTGAAAAAATATATAATTTTTATTTTTTTATTAGATCAAAGTTGACGCAACAATTTTCTTTTATAATATATATATTTCTTATTTTTAATTATATATATATATATATATAAAAACTTACGGTTACAGGTTGTAACTTGCAAAGTTAAAGTTACAAACTTACAATTGATTTGTCCAGCGGACAAATCAATTCTATCCGACATCGCTAGATTGTGGGATAACCTTATAAT
This sequence comes from Salix exigua, assembly GCA_032356905.1. NCBI lineage: Eukaryota > Viridiplantae > Streptophyta > Magnoliopsida > Malpighiales > Salicaceae > Salix > Salix exigua. The sequence continues at coordinate 13,435,242 of CM063606.1, read as the reverse complement.
CCGTGGCTTTAAATTTTCAAATCTATCCCACATCGGATAAATAGGATTCCAAGCAAAGGGTTTTCTCTATAAATATAAATCAGAAGTCAATATTAAACATGCTCACCGGGTCTGTTATTAGGCTCAGATAATTTTATGTATACATAAAAAAAATATTAATTTAATAAATATAATTAAAATTCTTGAGAAAGATTTTTTGGCCGAAACGGAATGCTCGGAATGATTCTGAGGTGTTCTGATCGGAATTTCTGGAACGGACTGGAATTAAAACCGAGATGAAAACGACGCCGTTTTGTTTCGGTTTTTTTAACGGAACGACATGTTCCTGCCATTTCAGTCGGAACGGAACGGAATTAACAACTATAGTAAAAATAGGCCTAAAACCTAGTTAGCACACATGTGGTGGAGCTGTCGCACATTAATGCATGTCACAGAGAATTAGGAGCCGTAGAGAATGATTGGCTAACTAGCTGGCTGTTAGCCGGTCCTATTCTAGAGTCCACGAGCGAAGTTCTCGCGTACGCTGAGTTTTCTTTTATGTAAAAAATTAATTGATTTTATGCGTGTTATAATTTATTATTTTTATATGTAATTAGTAAAATTGTAATTGATAGCATCTGTCAGAAACGAGTTTTTTTCCCGCCTAAGAGTGATTGAATGTTGCTACTATTAAAATTGTTTTGATACTTATTTAATCGGTAGATTGTACAATTGGAATCGAATTTTTTTTGACATTGTTGTGTATTTTTATTTGTTTCATGAATTATTTCATTAGCAAATAATAAAATTACAATCGATAAATTGTAGCATAGATGAGTGATTTGTTTTATGCAGCAAACAATTTGATTTATGATCTTGTTTTAACTACTTTGGTAATAATTTAATTGGTAGATAGCAAAACCACAGTTGATCAAATTGACTAAAGATATATTATTTGTTGCCTGCAACATACTAATTGTGTTGTTAGACATGTTTTAACTATTTGCCAAATAATTTATTTGACTGATAGCAAAAATGCAACTGCTAAAATTTATCAAAAATGATTTTTTCTAATTTATTATTATATTAAATTTTTTTAGAACACTGAGTTGAAATTAATGTGAGATTTTTAAAGAAAAGTCAGTCCAAATTTTTATATATATTTTAAGACTTTAACATAAAAAAAAAATCACAATATATAATTAGTTTCTCATATCTTTTAAGGAAAAAGTCCAAAAAATAATAAATATAAAAATTTAGAACCATTAACAATTATGTTACATGTTAAAAAATTTAGTGCCGACCGTGGCGAAATGTAGGGCAATTTTTTAATTTATTATAGTAGATAATTTGGCATAATTTTTCTACTTGTCTTGTCCACGTGTGGTTTTGTATATTTTTTTTCGTGATATGAGATCTAAAATATTATACATAAAAAAAACATGGAAGTTATTTTTCACAAAAATAACATTGGTCAATTAATTTTTATCACAATTATTATAGTTGTCATTATAGATATTATTATACATAATTAATATTATAATTATTATTGGTCATGCTATTGATGACACCATCATTGTTGTTTTAAATTTTTATTTATTTATTTGTTAAGATTTATTCCTCGTCTTATTATATTAAAAATATTTTAGAATAATGATAGTAAATTATCATTTGTTGAATATAATAAACATGTCATCTATATATATATGGGGTAAATTTGTATTTAGCTATATAAAAAAAAAATGTGCAATAACCTTAATGCCCCATTTGGTTCGTATAGATTTTTGTCCTCATGGTTATTTTACTGTGCGAAAATATGGGGAAAAAAACTACCCCCAAACAATCTAGTAACGCCAATCGGTCCCGTAGAAAATTCAAAAATACCCTTGATCTGAAGGCAAGGGATGAGGTGCACTGAGGGGAGAAATCGTTAATACTAGGGGTGAGTATTTTCGGTTCGGTTCGATTTTTATCAAAAAAAATAACCAAACCGAAAATTATATTTTTTTATAAAAAAACCGAAACCGAACCGAACCCATAAAAAACCAACCACTTTCGGCTCGGTTCGGTTTGGTTTTTAAGATTAAAAAATTGAAAAAACCGAAAATGGTTTTGGGCCCACTAATTGGGCTTTTATGGGCTTTTTGATGGGTTTTCAATTGAATTTTATGATGGGCTTGCAATTAATTTTCTGATCAACTCCCACAATATTTTTGGCAACTAATACAAGTATTAATGTATTTAATCGTTAATATAGTTTTTATTAAAAAATTTTAGCTGTATAAAAATTTCGTTTTGTTTAATTTAGCATGAGGTGAAATAATTAAACTTGAATAAATTTAAAATTAAATTACACAAAATGCCTTCAAAGAGCTTCAAAATAAACAACATTAACATAAAATACTTCAAGAAATACACCCGATTTTAAACTAATTATCATCTGTTGTTACTAGATTTAACTTTCCACCAAATTCTACAAAAAAAATAGAAATGTTAGATTGAAATTAAATTGATTAATAAATAATAAAATAAAAATACAAGTGAATAAGAAAAATAACTTGATTCAAGATTTTTATATTTTTCATAATCATTCATCAAGATTGATCTATGATGCAACAAGAAAATCACAATATTTTTAGAATTCACAGTATATCATTGCAACAAGAAAATCAATCGTTGTCGATAAATAACCAGAAAGATGAATGCTCATTTTGATAGAGAACAATATTATCTTTACAGGAATGGTAAAATACAACTACAACGAACTCATTGTCAATCAATTTTCAGTCTCGATATATGGCAGCATCACTTCAAAAGTCAAAGGTTACTACTGTTATCAATCTTCAAGTTTAAACTAGAAAATTAGAAATAACTCAGTATACCTGACGTTCAATGCGCCAGAGAAACTGGAAACCTTTCTCATATAGCACTTGGGAGTAAATGTCATCTGGGTCCACTCCTTCGCGATTATCACTCAAAAGGAGCAAAAATTCTCCTCTCCGCATAAGTTGTGAAACCCTGGTTTCATGAATCAGAAACTTATAGATTATAACTCAAACGGAGCAAAAATTGGCAAACTCAGCATAGCACAAATAAAGTAGACATATATCATTAGATCCTAACAAAAATTACCCAGAAACATTTGCTCACACTTCCCTTCATATAAAACAGAATGAGATTGGTGGCAACACCAGCACATGCCCTATTACAAATTTACAATACCCAAGCTGCCTTTTTTCTACATAAATCAAATCAAAGTACGGTGGCAACACCAACACATGCATCTTCAAATGAGAAAAATAGCACTTATCGTTGTTCATGTTGTGCCCCATTTTCATTTCCTCGAACTTTTATAATTCTTCGGAGGAAACAGATGTACGACAACTTCCGGAGCAGAAGTGAGAGAATGGAGGATAATAGTGGCGGCGATGGTGATGGATTTCCTCTAAAACCTAGAAAATAAACATAATAAGAAACTACAAAAAAATTACGAGTATAGGAGGACTCCATGCAGGTTAAAACATGTAATTTGCTCTAATCACTCTTCTATGGAGAAAGAGAAGCTAATGACATCACACAGTGCAAGTCTGTTGACACTTAGCTAGATTACCTCAAAAACAATCATCTTGAACTAAAGATATTTACCTCAAAAGTCCATCTGCCAGCAGAGTTATTTGTGAAATACTTGCACTGCCAGGACTCATTAGCCACGAAGAGGGTTCACATGAGCATGTACCGTTAGGATGAAGCCCAGCTGGGCACAAGTAAGTTTCCCAACCTTGATCATCACGTACATCATAAAGTAGACAAACAAGCGCCGAGATCAGATTGCAGAGGGGTAATGGTTGGTTGGTTGGTTGCGAGAGGAGGGATAAGCCAAGAACCAGGAAGCCAGAGGCGAGAGGGAGGAGATTTAAGTTGCGAGAGATAGAGGTAGGCAAGAGGCGAGAGGGACGAAGATTAAGAAAGATGCAAAGTGAAACCAAAGCTATGAGGCTTTCTTAGAGGGACAAAACTTTCATTGCGAGAGGGACTGAGGTGAGGGAGGCGAGCAGAGGCGAATGGATGGGGACAAATGAGTTAGGGTTTCGTAAGTTTCAATTTATATTAAAATGTTAAACCGAACCGGTTCGGTTTGTTGACATATAATGTCATACTTTGTATGCTTTATATATTTTGATGATAACAATAAAAAGAAAATGGGCTAATAATATGCTTGGATGAGATTAAGCTATAAACGAGGTTTTATTCAAAGAATACATCAACAAGCATAATGGAGTTCAAGAAGAAATTACTCCAAGAAGTCCAAGATGCAAGCAAGTGAAGACTTAGAATAAGTGTTCATTTTTAGTGCTTTGTGTAAATCTCAATTTCTATCTTGATAGCACAAATTAAAATGAACTCACACACTTCACGAGTGCATGCATTAAAAGGTTTTGATGATTAAAAGGTTTAAGTCATAATCAATCGGTTCAAGAAATTGAAA
>CM063606.1:13368248-13430277 GCA_032356905.1 Salix exigua | reverse complement strand
ATGAGAAAAACCAAAAAAATGTAAAAGTTGAAAAAAACAAGAAAAAAATGTTAAAAAAATTGGTCTAGAGATTAATAATGGTATGTGTAAGCTGGCTCGGAAACACAAGTTATAAAAAAATGCCTGAAAAAAAAAGAAGCACTTTTGGAACAGTAATGAACAATAAAAACATTGTCCATTACTGTTCGAAAATCAATTTTTAGCCTAAGAGATTCGAACCCTCGCCTGCGGGGGAACGATTCATGCCTTAACCACTCGGCCAAAGGACTTGGTTGTGCTGTTGTGGTATAAAAATAATATTAACTTACGAAGTTTGTTAAAAGCAAAATCCAAAATCATTTTGTTGCATGAGAGATTAGAACTCTTGCCGCAGGGAAACATTAGGCATACACTTTATTTGAAGTTTATCTTGGCCTCACCTCCCTTCCAAAATCCCCATATCATTGTATATATAAGAGCAACTCCAATGCATAAATTATTCGAAAAAGGAAAACATACAAAATTGTATTTTAGTAATTTTTTCTAGTTTATACTTTTATAAAAAAAAACAACTATATCAATAGTTAAAATAATATTTTTTATTGATTAGCTATTTCAATATATTTCTACATAAAAGACAAAAGGTAGAAAAAAGTACATGTGTTTGTTGGTGAATATTGTTGATATTTGTGAATTAAAACATGGAACTGAAGAAGAACACCAAATACCATCTATCATAAATGTTGTTTCTCTTGAATATAAGATGAATTGTTACTTCTTTTGGATTAAAAACAGAACAAGAAAAAAAGTGGGATAGAGGTTACCATCTAATCCAAAGTGGGATAATTGTTACTTCTTTTGAAAAGAAGAAGAATTGTTACCATCTATCCTATTAGCAACCACAATGCTCGAACCTGAGATCATAGAGGGAGCGAACCCCTTAGTCCCAAAGCTCAATAGCACTAGGCCATGTACTGATAGTTGTGATTGGTGAATTATTGATTTGAAAAGTTATAGTTATTCTACTTAAAGTGGAACAAAGTTGTAAAAACACTCTTATCATGATGAAAACAAGGTTGGTTAATAACTTTTATCATCTTTAAGGTTCATTAAATATTGATTCATCTAGTGTATCATTTGTTGTTGATTCAAATAGTGATTTTGCTTAATTATAGTTTATACAACTAGGAAAAATGAATGAGAGAGGGGTGGGGGTGGGGCTGATAAAGTTAAGCAAACAAGATTTGTTGTAATTGGAAAATTGATAAATTGAATTTATATGAGCATTTTGTTTATGGTAAACAATGCAAGGCAAAATTCAGTAAGGTTAATAACTTTTATCATCTTTAAGGTTCATTAAAATTCAGTAAGGATACTATTAATTATATTTATTCTAACATTTGAGGTTCGTTTTCTGTTATGTTAAAAGGTGGAGCATAATATCTATTAACATTTATTGAAGACTACTCTAAATCATGGTTAGGGATTTTACATAGGTGAGTTTAATGAGTTCTACAATAATGAAATAATTGTTAAACATTGCATTATAAAGAATACACCATAACAAAATAAGGTTGTATAACATATAAATATGACATTTTTAGAAAAAGCATATTGTATAATTTCAAAAGTTGGAATGTCAAAGGATTCTTAGGATGAAGAGATTAACATAGCTTGTTATCTAGGGAATAGATTTTCATAATCAATTTTAGAATTCAGGACTACATATAAGGTATGGTATTACGATGTCACAGTCATACAAATTAATTATTTTAGCTTAAAACACAACACATAAGATAATATAGAGCAAGCTAGGGATCGATCCCATGAGGAAGGTTGATGTCAGATTTTTATGCTATATGATATGCAATTTAGGAGGGGTTGGAAGTTGTCTAGGCTAAAGTAAAAGAAAATAGAAAACTATTAAGAGAAAATTAAATAAAACAAAAAATTATCAAGAAAACAAACATTGATCACAAGTAAACATCCACGTACATAAATCAGAATTGATAATAGGAATACAACATCAATTTATATTCTAAATATTTATCTCTTCTTAACATCGGTTAGTTAACGAACCCGCCGTATAACTTACCCTAACCATCAAACAACCACAATGTCCACACTAGTAATTTAATTCAATGACAACTTTAAGAACTAGATAAATCGATTAATCAAGAAATCAAAAATTTTCATAGTCTATGTTTGATTTGATTAAATTTTCTCCCTAAGATTAATAACGTAGATCCTTCACAATTATTAAACTCAATTGTTTCACAAGTTCATATATCACAACTTCGTTTTTGATATCAAGCTTAGAAATAGATTGTCTTCAATAATAATTAGAGTTCATTTTAGCAATTAAATAAATAAGAATTGAAAAAATAAGTATAGGAGAACAAACATATTCATCATATAACTAAAAAAAAGTAAAATAAATCTCACACTTCTTGAAATCTGAAGGTTTCTATGTCCTTGCAATCAAGATAAAGAGTTTAGCCTTGCATATTTGTCGAACAATTAATCAAAAAGAAAGAAGAAAACATGATTTTTCAGGTATGTGGAGGAGAAGGGGTGTTTTTTTATCTCTACTAGTAGCCTCCCTCCCTTATTCTTTCCTTTCTCTATTTCTTCTTATAGCGTAGGAAACCCTAATCCTTACTTTATATAATAGTCCTCTCTTAAGTAGATAGTACTTTATATAATAGTCCTCTCTTAAGTAGATAGTGTTATACTTAAATACTTCAATAATAATTTCCCAAAGTTGTCATCTTTGAAAAATCAAATCTTCATTATATGACATTATTTTGGGCTCAAATTTGGAGTGTTTATAGGTCTTTGAGTTAGGAATCCAAAACAAGTGAGATTGTATCAGTGAGACTTCCGTAGCTCTATAAATTCAAGTTGGAATGGTTAAAGGTCAACATTGGAAGTTTGTGAGATTTGACTTTGAAGGTTACGATCTCTATGTTCTTCCTTATTTTATTTTCTTTCCTTAGATTTACATAAAGGTATGGATGTTATATTTTTAATGCCACTACAATCATTTGATTTCGACATCTAGAGCTCATGCTCTACACAAAATATTGATTGATGGTCAAATCTACCAATTATCTCCATTTTACTCATTTTTTCATCTTTCATCCAAAAGTGCCTTCAAAACATAAAACAAATAATATAAATGAATATTATATATAAAATGTCGTAAAAATACTAGTTAAATGTGTGTGAAACTATCAAATAATATAGTTGCATCATATGGTATGGTTCTTCTACTCATTGTTCTAAATTGAGAGTATTTGGTTTCATACTTGTATTCATGTCAAGAAAGATAAACTTAGGCTAAGAGCAAGAAATTGCATATTCCTAGGCTATGCATTTGTGGTAAAAGGATATCAGTTATAAGGTATTAATTCAGGTCACTTAAATTTATTGCTAGTAGAGATGTAACCATTGATGAGTTTGCTATATTTTAAAAGGAAAAAGGAGTCAACTGATATTGATGTTAAGATTGATTAGAGTACTAACAAATAAGTGGAACTCAAGGTTAGATCTTTCGAATCAATACAAGAAGGTGTCTCAGTTGAGCTTCCTAAGGAATTGGTAGGATATTTTTGTTAAAAATACACCTAAAGAACAATCTTATAATATTTTTATATAAAGACAAATAAAATCACTAATTAAAAATGTTTATAGCAATCTAGTTGATTTTTCCTTGAATATTGTAGAGTCTTAATGATCATGAGCCTTATTTCTATAAAAAAGAAATTCCTTGCAAACTATTTTTTAAATGAATGATTTCTATAAAGAAGAATAAGTCTCTTTTTAAAGTGTTCTCTAGGGTTATGAAGCATAGTTTCATCCAAATGTTTTTTTTAGTTGTAGATTTGTTTGACTTAGACCTAAGTAGCTGGATGTTAAAACAACTTTTTTTATATGGTGAGTTAAAGGAGAGGATCCATATGGATCAATTAGAAGGTTTCATTGGTCAAGGTAAAAAGGAATATATGTGCTAATTCAAGAAATCATTGAGGCAAAGGTATAAAAGGACTAACAAAGATGGTTACATTAGGAGTGATAGTTATATATATTTTAGAAAGCTCTCAAATGATTTATTTATGTATTTTCTATTGTATATTTATGACATGTTGATTGCCTCCAAAAAACATGTATGATATTAACAATTTGAATTATTAGTTGAGTGGTGAGATTAAGATGAAGAATTTAGGGATAGATGAAAAGATTTTTGTGTATATAGATACATAAAAGTCAAAGCATTGGCAAGTTTTATTTATCATATAGGAAGTATCTTGAGAAGGTAGTTGACTATTTTGTTATGTAAGACTTCAAGCTAGTGGGTATTCCATTTGCAGCTCATTTTAGGTTATCTTTGAGTTTATGACTAAAAACTAAACAAGAGAATGAGCATATGTCAGCGTTTCATATACTAGTAAAGTTTGAAGCATTATATATGTTGCTATCCAATTTTTGACTCCTTATTTTTCTAAAAAAATATATCAAAAAAATAGATCTTGGTACAAGGGCAAAATTGAACAAATTGAGAATTTAATGGTCGATGGAGGGTTAAATCGCGAAAATAAAAAACCAAGGACCAGAATAAAAAGTCGCACGAAGTTAAGGGTGAGATTGAATTTTTTAGGGGACACAGATGTGCAAAATTAAAAGCTTAGACCTAATTGAGGTACAATTAGAGAAATTATAAAATAAGGGACCGAACCATACTTTTACCTTAATTGTTCGAAAATTGCACTGCATGTGCCTTTAAAGATTTTGAAAGTTGCATTGCATGTGTCGGCTGCATGGTTTTGAAAATTGAATATTCCGGCTGCATTTCCGGCGTGCCTAGCTTTAAATGTCTCCGACATGCCCGACCTTAAATGTTAACCGCGTCCTGCATTCAAAGTTGAGCGGTGACCCCTGCATCAAGGACTTCGACAGCCGAAGGGTTCTTTGGCTTTGCTATAAAGGTCTGCATGCAGAGGAGAAGAAAGGGGGAGGATAGGATTTTGGAAGTTGAAAAGAAAGAAAAAAAACATAGTAATAAGGGGAAGCAGTTTGATCGGAGAAGATGCATATTTCACATAAGAGAGACCCCATTTTTCTTAAACACCCCGACCTCCCCAGCTTCTTTCCTTTTCTTTTCCTTCTCTCACGGTCAGTCGACCGTCTTCTCTCTCTAAAAAACAGAGGACCTTGTATCACTACTTCGTCACCATCATCTCCGCCTCCACTCCAACATCACAGCCACCTCCTCCGGCGAGGTAGCAAACTAGCAGCAGCGTCACCACAACACAGCCCCGCCACCTTCTGACGCAATTTCCGGCCACCACAGGCCACTATTTCCGATGACACCACGACAAGAAGAACAACCATGACCTCCTCTACACAATGGTATTAACAGGTACGCCTTTCGTCGCACTTCAAAAATCGCCACTACTGTTCATCTTCTTCCTTTGAAGAGAAGCACGGGGAATGAATTAAGTCACTCCCCACAAGTTAGCTGGGTCGGGCCTTGCGCCCGGCCTGACCCTTGAAAACTGTTGGGCTTTTACCCGACTGGAGCCCAGCTGAGAGGCTTCATGGGCTGAAGCCTAGCTTGGAAATAAGTAGGCAAGCCCAACCCAAGATTTTCTGGGCCGATGGCCCTAACCCAAGGTTTTCAGGGCCAGCGACTAGAGTCCCTCTGGTGTGACACCGACCAGAGGTAGGTGAGTTTGTGACCAGGCTCCAAATAAGAGCCCACCAGAAAAAAATAGAAAAAAATAGGAAAAATATAAATTGCAATAAAATAAAAAATACATTTTTTTCAGTCTACCAGAAAAAATTGAAAAAAAAATAGGAAAAATATAAATTGCAAAAAAATAAAAAAGACATTTTTGAGAAAATATTTAGAACAAAAAATGTGGTTTTATGCGTACGGCCAATACACTAGCATATTTTTAAAAATTCATTTTATTTCATAAAAATATATTTTATCTATGAGTTTGAAGAAAATAATGTGTTTTAGCATATATTTCGCAAAGAAAAATCATTTCTTGCATTTTTGGATTTTACAACATGTTTGTAAAACCCAAAGGGTATTGGCCAATATTTAAAAAATATAAAACTATTATTTTTGGAAATTTATTATTCATTGTCTTTGTTTGGATAAATAAATCCTAAGGGGTTAATATCCAAAATATTTGGCGGGGTAATATCCCATCACTATTTAAACAACATATGTTTTGAAAGATCAAAACCATAACAAATCATAAGCAAACCAAAACGTCAAGCAGCTTACCTTAGGTAGGGCGTATTAGGGGTGCTAAAACTTTCCCTTTATGCAACCAGTCCCTTGCCTTATAATCTCTTAAAGACCAGTTTTAGGTTTCCTAGTAACCGTAATACTAGGTGACGACTCCCTTTTTCACGAAAATAAAGATAAGACCCCGACATTGAATTTTCCTGCTCACGAGGAGGGTAGCCACAAAGCCGCGCTCTCGCAATGGGGTGCAACAATATATGTTATTATGTACATTCATCCAAACATTTCAGAAGTTGTTAGTGTGGTCAATAGTGGGAGTCTTGGTAAAGTTTATTGGCAAACCATGAAATGGATACTTTGTTATCTTAGACGTAGTACATAGGTTGGCCTAGTATATATATGATTGGGGTAGTAACACTAGAATGACTATTGAGGGCTTAATATATATAGATTAAGTTGGTGATTTGGATATTAGAAGACCACTGAAAGATTATGGTTTTACTCTTTAGGGTGTGCTATTAATTGGAAATCAATTTTATAATTTATTATTGTCTTATCAACAATAAAGGTTGAGTATATGACATTGATAAAGGTTGAGAATATCACATTGCCTGAACTTGTTGGATTTTGTAGCACTTGAAATATGCTTATGGTGATTATAGAGTTCAAGATTCACAAGTTGACTCAATTTAAGTCAATGTGGAGACTTGTTAGGTTTGTCTTGAATTATAGGCCAACGTGAGTAAAGAAATATCCATGTATTTAGTCCATATATAAAAGCCTAAATTTATCATATTTTAAGGTTAAAGCTTATTTGTAAGTGCCTTTATTCTCTACACTTAGATGACTAAAAAAGAGAAAATATGAGTTTTAGGTTACTTTGGGATCTTTGATGAGATAGCTATTTTGTGTAACACCTTTTAATCTTATACTTTCTCATATTGAATTTCCCTAATTGTCTCATCCATAAAGTAGGTCTAAGTTTTTGAATCATGTAATTTTTTTTATGTATTCTTGTGTGGTTGATTATGTTTTTTCTTTTAGATTTATGTACTTGCCAATTGATTTGATATTCTAGAGTTGTTTGCGCAATAATAAATGACATTGAGAAAACTAGAAATTATAAAAATTCAAATTGGTTTTAGAGATTTAGGTAGGGGATGATTATATGTGTTTAAGGAAATAAGAAAGTCATCTTTATCACATCCTTTCTTACAAAAAGTTAACTTTTCTAAGTAATTTCTACTAAATTTATCTTGTTTTCCATCAAACTTTCAAGATCTCTTGTAAAATTTGATGTCTACCGCTTAAAAAGAAGAATTGCCAATTAAGTTATTTGTGAAATAATTTGATATCAATCCCTTTAAAAATTAGACTTGACTTTCATGAATACTTTAACATTAATCCCTAAAAATGAGATTTAATGATAAAGAAAATATTGTCATAAAAATCAATATTGTTCCTTAAAAAAAAGAATAAGCAATTTAAAGATCTAATCCTCTTATTTCTAGATTAACATCTAAAAACCTCGAATTCTATTTATGAAATAAATCATTCATCTTACAAGTAATTGGTGCATGTATTTTATACAAAATCTATGAGAGTTATGATTTTATCTTTCCTTCCATGTTTCTAGAGTAAATCGAAGATTGTAAAAATATTAGACCACGTAATATCATCAACTTAATGGAAACTATTAACAATATTTAGGAGTCTCTAGGATTGTATTAGACAAATCTAGAGTTGTTTATGAATTTATTACCTGAAGGTTTGTTCTTTAGCTTTTGAATAATTCTTTAAAGATTAGGTTATCACAAACCACTCGAGAGAAATCTCCTATATTCCTATTTAAAACAGATTGATTATTGTACCTAGAGTGCTAACTCTATTTTTTTGTTCATGTAGTTTCTCTTTCTAACCGACAACCACTCTTACGAAATAAGATATATAACTTATTATTTATTAAAATATATGGAAAATCCTATAAATTGGCAAATTATCATCAATATAACCCATGAATAATAATATCCATATATTAATTAAGCATGATTTTATAAATTAATTCAATCAAGTTCTTACTTGATTTTGCTAGGTCTATAAACATAATCTCTTAATTAATTATATTTTAGTCTTTAATTTCTAAAATATATTTTAATCAAATCATGCTTTATTAAATCATTCTAATTTAATTTATGACTAATGGTTCAAAATATAAGCAACCTATTATGTTCCTACAAATATAAATTATAACTCTAAATAAATAGAATCAAATACTTTAATTTATTATCAATTAAACAATTGATTTTTCTTTTGTTTAGAATTCCTAGCACTGACTGATTTGCAGGTAAATGAAGACAAGGTTTTGCATTGCAGAAGCCTCTTACACTCTCATAATTTCAAGGAATAAACGTTTCTTCATTTTATAGATCGTGAAAGTATTGATTTTGTAGACAAAATCTGTCGAAAGGAAGGAAGAACCATCAACCTACATTCTCTACTTTTCTGCAGATTATGTAAACTGGGTTCAGAAACGATTCTTTCATAAGGAAAGCAACTATCTACTGATCATGCCAACGTTCATAATGTTGGAAGATAAGCTGCTGAGTTGGAATTGCAGAAAAATGAAGATGCTTAGTTGATGATGTAATAGTTAGTTAGTATTCTGTTATGATGTAACTAACTAACAAGTAAGCATGCATAAGATGTGTGACCTCATATTGTAAAACATGCATAACGTGTGTGCTCTGTCTCAACCATATATAAGTATCTGCCACAAATTAGCCAACAATCAATTCAACAAAATCAACATGGTATCAGAGCAAGCTTTATCAACAAACAGACCTTGATTCATAAAATTTGTGACTGAAAGAAAGGAAAGATGGTGTCAAGTGGAGATCTTAGAGCACCATAGTTTAATGGTGAGAATTACGAGTTTTGGGCAGTTAAAACAATCCTCATAGCTTGTGATCTATGGGATGTGATTGAATGTTGTGATACATTAACAAAAGTATCCAATGAGAGTGATAGTGGAGAAGCTTCTGTTTCAAAGGACAAGAAAACTGAATTAGTTGTAACTGCTGCTGAGACTAAGGAGATAAGGATCAAAGATACCAAGGCTTTAAGTATAATCAAAGGAGCCTTGACTGATGATATTTTCCCCAGAATAAGAAATGAAGAGACAGCAAGAGGAGCATGGGATCTGTTGAGAAGAGAATACAGAGGAGATGAAAAAGTCAGGGAAGTGAAGTTGCAGGCAATAAGTGTAGAATTCGAGTATATGAGAATGTCAGAGGGAGAAAGCTTAGATCATTACCTGACTAAGTTTTTTGGAGTGATAAATGACTTGAAGTCTCTCGGAGAAGAGATAACTGAAGCAAGGATAGTGCAAAAGACCTTGATGAGACTTAGCAGAAAGTACAAATCCATAGTTTCAATTATTGAAGAAACAAAAGACTTCAAAACACTTAGAAGTGAAGAAGTTATTGCTTCAATTAAAGTGTATGATAGAAGGGAAGATATGCATGATGAAAGTGAAAGAGTAATGAATACTGAAAGAGCATTCAGTTCCCTAAGAATCAGAGGCAACAATCATTCACTAAACAAAAGCACACATATAAATCATGGCCAAAATGGCAGAATCAGCACAGAAAGTTTGGAAACTGGAATCACGGTGGAAAATTGAGTAATGTGCAGAACTCAAATTGGAATCAGAAGGTTGGTATGAATTACAACAACTACAACAAGAGTGAAGGTAGTAGTCAGCCAAGCATAAAGCCACAATGCAGCACATGTCAGAAATTCCACTATGGTATCTGCAGATATAAGGGAAAGCCGAAATGTGGAAGATGTAATTTCTTTGGCCACACTACAAAAGAATGCAACAATTACAAGCAATTAGTTAATTGTGCAAAGGAAGAAAATGCATGTACAAGCACCATGTTTTATGCTTGTCATGCTGCCACTGTGAAGGATGAAAACGTGTGGTTTGTTGACAGTGCATGTAGCAACCACATGACCTCACAAGAGTCAATTTTGATCAACATTGACAGGACCATTACTTGCAAAGTGAAGATGGGGTCAGGGGATCTTGTACAGGCTACTGGAAAGGGCACATTGGTGGTGGAAACAAAGCATGGAATCAGATATATTGAGGAAGTGCTACTACTGTTAAGCCTAGATGAGAACTTGCTAAGTGTTGGTCAAATGATTGAGCATGGGTACTACATATTGTTTGGAGGTAATAAGGCTATAATATTTGATGATCAATCACTTACAAATGTTATAGCAAGAGTTATTATGAGAGGAAATAGATGTTTTCCTCTATCCTTGGAATCCATAGCACCTGCAGCCTTGAAAGCATCTGTGATTGAGGATTTCTGGACATGGCACAAGAGGCTGGGTCATTTGAATCCTGTCAGTATGAAGAAGATGCAAAAATCAGAAATGGTCACAAGATTGCCTAGACTAACAGAAGTGAAGGAAATCTGTGAGGGTTGTGTCAAGGGCAAGCTGCATAGAGAACCTTTTGACAAAGAAGGAGCATGAGAGCCAAGCATCCACTAGAGCTGGTGCATACAGACCTATGTGGACCTATGCAAACAGAATCAGTTGGTGGAAATAGGTATTTCATCACTTTTATTGATGATTTCTCTAGGATGTGTTGGATATACCTACTTCGAAATAAATCTGATGCATTATATGTGTTCAAGAAGTTTAAATTGCTTGTTGAAACACAAAGTGGACATAAAATGAAAACATTAAGAAGTGACAGGGGTGGAGAGTTTACCTCTCAAGAATTTCAGTTGTTTTGTGCTAGTCAAGGCATGGAGAGGCAGCTCACAGTTAGTTACTCTCCTTAGCAGAATGGGGTTGCTGAGAGGAGAAATAGAACTATAGGTGAGATGGAAAGATCTATGATGTTTAAAAAGGAAATACCTCTCAAATTCTGGGGAAAGGCAATAAATGTTGTTGTATACCTCCAGAATAGGTGTCCTACCTCAGTTGTGGAAGAAAAAACACCTTTTGAAGTCTTCACAGGGAGGAAACCTGGGATAAAACATTTGAGAATATTCGGGCTTATATGTTATTCTCATGTCCCAGCAGGTTTGAGGCAAAAGTTTGACAGTAAGGCTGAAAAAGGGGTGTATATGGGGTATGAAAGTTGTGAAAAGGGGTATAAGGTGTATATCCTAGAGTCCAAGAAGGTTGTGTTGTCAAGGAGTGTGGGTTTTGCTGAGAATCAAGTCTAGAATTGGAAGGAAAATCAATTGAGTTCACTATTACCATCACAGGTGTTTGAAGACAGTGAAGAAAGCAGTATGGAGAGGCTGCAATAGACTGAAGAAGAAGCTCAGTATACACACTTAAACTCTGAAACTAACTCAGAATCTGAACATGCAGATAGTGACAGCAGTAATACCTCTACACCTAGTTCAACACTAGTAAAGATGAGAAGCCTTGAAGACATTTATAATAGATGTCACATGAGCATAATTGATCCAAAAAATTACTCAGAGGCAGCAAAGAGTAAAGACTGACAGAATGCAATGAAGACTGAATTGGAGATGACTGAAAATCAAACTTAAACAAACAATTTGTTCTTTCAGCGTGAAAATAATTATAACCAAGAAATGGTAACCATAATCACTTTGAAAACAAAAACCCATTACCTCTTTCTACGTAGAGGGTTAGAAAGTTACCTGTGAGAGTATGCACAAGCTCGACGGAGAGACCACATGATAAACCCTAGAAAGGAATCAGTAGCGACCATGGAGTCAAACATCATGGTGGGAAGCAACCATAGGTCTCTCTCTCTCTCTCCACAGCGACAATTTTCTCTCTCTCCACAGCGCTGACTCTCTCTCTCTCCATAGTTAGGGGTAGCTCCAAGAGACCGCACCATCATCCCCTCATCACCAGTAGCTTCTCCTCCACTCCAGAAGCTCCTCCGTGACCACCTCTAACGAGAGATGGAAGCCCCGACGTAAAAGCAGCAACGAAGACAACAAGCTTCAGACGCTCCTCCTGACAAACATAGGCTATCATTTCCGACGCCACAATCATAGGAAGAATCACCTCGGTTTTTTCTACCCATCGACATCGGTTGTTGAGCCTCTCATCACCGTCAGTTGAACGCTATTATTCATGTGAATTAATTCACATGAACAGTGCGCTGCACTTTTCATATTTTAAGAAGACGTGAACAGTGCAACAAACCTTTTCACTCAACAAATATTAAAGTTGGACTTGGGTTGGACCTCCTCTCGGCCCAGCCCAATCCAGTAGAGTTCGGCTTTTTTGGCTTAACTTGGTTGCGCCGACCCATTTAGTTAAGTTAGGTCTAGTCCATTTTAAGAAATATTTAAAAAAAAATGCAAATAGAGATCAATCCTGATGAAAGAGAAAGGTGTGTGACTTCGTTTCACTCCACAACCCTGATGTTTTCTAATTGATTATGAATCAAAAAATTACAACTGGATTTGACCTTGAAATTAAATCTCTACAACTGGATCGCAAATATTGTTATTAATAATATTATTATCATATGTTGTTCCTCGATCAAATAGCAAGGGGTCACAGAGGCATTCACGTATCGATTTAGTTCATGATGAAATTGCTGGTAGTTTGAAGGGAGAATAAAAACAAATATTTATTTTTTCATGAATTATTAATTATATTTTATTATTATGATTATTAATCTATAAAATTTAAAAAACAATATGTGTGTGTGCGCGCGCGCGACCTTAAAAGTATTTTCACAAGTTGACAGCAATATGAAAAGCATGATAACCAAACACAGAAAATTGTTTTTCATCCACCTCAAATTCAACAACAGTTTTAACCAAAAACTTCAATTTCAATTATGAGTCATAGCTAAAAGTGATTTTCATGAAACTAGTTTTTAAAAATCTCAATCACAAAAGTAAAAGCAATACCAAACACACTCTTCGACCTCTTCCAATCGAGCGAGATTTGGATAGCATCTAAGGGGGATTATGGTTTTCAAAAATCACTTGACTTATTTGGATGATGCATTCATAAAATTGTTGAGAAGGTAATTTAGGGTCTGTTTGGTATTGTGGTTGCTATTGTGGTTGAGGTTTAAGAAAAACAATTTCATGAAAAATATTTTAACTGCGATTCATAACTGAAATTGAAGTGTTTGGTAAAAACTATGATTGAGTTTGAGTTTAATAAAAAGTATTTCGTGTGTTTGATTGTCATGCTTATATTGCTGTCAACTTGCAAAATTATACAATTTGGACACATACATATATATAAATACATTGTTTTTTTTTTAAATGTTGTAGATTTAATTTAATAACAAAATATAATAAATAATTCAAGTAAATTAGACACTTGTTTTAATTATCTCATCAAACTACTTGCAATGTCATCACGGACTAAATTCATACATAAAGACCTTTACGATTCATTACTATTTGATCGAGGAACAACATATGGTAAAATATCTTCAAGAACAAAATTAGGATTGCTATCATGTTTAGCAAAAGTAATATCATCTTGTAATCTTCTTCTAATATAGCTATGTGGTGTCACAGATGCAACAACAATCTTCATTCATATTTTGTATGGATAAACAAACATGCTTTTTAATTACTGGTTTGTGATAAAAAAAAGGTGACAATGATGATAAAAATAATATATATTTTAAAAAGTATCTCTCATATAAATTTATTTATATCTTTTTCTCTATATAAAAGAGAAATTTGTTTATTTTTGAATTCAAAAAACATTTTAAATATAAAACATTTTAAAAAATAATATAATCTATAAATATTCTACCGGTCCAAATTCACGTGAGGAGATAGGAATGAAAATCAACAAGGCTGTGACTTGTAGCAAGGCAATTGGTGTTCTAGTGGTATGGTATGACGTGGCGAGGAGAGAGAATACGCCTTTAGCATTTTAAGGAGAAGGCTTGGAGTTCAGGTTGGGTTGAGGTGTGACGTGGCTAAGATGTGGTTTGTGAAAAGCATCTTCAATATGCTTTTGAAAATGAGGTGAAAAATCAGATATACTTAGATCTTATTTGGTAAAATTTATTTTTTGCAAAACAAACAATCACTTAATTTAAACTTTGTAGTAATATAAGTTATGCTAGCTCTAAGATATCCCTAACTTTTGGGAAATGTCTAGAGAGAGAGACTCGGAGGGCTGGTAAAAAAGGTTTTTGACATTATATTTTAAAAGTATTTTTAAAAAAAAAATTAGTGTTTTTATATTATTTTGACAATGTCAAAAATATATATTTTTTAAAAAATATATTATTTTAATTCATTTCTAAATAAAAAATATTTTAAAAAAAACAATCTCAACAATATTTTTAATACACTTATAATTGATTAGCATGATATAAGGAGATAATCAAGGGTAAGTAAAATAAAATAAAAATATAAAAAATAGCCTGACCAACATGAGTCGATGGAGCTTACATCTGAGCCAACATGGCTAATTGGTAGTTTTGATTACGGTTATTTTTAAAAATATTTATTATTTAAAAATATCTAAAAATATTATTTTTTTTTATTTTTTAAAAATTATTTTTGATATCCGCATATCAAAATATCTAAAAATACTATTTTTTTAATTTAAAAAAAATAATTTTTTTTTTTTGATAAATAATTTCCGATGTCAAACAGCCACCCCTGAAAGCTTGGAGAATATTTTTGCCTTCTATTATCATCCATACGTTTTCATTTACCCCAAATAATCTCGATCAACATCCAGAGGCTAATGACTAGAATACCCCCCGAAAATATCCCTATCTCCCTGTCTTTTCTCGAGTTCAAATAACAGCCACCCTCTCTTGCTCTTACCTGCAAGATGACCATCTTACCCTCTTCTACCAGGCAAATCTACTGGTTGCTCCCCTCTCCTCTCAATGAGAAATCACATGGAGTGCTCTTCTCAAACTGTCTCCAGCCTCTCATTTCTTGCTCCGAAATGACATAAACACCCCCAAGATCATAAGACCATCTCCGTCCCACCCTTCATTGAAGTTTCCACCACCGGCAGAGGTCCACAAACTATTATAATTATTAGAGGACACTGCTTCTTCTCCACTCCACTCACTCGCATAATCAGTTGCTGATCAGTAATGGCTTCGATCCAGTTCACACTGTCTCCCGCTTCTTCCATCCGCTCCTCGCCATCCTTTCCTGCAAACCCCATCACGCCCCAATACTCCTCGACCACCACAAAGGATCTCTCTTCTTATTGTAAGCTATCATCGAGGCAAAAGAATGTGACCAAGAGCAGAAACCTGGTTTTTTCGGTGAGGTCGAGCTTGGACACGGCGGGTCCCACCTCCATTGTTGGGCAGGTCACTGAGGTCACCAAGGACACTTTCTGGGGCATCGTTAACTCAGCCGGGGATAAGACTGTCGTCCTCGACATGTACACTCAATGGTAATGCATGTATTGTATTTTTTGTTTTCAATCCAACTTGCTCCTCGAGTTTTCATTTGATTGGATTGGATGTGGTACTGGTAGTGTGTCTAATATGCATGAGCATCCCTTGAATTGTTGGTCATTTCGATGAAAACACTGGGATCCATTTTATTGTTATGTTAAGCTACTGATAGTCGACCTTCTTAATAGTTTCATAGGAGTGTCAATCCGAACAAAAAACAAAAGGTTGCCCGTCTAAATGAACAGTAATTCAGGTAGTGTTCATACAGATTCACTTATACTTACTCTGTCAATAATTCAACTTTTTGGCTGTAAGATTGAGAGTCAATAATAGCTCGCCATTTGACTGGTAATAAAATGAATCCAGGATGAACAGGGCTTTCATGATATCGAACCGAGTTTTGTTTGGATATAGTATGTATTTCAATGCTTAAAC
Organism: Salix exigua; assembly: GCA_032356905.1. Classification (NCBI taxonomy): domain Eukaryota; kingdom Viridiplantae; phylum Streptophyta; class Magnoliopsida; order Malpighiales; family Salicaceae; genus Salix; species Salix exigua. The sequence continues at coordinate 13,414,162 of CM063606.1, read as the reverse complement.
ATCTGCGTTGTACCCCTCACCATACTCATTTATCCTTTCCCCAATCCCTCCAAACAAACGCACCTTAATCTCATAGTAGTACTTGTTAAACACTTTAACTAGCTATAAGAAAAATTATCGTGTGTTTCATACCATGCTTAGACATCGATAGCATGACAGAGATGATGATGTACAAACAGCTTGATGGACTGCCCTTCGATCCTTCAAGTGAAATGTGGTTAAATCTGTTTTACAATGCAATATTTGCTGAAGTAATCACACACATGTTTTGCATTATCCGGTCACATCTTTGGATTGGTACTTGCTTTGATTTTGACGCTGAATTTTCAATTCCCATCACTAGTGCTGACTTTGTTTGGCTTTCTTTGTTTCTACTGGCTCTTCTAATTTTTAGGTGTGGCCCTTGTAAGTTAATTGCTCCAAAGTATAAAGAATTATCCCAGAAGTATGATGATGTTGTATTTTTAAAACTTGATTGCAACCAAGAAAACAAGGTAAGTAGTTCCATACCTTATTGATTGAAGCTTCATTACATGCACACACGAGAAACACTACCTGGGAGACCCTCTAAATTTGACAATTATTGGCAGCCGTTGGCAAAAGAGCTTGGCATAAAGGTAGTGCCGACTTTTAAGATTCTCAAGCAAGGCAAAATAGTGAAAGAAGTCACCGGGGCCAAATTCGATAATTTAGTTGTTGCCATTGAGAATGTCAGATCCAGCTGAATCTCCTTTCCATTCCCTCATGTAAACTACTTGCAACATTAAGAAGCAATCTGCTTCGCAATAATTACTCTTCCTGTGTGTACGTATTTAATCCTGTAGAGTTGAACAGTGGGAAGTGAAATGAAATGGTTTCAACCTACAGGGAAAGAAATAGTTTGTGATAGATTTTTGTGTTTTTTTTCTTTTCCTCTCTGTCGTTTCTCTGATGAACTAACCCAGTCCATGCATACAAAATAATGCAAGTACCAGTGAAGTGAAGGGTAAATTACATTAATCACTTGATATGATTTGTTCGTCCTAGGTGACAACATTTCATATAGTATAGAATGTTAGGTGAAACAACAGTGCAAACATTAGATGGCATATTTTACTGTAAGAATTTGAGGTGCGAAATGAAATGATTAAAGTAATCTTATGCTGTTAATTGCATGGCATTAACTTGCATTTTGCGGTAAATCCAGCCAGTGCTAGAGTTTTTTGATGGCTATGTCAACTGTCGATCAAAGAGAAAAATAGCTTCCGCTTTCTAGGTGAATAAATACTTGCATAGGGTGGCATAAGCACTTTTTCCCAAGTACAAGTTATCCATATTCTTTTTCTTTGTTTTGCAGAATATTTAATATTGAGTATCTTGATAGATTGCTTAATGTCTTGCATTTTCAAGATCTAGTAAACAGAATAATACAATAAAAACCTAACAATTTAAGATAAACAAGCAATGTAACCCACCAAAGGTAGGATACTTAAGTGATAGTTTTTTTTGTGTGTGTAAGCAATCTTGTATCATAGAATTTTTGTTAATCAGTTAGGGTTTTTAATGAACATAATATTAGGTAATGAGTTTTCAAATTGGGTATTGTTACTTTAAGAAAAAGATGTCAGATATATGTTCTATAATTATTATTTTCTTAGGTCGTCGCAATGTCAGGTACGACAAAATAGCGACTCCACTAAGAATTTGTTATGGACTAAACATTGCATGTTGTTCGTTAATTTCCATAATGTGTATTATATAATGCTTATTTGATTATCATCCTTGCAACGTTAGCATGTATTTTTCTTTAAATATTGACAATGGTTCTACTTTAAATATATTGTTAAGGCATGTGCTTGATAAATGCTTATTGATGCGTCTCATATGAAGTCGGGTATCAAGATTGTTAGGACTTATGATAGGTCACCAAGAATAATTATTGGGAATATTGATGTTTAACTAGTTATCGGCCCTCATCCATTCATATATAGTCATCACTTATATAGCTTGATGTTGGGAAGGCCTTGGATATATACATCTCAAGCTATCGTATCATCCTTTCATCAACAAGTCAAGTTTATCATCAATGAGAATTTGGTGACTATAAAAGTTCAGAAGGCTCTATCAATGATAAGAAATGTGTTGATCCTTTACATAAAAGTTTAAAAAAGTAAGGATGGGATTCTTCATGAATTTGAGGTTATAAATGTTGAATTGGTACTTAAAATACAGTACAAAGAATGTTAAAGATTTTGGAAGCCGCAATGATGGTTATTAAATGCCTTTTGATACACGGGTTGCCATCCGATATGACCCAAGCATAGGAATGTCCGAAAGGACTAATGTAATGAAAACAAAATGTGTTGATCAAAGGTTTTTTGTTTAGGTTTTAAGCTAGAAATGGCAAATTACAAAATAACATATGGGATTAAACAGGAAAAAAGATTGGCTTGAATTGCAGGGAGAGAGCTTAAGGCAGGCGAGATAGAGATCCCCAATATTCATATAACATTTCCACCATAAGCGTATATGATAAAGGTCAGATGAGTTGGAAAGTTTAAGAAAGGAATTTAGTAGTGTCACTCTCAACTATCTTGAAGGATTTAAAGAAAAAAGCCATGAAAAAAGGTTCTGGCTAGAGAGAATCTATATGAATTGCTACCTCAGCTTACCATTGACACTATAGAAGATGTCCCATTTAAGTTTATGAGAAAGTTGGTTGTTGAGGAAGAGTTGAACAATTAAGAGATTCTAGAAATGCCCCGATTGTTTTGAGAAAGTAATAATATATTCATGTGTTTCTTTTTATTATCTTGTTTGTTTAAATAAATGTAAATTGTCGATAATCATAGCTCAAAGATATTAGCTAAAAGGTCTTATTGTTGAGCTCTTTTATCCTTTTAATTTTTATAAGATCATATATTTTTCTTTCAATTGTTTTTTTAATTTTTATATTTTGTAAGAACTATACAATCATAACTAAAACAATATATTTTAGGGAATTTGAAAGTGGATTGTCAATTTTTTGAGTACACATGAGATCTCGCAAAAAAAGAGATACAATGGATAAAAGAGCATTAAGTAGGATAAAATAGAGTTGTAGATTGGGATGTTAATCACTACTGGTATGAGAAATGATTTTGTTGCTCTTTTACAAAATATGTTGATGTTTTTGCCTAGTCATATATCGATATATGTGCTACATAAGTTCTATGATAGAAGGTTATTGAACACTCTTTCATGACATGATACATAAAGAAATTGAGGTCTGTGTAGATTGGATCATTAAGTCTAACGGAAAAAAAATCATACCCCAACTCTAAAAATATTGTTCAAAAGATTGAGAAAATATCGGTTGAAATTGAGCCCTACAAAAATGCATATTTCTAGTAAAATCAACAAAATTATTAGGGTTTATGGTAAGTACTAATGGCATAAAGTATACTCTAATAAAGTAAAGGTAACACAAGTTATGTCAGCTCCTAAGATTAAAAAGAAGTTCAAGTCTTTTTAAGACACTTAAACTATATTGTTCAATTCATTTCACAACGTACAACTACTTGTAAACCAATCTTTAAACTACTTTGAAACAAAAAAAAAAACTTGGGATATGGGATGAGGATTGTTAAGAAGCCTTTGATAAAATTAAACATTATTTGCAAAAATCACCTCTATTGGTGCCACATGTACTAGGAAAGCCTCTCTTCTTGTATTTAACAATGACTAGATCAACTATGAGTTATGTGTTTAGACAATACGATGAGTCTAGAAAAGAGGAACAAGTCATCTATTATCTTAATAGAAAATTCGTTGAGTGTGAATCTTGTTACAATATGATAGAAATTTTTTTGTAGCCTGGTATGGAGAGTAAAGAGGTTTTGACAATACATGTTATGTCACGCCACTTAGTTAACCTCAAAGATGGATCCTCTAAAATATATTTTTGAGAAGCCTTGCATGTCAAGTAGAATAGTCAGGTGACAAGTGTTGTTAGCTAAATATGATATCATTTACAGTACAAGAAAATCTATAAAAAAAAGTGAAACTATTAATCATTTAGATGATTACGCTATTGAGGACTATAAACATTTAAACTTCTTTCCCGATGAAGATGTGTTAGTGGAAGAAAAGGATAAAGAAAATGAATGGTGTACCATATATTTTGATGAGGCAGTAAATGTATCTGGTAACGGGGTTGATATTGTACTAAGTTTCCTAAAAGGAAAACAATCCTATTGCAATCAAGTTACAATTTAATTGCATAAACAATACTTTTGAGTGTGAGGCTTGTATTCACAAATTGGAAGTTGCATTAAATATGAAGATAAAGAAATTAGAAGTTTATATGGAATCAATGTTCATAATAAGTAGGTAAAAGTTGAATGACATGTGAGAGATAAGAGGATAAGACCATACCAAGAATATCTCTCCAAACTGGCCGAGGATTTTCATGAGTTAAAGTTCACTCATTTGGAAAGATATAAAAATAGTTTGTCAATGCTTTGATGAATTTGGCTTTTATGGCTATAATTTATTGTGGTGTCAGAGTATAGCCTGTATACATTGACATTAGGATCTCTCCTACTTATTATTTTTCTTTAGAAGGGGAAATAGATAGCAACCTTAGTTATATAGATATAAAAAGATTTATCCAGTATCAAGAATATCCTTCGAGAGTGTTAGAATTCTAATGAGATTAGCTTTGTTTTAGCTGTAGGATTCTAAATAGATTAACTCCTTTTCAGCTATAGAGTTCTAAATAGTTTTTATGATTATCTTTGATAGGATTTATTAATAATAAATCCTATCTAATAAATCCTATCTTTATCCTATAATCTCTCAAATTATGAGAGTTTTATGGCTTTAGATCATTATCATTGTAAGCCTATATAAAGGCAATTTGAATTCAATAAAAGTATGTGAGTTGTTCCAAGTTTCAGTTTTTTTTAGTGTTTTTCAGAATTTTGCCGATTTTATGTTTTGTTCTTCAATTTCCAGATTTTGATCTAAACAGTAGATGTTTAGAACACTTACTGTTTAGATCATAGAATTTCAACAATTGGTATCAGAGCAAATCTTCTTGCGGGACTGTGGGGTATTTTTTGAGAGACAAACACAGAGAGTTTAAGTTTAGTTGAGTGCAAACACAAAGTGATTTTTTTTCAAACACCATGTCTACCTCCAATATCAACTCTGCTGCAATTCCAGTTTTTTCTGGAGAAAATTATCACATTTGGGCTGTCAAGATGAGGTTCCATTTAAGGGCTCAAGGGCTGTGGAATGTAGTAATGTTGAATGTTGATCCACCAGCCTTACCAAGAAATCCTACTCTTACTCAAATGCGAGCACACGAAGAAGAGAAATTGAACAAAGACAAAGCCATCACCTGCCTACACTCGGGACTTGTAGATCACATATTCACCAAGATCATGGATCTGGAAACACCAAAGCTTGTATGGGACAAGCTACAAGTCGAATATGAAGGTAGTAGTAGAGTCAAGGCTGTCAAGCTACTTGGATTTAAAAGAGAATTTGAATTGTTGAAGATTAAAAAGACAATGAATCCATCAAGATTTATGCTGGGAAATTGATGAACATTGTAAACCAAATGAGACTCCTTGGGGAGACATTTGAGGATCATAAGGCAGTAGAAAAAATTATGATGTCCATTCCTCAGAAATTTGAAGCTAAGATTTCTGCCATAGAAGAGTCTTGTGATTTGCAAAACCTTTCTATTGTAGAATTAATTAGCAAATTGCACATCCAGGAGCAAAGAGTGCAGATGAGGGATGATGAAGTTATGGAAGGTGCATTTCAAGCAAACTGGAAAGGAAGAAAGACTGGAAAATTCCAGAAGAGAGATTTCAACAATGGTAAAAAAAAATTCTCGGAAAATAAGTCTATTGTACCTGTTAGCAGTCAAATGTTTTCACCATCTTCTTATTGCCAAAGAACAAACCATGGTGAGAACGAGTGCTGGTTTAAAGAAAGGACTCTTCTTCACCGTGAACATTGCAAGAAGAATGGTCACAATGAGAAGTATTGGAGATTAAAGAGGAGGCAACCACAACAAGAACTACAACAACATGCAAATGTTATCGAGGAAGACAAGGATGAGGAGGAGCATCTAATCATGGCTCTTCAAACTGTCCACACTTCCAAAGAAAATATATGGCTACTTGACAGTGGATGTACCAGCCATATGACAAAGTATTTGTCAATATTTTTGTCAATTGATCAATCAATTAAGCCAAAGATCAAGTTGGGGAATGGTGATATTGTGCAGGCCAAGGGTAAAGGCAGTGTTACTGTCAACACAACCAAAGGTATGAAAGTCATTTCAAATGTTCTTTACATTCCAGAATTAGATCAAAACATCCTGAGTGTTGCACAAATGCTAAAAAATGGGTATGAAGTATCATTTAAAAGAAATTTTTGCTTCATTACTGATTCACATGATTCAGCAATAACAAAAATTAAGATGGAAGGTAATAGTTTTTATTTGAATATGGATGTTGTGAAAGGGCATGTCTTAAGTGCAAAATCTGATGAGAGTGTGTTATGGCAAAAACGAGATGGTCATGCTAATCTTAATTCATTAAAGGTAATGCATAATAGTGGTATGATTAATGATGGTGATCAGTTTTGCAAAAGGCTGCAAATATGTGACAAAGATGGGAAAATCAGAGATGGTGATCTGTATAGTATGGAATCCAACAATGTTTATGTGAACAATTCAGCTGAATCCACAACACATGAAGGCATGAAAGATGTTTTTAATGAACATGGAGCAATTACTACTGCTGTGATGAGGAGGATTGCTGATGAAAAATCAAAATGCTTTGAATTTGTGAACTTTAAAAAGATTGAGGATGCTGCCGAAACTGTCAAGATTCTTAATGGAAAATAAATTGATGCTGAGGAAAGTTATGTTAGAGAATGGTACATGAAGACAGGAGGAGCAACATTTGAAGGAAATCCTGATGGTGATTTAGGCCAAAACAGAGATGATATAAGTCTAGTTCATCATGACTTGAAGACCAAGATAATTCCAGTAGCAAGTCTGGAATTTCTAAAGAGAAAGTTGGGATTGCCCAAAGCAAATATCAAGGAGGAGTGTTAGAATTCTAATGAGATTAGCTTTGTTTTAGCTGTAGGATTCTAAAGAGATTAGCTCTTTTTTAGCTATAGAGTTCTAAATAGTTTTTATGATTATCTTTGATAGGATTTATGATAAATCCTATCCTTATTCTATAATCTCTCAAATTGTGAGAGTTTTATGGCTTTAGGTCATTATCATTGTAAGCCTATATAAAGGCAATTTGAATTCAATAAAAGTATGTGAGTTGTTCCAAGTTTCAGTTTTTTTTTATTGTTTTTCAGAATTTTGCCGATTTTACGTTTTGTTCTTCAATTTCTTCAATTTCCAGATTTTGATCTAAACAGTAGATGTTTAGAACACTTACTGTTTAGATCACAGAATTCCAATAGAGAGCACCAAGTGCGAATAAGAAAACATTAAAGAGAATGATGGTGAAGTATTATATAGATAGTGAGATCTTGTACAAAAGATCATTTGATGGAACTTTGCTAGGATGTATAAAGAAATTAGGATCCAATAAAGCCTTGCGATAAGTACACAGAGGAATATACATCACTCATTTAAATAGGCACATGATGGCAAGACAAATACAAAGAGCCGTGTATTTTGTTATGACTGTAGAGAAATATTGCATAGAAGTTATCTAAAATTATCATACATGTCAAATGTATAGTGACAAAATTAATACCCCTCCAATGCCTTTGCTAAATATGTTATCACCCTGGCCCTTCATAATATGAGGAATAAATGTGATCGGACAGATTAATCCAAAAGCCAATAATGAACAACAGTTTATCCTTATAATATTAGATTACTTCATGAAATGGATAAAAGGATGCTCCTATTCCCATGTGCCACAAAAGGTGGTCAAGAGATTTATAGGGAGAGACCTAATCTGTAGGTATGGTTTACATGAAAAAATAGTTATAGATTAATGCATATAACTTTAATGGGAAGATGATCATAGAATTTTGTGTTAAGTGAGAAATCAAGCATTCTAATTCATCCCCATATATACCAAAAATAAATGAAACTGTTAAAGCTCCTATTGAAAACATAAAGAAGATTATCCAAAAAATTATGGTTACCTAGAAAGACTAGATAAATGACTTCCTTATGCTCTCAATGCATATCGCATAGCAGTAAGGACATAAATTGGGACTGCAACTTATTCATTAATTTACAAAAATAGAGGTGGTAATATTGTTGGAGTAGGAGATCCCCTCTCTAAAGTCCTCATAAAATCTAATCTTGAAGAGGATAAATGGGATAAAATATGATATGAGCAACTAAACATGATAAATGAGAAAGGATTAGTTGTAATTTCTCATCACTAACTGTACCAAATAAAGATGGCTAAAACGTATGATAGAAAGGTCCAACTAAGGGAGTTAAATATAAAAGATCTTGTGCAAAGAAAAAAATTACCACTACTTGGTGAAGACCATAGTAAATAGACGCTCAATTATAAATGTCCCTATATAGTGAAGAAGGCATTCTCAAGCATATCATTATTGTTGGCATAAAGGATGAAGAAGATTTAATTAGGCCATTTGTTTTGTACTTTAAAAATAATTTGATGTTTTTTTAAAACAACATTTTAAACCAAAATATGTGAATACAAAAAAAAAATCACCCTCACACTATCTCTTGAGCCATATTTTCCATATGTATATATAATGGTATGTAGTGGATTCTTTATTCATGAACTCATGAAACGTATGTATATGCAAAATCCAAACAATTATAATTAGACATTGTTATAGTTTATTGGTTTTAATTAATTGCTCTTGAATAAAGAAAAAACATCTTTGTTATATATTTCACATTCTAAAATGAATTTATCCCATGATATCCTTTTTTAAGTTGAATAAATTTTCTTTTATGAAAAATCTCAACTAAGATCACACCTACACTGAGGGCAAGTGAAACTTCAATGATGAATATTTATATAAAAAATGTTTTAAGAATGCCAAAAGGCAAAACAATCAAAAACAAAATGTCAGGGTTAGTGCCAACACCAAAAGCAAAAATGATGGTCAAAATAAAATGAAGATGTCCACTAAAAACAATAAAAAAGGTAAATAAAAGAAAATGAGCAAAAAAAGAGATAATTGAAAGATATAATGAGTCAAACACGTGGTAGTGATCATGAGTCCTTGAAACCTAAAGACACTTGTTGATCTTTATAAATCTCTTTTTTTCCATAGCTAAGAGTCATAACCTACATTACATATCTTTGAAATCCCTTTTCTAATCAAGTAAGTAGGCAACTTAGACCAATAAATAGTGCTCTCATAACATAAAACATATTTTCATAGAAGTCATGACATTGGAATCAAGCTACTCATTAGTATTCAAGCTAATAAAATGATTTCTTAAAAAAACACAAATGTTTCTCAAACAAAACCCCATGCTATTACGTGAACCTCTTTCTTTTAAACCCAAAAAAACAGGTGGCCTTATCATATGACTTCAGAAATTTCACCTTCACCAATACAAGAACAAATCATTTATATTCCAAAACTCCAAGGGAGTTACAAGATTTGAAAAGAAAATAGTTTTCATCTCACTTCGAAACAATTTTTATTTTTAAAATATAGGAAGGTCAAGATTTCAAGATTCATTCTAGATAAAGATTTTTTTTTCACTAAAACCGAGTTAAGAAAATAGAGATACTTAAAGCCATCTTTTTTCTAAATCACTAACAACACACATTTAGGTGAAATGATTAAGACAAAGGGGATGTTTATAAAGGTGACTTGATCCTTTCAAATTAGCAAAGAACATAACACTCAAAATGAGACAAAAAAAAAGCATTATTGTTTACTAAATACAATTTGACACTTTCAAGATAATGAGTGACACTGAATATTATTAGCAGTAAAACAAGAAAGTAATGTGTGATACTCTGAGATTGATTAGCAAGATAAACAAATTTCAGAAAACAAATTGAAAATATCATGGATAAAACTTATATAGATGACTTCGAGTGGGCTAGAAGCTAAGTTACCACAAAGATTAAAAAAAAATATCAGACCTTATTAATCAAGCAAGAAAGAGATTGAGACGAATATGAGTCTATATTTCCAAACAGGGAAAGATACATGCATATCATTTAACCTCAAAGCTCTACATGATGTTTTTGATGAAAAGTCTTACACAAATATCCTCAATGAAGTTCAATAAGGCTTTGATTAATCCAAGTCAACAAAATGCATATCCTTGAGCCATGCTACCAAGGAAAATTTTAACCCGACAGTTTAGAAGTTCTAGAAATTTTGTAGTCAGTTAAGTTATTTGACTTGTAGGGTAGTTTGTCCATTATAATGAGACTATTATTGAAATAACTTTTTTGTATTTCACAAAGGGAAAAATTGCTTGAAACAATTATATCTTTGTAGTGTAAATATTGTAAAGAGGGGGAATTGTTATAACCCAAATTTGTTTTTAATTTTTTTTATTATCTATATAATAAAAAAAAGTAATTATAAAAAAAGGAGAATCGAATTACAAAGATAAGTACAATTTTGGGCTTAATTGTAAGATTTTAGAAATTTAAAAGGGAAAACTAGAAAATAACCATTTAAAAAAAGGAGAGAGAAAAATAGGGAAGAAGGTCATTGAAAAAAATTGCCATAAGAGAACCAAAAAACACCAAACCGGAGTAAGAGAAGAAATCCTGAGAAAAATAGCAAGTATTGTCATCAAAACCCCTAACATCATATAAGAATATTTGCTATCAGTTGTAATTTTAATTATTGTCTCTATTGCATGTATGCATGAATTATAATTATTGCATGTTAGCGAATTGATGCCATCTTGGTCACCGGATTGTGCCATTAACTTAGCTAAGAAGGTTGGGTCAACCCAACCGATATGGTTGAGCTTGACCAAGTTAGGAAGGTTAGATCAAACCCATTCCATAATATAGATTTTATGGACTTATTCACTAACACCAAAGTATTGACCAATACCAAAATTGGTAATATTTTTTTGTTATTCACAAAACTAAGGGTGAGAATTTTGATACTAGAATTAAACATAATTCGGAACTTTTCAATATTAATTGGCACCAAAGTTAGGAACATTATGTTTTTTTCAACATTAAAGTTGGGAGTAATTTTGGTTGAATATTTACTAACACTAGAGTTAGAAATATCATACATTTTCTTCATATATATATGTGTGTGTGTGTGTGTGTGTGTGTGTGTCAATGCCAAAGTTGAAATTATTTGTAGTTGGATATTCACTAACATTAGAGTCAAGAATATTATAGTCCATCAATAACATATTAGAACATAACCCTGACAACTTAAAACAAAAATAACAATGCAATCTATTTTAGATAGGATGTTTAAGAGGTGATAATATCTTTTCTTTTGTGTAATCAGTCTTGTATCATAGTCTTTGTTGACTAGTTAAAGTTTTTAGTGATTATAATAATAGGTGGCGACTCCTCAAACCAAGTTTTCCCCCTCTAAAAACAAGATGTCCGATATATATTCTGTAATTATTATTATTTTTAGGTTGTCGTGATGTCGAGTTTGACAACTAATAACTAAGTAGCAACTTGATTATAGAGTTTGATCATTCTTTTGTCTATTAATGTTTGTGATTGAAGGATTGCTTTATTTTTCATAATAGGTACCTCATAAAGCCCCCTTTTATTCCCATGATGTTTGGGATGAATTAAGACAAAGAAAAGCAAGCTTAATTTGTATGTCATTTCCATAATTTGTTCAATAATCATGTGTTGTCTATAATACTTATCAATCACCCACACTAAGTGTCCACTCCTTTTTTATTGGTCAATTATTTCATTTTATGTTGAGCTACCATGAGATTTGTTTTAAGTTGATCAATAAGTTTTTCCTTATAGTTTGCAATTTATTCACTATTTCAACATTGTGGTTCTTATGGCGATAAAGAATATGATGTGGTGGTGTCTAACCATACAAAACTTCATAAGAAGTAACCTTTATACAAGCGTGGTACTTTGTATTACCACCATTCTACTAGGCATTACCATCTTAATCACAAACTTGGATGGCTCTCAGTCATGTATCTTAAATAGTTTTCCAAGCATTTATTAATAACTTTGATTTGTCCATCAGTTTGTAAGAATAGGTTATAGAATAGAGTAAATCTACTCCTTGATAGGCAAAGATATTCTTCCAAAATTGACTTAGGAACTAAGGTTCTTATCACTCATTATTGTTGCAGAGAGACAGGGAGACCATGTAGCTTGTAGACATGATCTATAAATGCAATAGACACTATAGTGGCAGAATATGAGTGGGAAAGAGATATGAAATGAGAGTACTTGTTAAACCTATATGCCACCATAAAAATAACCTCATTGTCATTTGATCTTGGTAAGCCTTCTATAAAATCCATATTGACATTTGTGAAAAGAGCTTGAGGGATTGGAAATGGTTATAATAGACTTGGTGGTAATACATTTTCTAATTTTTTTTTCAAGCAAACCAAGCATTCTCTCATATATTGAAATATGTCAGTCAAAGTCTGTTAGGATTGACCTTTTATCCAGCTATTTCTGTTCAAAGTTGTTGAGTGATATGCAGCAGATTTAATTGCTTCTTTTGTGGCATTTTTGTTTGAATAAGATGTATAAATAGGCATCTTGATGATCAATAAATGATATGATTTTGTAGTATTAAAAAACAGCAGATTCATTTACAAGTTTCTTATACCTTACTCTATCAAGAAACCAACAAATTGGTTAAGTCTCTCACTTCTTTTATGTTATAATAGTACTAGAATTTCCTTTTATTACAACGTTATTGTAAATTAAAATGAACCCTTTTTGCAAGTCAGAATCATGACCTAAGACAATATTTCTTGGCCTATTCAATGTATATCTCTTATGATACTCTATACAGCTTCATCCTATTCTCAGGATTTTTGTATTTCCCTTACACTACTTGTAGAAATCGTAGATACCACAATAACAAATAATTCATAACTAACAGTCCTTGATAAAACATCTGTTACCACATTCTTTTTATCTTTTTGATGCTTAGTTTCATAATTAAAACCCAATGACTTAGTTAATCATAGGTATTAAAAAGGGCAGGATTTCTTTTAATGTAAGATATACTTGAGACTAACATGGTTAGTATGGATTTTAAACTTTCCACCTCACAAATAGTGTCTCTACCTGGTTATTGTATGTAGAATTACTAGTATTTTCCTGTCATGAGTGGATAAAGTATATTATCTTTTTACTTAAAGACTTGTTATATATCATTATTGCATTAGTATAACACTAATTCCTACTCTAAAAGAATTTATCATAATCACAAATTGCTTGTTGAAGTCTAGTGAAGCAAGAACATAAGGTATGATCATAGGTTTTTTCAACATATTCAAAGCATTTTTTGCTTCTAAATTCTATATAAAATTATCATTCCTTAGCAATTGAGTCAAATGTTTGTAAGAAATCTTATACCCTCTAACAAACCTTTTATAGTAACTAGTAAAATCCAAGAATTTAGGTACTTCCCAATCTAGCATGCTTTGATCTTTTGTGGATTTGTATATATCCTTTATCTGGGAATAATATCCCCCAAATATTCAACTTTATCACTGCTAATATATATTTGCTTTATTTGTCCATCAATTCATGTGTTCTTTTGCAATACAAACATTGTTATTTGATGTAAGTGTTTAACCCTTGATTGGTTAAAGATCAAAATGTCATCAAAGAAAATCAACACAAACTTTCTAAAATGAGATATAATGATATCATTCATTAAACTTTAGAATGTAGTTGGGGCAATAGTCAACCCAAAAAACATGACTAGTAACTCATAGTGACCATTATGAGTTATGAAGGTTGCTTAAATATATCTTTTAAAGCCATTTTTTCTTGGTGGTAGCTTAGATCGGAGATCAATATTGGAGAGAAACTTGGCACCAACAATTTCCTCCAATAGTTAATCAATCAAAGGTATTAGGAATTTATCCTTAATATTAGTTTGTTGAGAATGACATCATTTGGCTTATAATAACAAGTCTTCATGAATTGTCTTTGTTCTTAACTAAGATAACAAAAGTTATGAAAAGGTTAGTGCCAAACTAGATTATCCTAGACTTCATCATCTCAATAATAATTTTGATGAGGATCAACTCAACACTAAGTGTAATCACGCAAATGACCCATTGATGGTGCAAAGTGGGCCTATTACAAAAGATAGGACAAAGAGACTTAAAGAGGCATTTAATAGGCTAGTTGATAGCACATGGAGTATGATGGACTTAGAGAGACAAATGACACATATGGAGCTTAAAGGGCAACTTCTAAGTTATCTAATCCAAGTCCAAGGAGGGTCTCATTCAAGTTCTTAATAGGGTTAATGTGTTAGGCCCTAAACAACTTTTTTTGGGCTTATTTTTTCTAATATGACATGGAATCTAAATTAAGATTATTTTCTAAAGAAGGGAGGATAGTTAGCATTCAAAAGAAGAAGTTTTCTAGTCTAAAGAGAAAATCTAAATAAATCTTCTTTATCTTATTTTTATGTTGCTGGAACTTAAACTTTTTTATTTAAAATTCATATTTTGTGTTTTAAGGTTAATAAACATCAATTGGGCTTAAATACTTGGGGGTTTGGGTCTGATTGTAAGTGGGCTCTTACAAGTCCATATCTTTAGGTATTTTAGGGTTTAGCTTAAGTTAAAAACACATATATAACCTAAGTTTCAGATTACGACAACAACTTTGTGTGCTTGTAAGGGGGATAATTCCCTTTTATTTGGTTCTCTAAATGACTGAAAATGACTTATCGAGTTCAGCTAACTTTGTGTCATAAATACATATTTCTCGTTCGAAAATAGTTATTCATTGGGTGGGAGTTCGAATCCAATAGTATTAGTGATTATGTACAAGTTATTTGTTTCATACTTCTATCAAACCTAATTTACTTGGATTTCCGGGAATTTGTGTTTTTGCGTATGGGTTGCTTGACCGTGTGACCAAGAGGTTCACACCATAGGGTCTCTTATTATGTGGGGTTTTAAGGTGGTGTTCAACACTTTCAAATCAATCTTATCAACATTAATATGTCTCAAGTTGCACAAATTAATATCATATAGTTATGAGTGACTTCCTAATAAAAAACTAAATTGTCCAAACTCCACAATATGTATTTGGCTTGGATTATTCCCTTTTAGCAACAATTCTTAACCTTATTAGGTGAAAGACATTCATAATTCTTGCTATATCACTCAATAGACAATCATCATACTCTTAGCACCATATGATAATTGCTTAGTTCGACCATAAATACATCAACTTCGAAATACACACCTTGCATTCTCTATTTAAAATTCTTGCATATTTGTGTGCAAGTCATGATCCCTCTAGTGGTTACTTCAACTATCAAGGGTTTAATACTTTAAAGATTACATTGCAAACTATTAACAGTTTTAGAGTTAATGAAGTTGGGTATACTATCAAAATAAACCATAAAAAAATAGAATTTGTGTTAACCTTGCTCATGACCCTCAAGATATGAAAACCAAAAGTTTCTTCTAATCTAAAAGTTGTTGACATATAATGTCATACTCGTATGCTTTATATATTTTGATGATAACAATAAAGAGAAAATGGACTAATAATATGCTTGGATGAGATTAAGTTATAAACATGTATTATACAAAGAATACATCAACAAGCATAATGGATTACACGAAGAAATCTCTCCAGGAAGTCCAAGATGCAAGCAAGTGAAGACTTAGAATAAGTTTTCATTTTAGTGCTTTGTGTAAATCTCAATTTCTAACTTGATAGCACAAACTAAAATGAACTCACACACTTCACATTACATGCATTAAAAGGGTTTAATGATTATAGGTTTAAGTCATAATCAATCGGTCCAAAAAATTTTGAAAAGAAAATTTGTCAAAATAGGGTTTCTGCATGAACCGGTCGACCGCTTGGGTTACCAAGTGAACCGGTCGACCACTTGGAAGACAAATTGCCTTTCGAACTGAATCGGTCGATCGCTTGATTTATCCGTTGTGAACCGGTCGACAGTTTTAGATGACAGTTGCATTAAAAGGCTAGAAACGGCTAGTTTCTCTTTGAAACTTATAAATAGACCTCTTAATTGCAAAATTAAGATGAGACATTTTTTTATCTGATATTGAGGCAATTAGTAGTGCATAAACAACTTCATATCATCAATCCTCATTATTACTCAAATTTGTATTTAAATCTTCATATCCTAACACAAAGAGTATTAAATCTCATTCTCACTACACTTAAACACCTTCAAATATTCTAAGTGCTATTAAGTTAGATAAAGAGATCATAGATCTTAATTTGTAATATCCACACTATTGAGAGTGTATTGTTGTATTACAAAAACAATCCTTGTAAAACTCTTGAGAGTTGAGTATAAAACTCTTGATATTGGTGAAGAAACATCACTAAGGAAAAATCTTGAAGAGGGTACATCTTCAAGTGGGAAAAAGGAAAATCTTGAAGAGGGCATATCTTCAAGTGGTGTAAAAGTCTTGGTGTGGATTCATCAAGCGGGGATTGTAATCTTGTTACTTGGACTAGTAAAAGAATACAATACTCAAGTACGGGTTGGTACTTGAGCTGTGGATTTAGGCTTGCTGAACCACGTTAAAAACCGAGTTAGCAATCTCTCTCTCTTATCTCTTTAATTTAAAGTAATTAATTTTAAAATTGCATTAGTTATTGTATTTACACCTAATCCCCCCCCCTTAGGTGCATAGTTGCCTTAATCATTGAATAACAATTGGTATCAGAGCTTAGTTGTCAGTTATTAAGTTTGCTTAGACTTTGAGTAGGACTGAATCAAGGAGCAAACAAGCCAATGATCCTGCTTCCTCATCAGGTGACAATGTTCAAAGGTTTTTAAGTAATTTCTCAAATAGAGATATTTGTGTAGAAAGAGGTTTAGGCAATGATTTGTCTGCTTTAGGTATCGATACTCTATTTGCTGAAATGGGTTGGTACTCATTATATGAATATAAGAAACCTACATACCCTAAGTTGATGAGGATGTTCTTTGCTAATATGAGGGTTAATGTAGAACCAAAGATAATTAGTACTCTTCAAGAGAATCCCATTGAGTTTAATTGTTCTGTATTAGCTGATATTTTGGGTATATCTAATGATGGTCCACGAGTTTTTAACATTAAAATAATTCCGACCATTGAGGGGTTTATCTATGATTATGCTGTTGCATTGCACACTGGGAATACTGAATTTGCTCCAGGTGCTAAGATAAAGAGTCAGGATCTTCTGTTAAGACCTAGACTACTTCATAGGATTATTGCTCACAACATCTTGCCCAAAAAGGGGCATTATGATGAAGTTACCTTTATGGAGTTATATTTAATTGATTGTATGATTCAGAGAAGGCCAATAAACCTTCCATATATCATGATTAGGAATATGATCTCAGCATACGATCAAAAACAAAAGGCTCTACCATATGGTCAAGTGTTTACCACTATTTTTGAGCACTTTGATATCTTGCTGACGGGTACGGATAAGAAACCGTACTCGGATAAGACGGAGATTGATAACACCACTCTCACTAGAATGAAATATGTGCTTAATGAGAATGGTGAGTGTATTCAAGGGCACCAAGAGGGTGCACATGCTGAGGAAGAGCATGAAAGTGCTGAAGAGGAGTAGAATGTGGCTGAGGATCAGGGTGAGGATGAGTTCACAAATTTATTTGAGTCACCACCTCCGTCTTCCTCGCCAGATGAGCCATCTGCGAGTGCCTGATCGCATAGGATGGAGAGTCGTCTCACGCACATTGAGGCGGATATGCGATACATGAGAGACTCTCACGAGGCTTTTCAGACAGAGATGCGGACTGATATGCAGGAGATGAAGGAGATGATGGCTTCACTTCTCTCACGATACCCACCTCCTTAGAGATTTTGTATCATGCATCTCATTTTATTGTGTTTATGCTTTTTATTTTGGATATATGTTGTTATTGAATATTGAATATTTATCTACAATATTAATTTTTTTTTGTTGATGTCAAAGGGGGAGAGAATATGAAAATATATATATGCATCAATAATGGTGGGGGAGAAAAATATGAGAATATGGAAAAATTTATATGCATATATTTAGGGGGAGAACAATGATTTTTTCTTGAAATTGCATATGATATTTGTACTTAGATTAAATTGCTAAAAATGTTTAATGTCTCTTATTTATTGCATCACAAAATATAGGGAGAGACTCAATTTTTTTTTTATCTAAGTGTTTTTTGTTTATTGTCATCATAAAAAAGGGGGAGATTGTTGACATATAATGTCATACTTGTATGCTTTATATATTTTGATGATAACAATAAAAAGAAAATGGACTAATAATATGCTTGGATGAGATTAAGTTATAAACATGTATTATACAAAGAATACATCAACAAGCATAATGGATTACACGAAGAAATCTCTCCAGAAAGTCCAAGATGCAAGCAAGTAAAGACTTAGAATAAGTTTTCATTTTAGTGCTTTGTGTAAATCTCAATTTCTAACTTGATAGCACAAATTAAAATGAACTCACACACTTCACATTACATGCATTAAAAGGGTTTAATGATTATAGGTTTAAGTCATAATCAATCGGTCCAAAAAATTTAGAAAAGAAAATTTGTCAAAATAGGGTTTCTGCATGAACCGGTCGACCGCTTGGGTTACCAAGTGAACCGGTCGACCACTTGGAAGACAAATTGCCTTTCGAACTGAACCGGTCAACCGCTTGATTTATCCATTGTGAACCGGTCGACCTTTTGAGATGACAGTTGCACGAAAAGGCTAGAAACGGCTAGTTTCTCTTTGAAACTTATAAATAGGTCTCTTAATTGCAAAATTAAGATGAGACATTTTTTTTATCTGATATTGAGGCAATTAGTAGTGCATAAACACCTTCATATCATCAATTCTCATTATTACTCAAATTTGTGTTTAAATCTTCATATCCTAACACAAAGAGTATTAAATCTTATTCTCACTACATTTAAACTGTTGACATATAATGTCATACTTTGTATGCTTTATATATTTTGATGATAACAATAAAAAGAAAATGGGCTAATAATATGCTTGGATGAGATTAAGCTATAAACAGGTATTATTCAAAGAATACATCAACAAGCATAATGGAGTACACGAAGAAATCACTCCAAGAAGTCCAAGATGCAAGCAAGTGAAGACTCAGAATAAGTGTTCATTTTAGTGCTTTGTGTAAATCTCAATTTCTATCTTGATAGCACAAATTAAAATGAACTCACACACTTCACAGTGCATGCATTAAAAGGATTTGATGATTAAAAGGTTGAAGTCATAATCAATCGGTTCAAGAAATTCAGAAAAGATAATTTGTCAAAATAGATTTCTGCATGAACCGGTCGACCGCTTGAGGTATCCGTTGTGAACCGGTCGACCGCTTGGAAGACAAATTATTTTATCCGTTGTGAACCGGTCGACCGCTTGGAAGACAAATTATTTTATCCGTTGTGAACCGGTCGACCGCTTGGTTTTGTCCGTTGTGAACCGGTCGACCGCTTGATATGACAGTTGCACTCAAACAGCTATAAACGGCTAGTTTCAAACGGCCATAAACGGCTAGTTTCCAACGGCTATAAACGGCTAGTTTCTAACGGCTATAAACGGCTAGTTTCTCTTTGAAACTTATAAATAGGCCTCTTAATTGCAAAACGAAATAGACAGAACTTTCATATCTTATATTGAGGCAATTAGAAGTGCATAAACACCTTCATATCATCATTCCTCATTAATACTCATATTTGTGTTTAAATCTTCATATCCTAACACAAAGAGTATTTCTCATTCTCACTACACTTAAACACCTTCAAATATCCTAAGTGCTATTAAGTGAGAGAAAGAGATCATAGATCTTCATTTGTAATATCCACACTATTAAGAGTGTATTGTTGTTTTACTAAAACAACCATTGTGAAACTCTTGAGAGTTGAGTATAAAACTCTTGGTATTGGTGAGGGAACATCACCAAGGAAAAATCTTGAAGAGGGTACATCTTCAAGTGGGAAAAGGAAAATCTTGAAGAGGGCATATCTTCAAGTGGTGTAAAGTCTTGGTGTGGATTCATCAAGCGAAAATTGTAATCTTGTTACTTGGTTTAGTAAGAGAGTACAATACTCAAGTACGGGTTGGTACTTGAGTCGTGGACGTAGGCTTGCCGAACCACGTTAAAAACCCGAGTTAGCAATTTCTCTCCCTTATCTCTTTACTTTAAAGTAATTAATTTTAAGATTGCATTATTTATTGTATTTGCACCAATTCCGCCTTTAGGTGCATAGTTGCCTTAATCCGCGAATTTCAACATAAACACCTTCAAATATTCTAAGTGCTTTTAAGTGAGATAAAGAGATCATAGATCTTAATTTATAATATCCACACTGTTAAGAGTGTATTGTTGTATTACAAAAACAATCCTTGTAAAACTCTTGAGAGTTGAGTATAAAACTCTTGATATTGGTGAGGGAACATCACTAAGGAAAAATCTTGAAGAGGGTACATCTTCAAGTGGGAAAAAGAAAAATCTTGAAGAGGGCATATCTTCAAGTGGTGTAAAAGTCTTGGTGTGGATTCATCAAGCGGGAATTGTAATCTTGTTACTTGGACTAGTAAGAGAATACAATACTCAAGTACGGGTTGGTACTTGAGCTGTGGATGTAGGCTTGCTGAACCACGTTAAAAACCGAGTTAGCAATCTCTCTCTCTTATCTCTTTACTTAAAAGTAATTAATTTTAAAATTGCATTAATTGTTGTATTTACACCTAATCCCCCCCTAGGTGCATAGTTGCCTTAATCCTTAAATAACAAAAGCATTGTTGGATATGTGAGGAGTAAGAATTTCATCATTCAACTCTATTTTTTCATCATTGTCTTCATCATCATCATGAGGCAAGGGAATATAGTCGTTTGTTCTTGCATTTATAACTAGGGACATTTTTCCCTCCCATCTTTGTATTTCAAAATGGTTTGGTAGATTTCACAAATGATTTGCGATGCAATTTTGGTTGAGTGCAGATAATTTTTGGTGTTATAAATCGATGTTAGAGGGTTTCTATAACTAGATAAAAAGTGGTTCAATTTTTTTTTTATTGGGTTGATTTTAGAAATGGTTGGAAACTCTTGAAGAGAGTTTGAGACCACATTTTTGGAAAATGTAATTTTCTAGTCATTTTGGACAAGTTGCAAGCTTGTTTTACTGATTTTGGTTCAAACATTTTTACCAAGTTTTTTTATCTCAGTTTCTAGCCCTCTTCAAAAGAATATCCGTGCCTATTTCCCAAAAAACTTAGTCTTAACATATCAAAGTCTTGTATCTAAGACTTCAATCTTTCTACTTGCCTCGGTATCCACTAGCTCCTTCATGGTTCTTTTTGAACTCTTAACCTAGCACACAAAGCCTCCACATAGTCATTCCAGTTATTTCTTGGTTACCAATACTAGCAAAATTTCAGTGTCAATACAAGGTCCTATCATCAAGATAATATGAAGTCAGCCTCAACTTCTCAAACTCTTCTATCCCTTTCATCTTGAAATATTGATTGCATTTATAACGCAATGCGCGTACATATTCTCCTTCAAAACCTGGAAAATCTCGACTGTTCTTGTGTAACTTTTGGTGATTGCACTCACCTTAAAACGTCAAACAAGTTTATTTGGCAAGTTAGAAATTAGAGCCAGTAAGAAGATTTTAACTGCGTTTCATTACACTCCCACTTAAAACTGACAACGGTCAACTTATTCAAATATCATCAGCCCTAATTCCCAATTCTTCTTTCATCTCAGTAATGTTGAACTGCAGCATTCTTCGAGCATATTAGATGCATCAGCAAACAAAGACAGGTTACAAAGCAAGAAATCTATCTCAAAATTTATTTTCACACTTAATTTAGGAGAATTATCAAGTTTCATTGTACTACATACTCGGACTTTTACAATGGCATACAAAAAGGGCATAAATCTAACTTTTGCCATTTCCTGAACCTTCAGAATTAAATGGATTAAAGAACTAAGAACAGGATCTCACAGAGTCTGGCAAATCCATTGAAGCATCCAGAAAACACATCTCAAGCTATGTCCCATCCACTACTTGCGGTGCCTCCGCTTTTGGTCAGCTCTCTGCCTCTTGTCCTCATCCCATTCACGGTCATGCATTCTAAAAGCTGATTAAGGACTTGCAATATAAAAAAGCGATCTTCAAAGAAAGAGTAGAGCATGCCTTGCATACGCATCACACACTAGCTTGACCGCAAAACTACAACATTTACTACAGCATGCCTAATGCACTACGTGTCCACAAGACAGTACAGAACTGAACAAGTTTTGAGGGTGAGCAAAATGCAAGGTGTAAAGCATATTGTTGAAAAATTATCCCATCACAAATTACAATTTGCAGCGGGCAGAGAACAGGGATGTAAGCAATTTTACTGATTTCCAGATCCTTCAAGGCATGCATTTTGGTCAATGCATTATTAACTACTAAAGAAAAGGACTTTAAGGATACGGATCTGCATCACGACGGACCATCTTGCCAGCTACATCTTTACCATGAATCCTCATGGGAGGTTCCTCCAAGTAATTTGCACGCAGAATCATGCCCCCCTTCCGATCTCCCCTATCCCTACCATCATATGATTGTGACATGCCAATACCAAGGGAAGCAGGTGGTGGGGCATCAGGAGAATATTCACCAGCTTCCCCAGTTTGCAGGTGATCTCTTTTAATTTTCCGTCTCTTAGCAGCTGCACTAGCATCCATTTCCTCCTTCAAGAGGTTGGTTTTCTCCCTCTCCCTTTCCCTCTCTTCCACCTACAAATTAGCAACTCAAAGATATAAGCAAAAACCTTTCTTGTAAGCACAGAGACCAATAAAAGAATAACAGCATCTAGTTGTTCTAAAAAAATATAAATAGACCATCATCTATTTCTATTTTATAGGTTGGATAATATTCGAGGCTTATTTTTCTTTGATGATTTCATCTTTAAATGGTACTATATCCACATTGACAATTGTAGTTCACAGAGTGTAAATCATTCCCAACTCGGACTCGCAAATTTATAATGTCAAAGCCTTTGCACTTAATGAATGAATTGGAGCACGTAACTTTAAGTGGGTAAGTTCCGATGCAAGCCAACAAGCACCAAAATGCAAAACATGATCGATGCCAAGAAGCGATCGGGTGTACTTGTAATTTATATGGTATCTCTACTCAAACACAGTAGAACGTGTTAAGCAGAGTGCTGCCCTCTGCAAAGTGTGCCACATATCCAGGACAAAAAGAATATTCAGGATAACAGATGACAGAAGCCATTGGGCTACAAAGAGAGCCAAACACCAAAAACTATGGAGTCCAACAATGGGAACATTATCTAAACCACAAGAAATATCATACATCAACATGGCTCCAATGAGAAAAACTCGCTTGACAAGCAAACTAAAACAATTATGAATTACAAGTGAAGCTGACGTTCACTTTTATGCACTCATGTGACAGCAACAATACCATATGACATTAAATAATAGGATGCTATCAATATGCCAAAAAAATGGAGGAACAATACCACGTGACAGCAACAGTTAAATAATGTGTGGCAAATAAAACAGACCTATCACAAAGGATGTTAATCATTTGCTCAGAAATCAATTTAAGCCAGGAGAAAAGGCAACTATTAGAAACTAGAGAACAAAAGTACAAATATCAGTTATACAGGTATATGCTGTCCTCTATTAAATGTCATTACAATTCCTAGAAATGATAAATTTGATTCAACTGTTTCATACTCGGTCCAATCTTCTGTATATTAAGTGTAGGGTGGTCACTTAATTAAGTAACAAAATGGAATCAACAAGTTAATGGCTAATTCAAACCTTAATTGACAGCCCCTCTCGCTCTTCTCGCTTTCTCTCACGAACATCATCTTCTTTTCTTCGTTTCACATCATCTTGTGGAACCAAGGAATTTTCTTCTGAACGTCTTCGTTCTTTCTCATCATGCCTAGGAGAAAGCCTTTGGGCATGTCTGGTAGTTCCAAACCTTCGGTCAGCATCTTCATCTCTTCGACCACAGGTAACTGACTGGAGAACCATGTGAGGAGGTAAAGGTGGTGGTGGAGGCAAGTTTTGCCCATGAAAACGATCATCACCCTGAGATTTTTCAGCAGATGTATCATTATACCTGAACTTGCTTCTGTCATCTTTGGCTTTGTCAGCTAGTCTGTCGAAACTCCTATCAGTACCCCTATCCATCCCTCTCTCAGCTGAACGCTCTCTTCCATATCTTTCCATTGATTTGTCTCTCGATCTGTCAATTAAACTATCATCTCCATGGGATTTATCAGGGCGTTCCGATCTTTCCCGATAATCCCTATCATTGCCTTTATCTTTTGACCTATCCAAAGGTTTGTCCATACTCCTATGCTTATTCTGTTCATCATTTCCCACTTTATCAAGATCCACAGATCGAGTATCCATGGACCTCTCTCTTTCAGAGAATTTAACTTCGCCCTCTAAATTTCTCAATTCACCATCCCCTTTACGCCGTTTACTTAATCTGTCAGGTTCTTCAGCAGGACTTGCTCTTTTTTGCAACTTATCACTGGACCTTGAATCAGCAACAGAGTTATCGTTCCTAGGAGAGTGAAGAAGTTGAGGAGGTGTCTTCTGCTCACCAGCAACTTCAGTTGCTTCATCTCTTGGGATAGGTTTGTTAAGTCCACTATCTAACTTTGATTC
Organism: Salix exigua; assembly: GCA_032356905.1. Lineage (NCBI taxonomy): Eukaryota > Viridiplantae > Streptophyta > Magnoliopsida > Malpighiales > Salicaceae > Salix > Salix exigua. The sequence continues at coordinate 13,389,257 of CM063606.1, read as the reverse complement.
AACACCAAAAGAATCAGATGCTCTTGTAGACAGGGTAGAGATTTTTCCAGATATTGAAACTGCATTACCATTCAATGTGAGTGCAGAAGAAACATTAGCTGCACCCCCTTGCCTGCTCTCTGATAGATGAACCTGAATATCTTTGTCACTTGTGGATGAGGATGGATTTCGGCCAACAGCTTTTCCAGATTTATTATCATCTTTTACAGCATCTTGCTTATGTGTTTTTAAAAAAAGCTGCTTTGTGGAAATTTTCATCTGTCAATAAAGAAGAGGAAAAAGAAAATCAGCCAAAGGATTCAAGAAATAATAAATATCTTGCAGATCCCAAATTGCAAAATCACTACCTCAGGTCTTTCAACCAATGCAACAGAAAAAGGTATTGTTTTTTTCCCCGACACAAGAAGAAGAAAAAACAATTCTCACTACCTCTGATCAATAAGAACATTTATCGTTGCCTTCATTGATACACTATATAAAATTGTCCATGTTGAACACAATCTAGACAATACCTCGGACTCCGCTAGGTGTTTTGGAGCAACTCTGACAGTGTCATCATCCAATGTTCTATTTGATGAATCATCCACCCCCTTTTGATTTTCAGCTGATCTTGATGCTCCTACACGAATAGCAGCTGCAGAACCATCTGACTGAGCATTTGACCCATTGGTCGATGAACCACCTTTGGATTTTTTATGCCCTTGATCAAATTTCGAATGTGAGACATGGTCTGTTCTATCTGACCTCCCATCAGCATGTTTTGCTCTGGATATCTGATCTCTAGTTGAATTCCCAGGATCTCCATGTTGGCTTCCTGTGACAGGTGCTCTTCCCTCAGCAGGTTCACCTTGAGAAACATTAAGAGCAGAACTATTTTGTCCCGCAGCTACATTTCCAGATGAAGATTTTGAAGCAGCAGATAGAGGCTTTATGTCAAGATATCCCATTCCAAATTCTTCATCTGTAATCCATGAAGGCTGCAAATAACATGAAGTTTTTAAAATATGTAGCTATGGCAACTAAATTCATTAGTGAATCCCACCAACCTTTCTAGCAGCCAAAGCTGCAGCGACACCTGTTGCCAAAACTTTGAGATCCTCCCTTTCATCACTTCTGATTCTAGTTACCTGTATAGAAAAGGAGACAGGAAAAAAACTGAAGTTGTGGTTCTGAAACCATAAAATTAAGATAAATAAAGGTCTCCTTCCTTGATGTCTCTTACTCGTTTTTCAAGGTTAATACCACTCCTTTTAGTAACTGGAAAAACTCCTGAAATCTTTGTCATCAAAATAAGAGCATTTCGAATTTCCATGTACTCAGATGATTCCAAACACTGAATCAATAACCGAGACATTCTCTGACTCCATTTCCAGTGTACCTATCAGCAAAAGAGCAGATAAAATGAATAAACAATTGCCACTAATATGACAATACCCAATTATGGTATAAAAAAAACACATACTATCTGGTTTTAACATATGATTCAATAAATCAATCTCTATGCCTTGAATATTAGTAGTGACTGACCAAAAGCTTGAACTCGAAAGTAAGAAATGGGTGAAAGGAAAATGAACAAGAGCAAGAAAAGGCCAGCAAAGGAGGGAAAAGTAAGAGGCAGCAATGGGTGAAGTGGAATAAAAACAAAAATGATCTTCAATGTAATATTATCAATGAAGAAAATATAACAACTATAGTGCCCCTTCATAAAAAAAACAATCTCAAGAAATTAACTTAAAGCTTAAACTTTTTTCTGGTTCTCAAGAGGATTTGCAACCAGAATCAATATCATTTAAAAGGCCTTACACACTTGAAGCCTTCTATATTTCAACTAATGTCACATATTAGCACTAGTGAATACTTAAGCATGACATCAGGATTTCCAGAGCATGATTAGTTTCAATATAGGGATCCCTACATAAAAATTAGTCCCCAATTTAACACACATCTAGATGTGAACTTAAGATAAGTAAGACCAATAACCCAGTTTGAACAGTACATTAAAGGTTGAATAATGCATTATGTAAATGAATAGAATTGAATGCAGAACTCTAGGTAAAGAACCAACACTTAATGTAGTCATACAGATGATGAAATATTCAGAAAGAGATTTCAGTATATGAAAATGACAGTCAGTTGGAAAAAAAAAACGAATACAACTTCCATCTCAAGAACTAACCTTAATGAACTGGCCATATGTAACCCGCTGGCTGTTTGGAAATCTATAATACACGGCAAATCCAGGCATATTCCCACACTCATGTTCATATATAGATTCATCACTCTGGTAGCATAACATTCAATAAAAGAAAAGAAGAGCATTGAATTAGGGTGCAGGCAAAAAGAAAAGCAAAAAATGGTTATTTCAATCAAACATGCTAAATTCAAACAAGCACACTCTTGCATGCACTTGCATGTTATTTAATTTAGGAAATGAATAATTTCTTTTAACTTATGAGACAAACTCAAATTAGTGAAAGCAAAAATAAATCTGGATAACAAAAAGTAACCATGAAGTTGTAAATACCTTCCAGTAGTAAGCAATCTTTAATGTCTCATACAAAAACCTTCCAAGTCTACCAACTTCATATTCAGTACAGCAGCATATCATAGGTTGTAGTGTTTTACATATCAGAACATCAACATGGTTTACTGTGTTGAAAAATGGAGTGCCGAGTGAATGAAGAGTATGTACAAACATGGCACAATAAACAGCATCTGGCATGCTAAAAGTACAACGGGGGAAAATACAACGCTGAAGGAACTCCATATTGATTTTCAAAGTATCAGGACAGGAAGTCAGCCATTTGTCCTTTTCACGAGAGAGTCGTCTACGAACAGATGAAACATTATCTTCGTGTTTACAGAGCTCTCTAGTCAGACGATCAAGAGATTCTTGAATCCTTTCCTTCTCTTTCTTCCTTTTAGTAATTGCTGAACTAGAATTATCAGAAACCTCTTCCAGAGCTTTAAGAGCAGCATGCTGCTTGGCAATTTCAGACTCATAACGGTTTCTAGGAACATAGAGATCATAAAGTGTGAGTCCCCAAAAAGTCGCATAGAGATCAGGTGAGAGACTATTCCAGGCTTTTGAAGGCAACATGGTTTTCACAGTCTCAAGAAGATCTGACCACCTACATACAAATGATATATGATTATTCTTTACTATAAAAACAACTTTCTTACCAGGTATTCTACACACAAGTTAGTATATAAGAAGTATCACAGGCCAAGTAATGCTAGAGTAAAACAAAGTAAAAGACAAGATTATTACATTACAGACTTATGGGGAGAGCCAAGATCCAGAATCACTCTGCCAGAACATTCCATAGTTTCAGGCTCCAGGATTGCACTTGTATTAGTTACTGTTTTAATGTTGTCCAAGGGCCAGAAAACATCTAAGCTTCCAGCACACTTGAAAAGCCTCATGACTGGGCGATATATAAAAAATGCAGCCTAAAATGCAAAGAGAAATGAAGATTAAAGTTATGTTCAAGCTTTAGGATACCTGTCATAAAAACTAAATAATACTGCACGGCAAACAACACTCTACATGTATTTTAGAAATGTTCTAACAGACATAATAGGATAAATCAATGACCAAAATACAGAAAAATTAGAGGCTTAAACAATACAAACACACAGAGAAGGGAAGGAGAGACCTCAGGATCAAGGTGGTACATGTGGACAAGATCATCAAGTGAAGGAATCAACTGAGCATATGCTGAGGGTGGCGTCACAACACTACAGAGGAATTCCACATATTGAAGAAGGGTTCCATGACACCTATCAAACTGCTCACTGACCATTTTAATGTAAGGTGCATCTGCATTTATGACAACCCTGGAGAAAACAAATTATATGAACAGTCAGCACTCCAACCAACATCAAGCACATCACATGTAAAAGAGCATGTCAAACACTATGACAGACAGTGAAAGAGGGCTATAAATATAAACAGCAAAAATTACTCGATTTTTAAAAATAAAAAAAGAAAAAGATTCAAATTTGAAGGACCATATGGCGTAAACATTCATGAATAGATGCAAAAGGAAGCAATCAGGGATATATACCCATTTAAAATATGCACACACGAATATTCAGATAAATGTTGCACTGGTGGAAACGGATTTGTATAAAGAGGTTTAAGTAAAAAATCATCCATGTCTAAATGGGGAAAAACATTCAAAAATATATATCACATAAAGCATTAGGGTAAATGTCAACGTTTGCAAGCTCCAAAAAACATAAACATCCTTCACAGCCTACAGCCATTTCCATGTTTTTATCTCAGAAAATATTCTTGAGAGGAAAATCTATTATTTTAAGCAAATGTACAAGAAATAAAGTGGTACTTCTTACACAGAACGATGTTGAGCAATAAGTAACAAAAGAGGGATCGCTAGCTTTGGTTCATCCTTAGGAAGCAACGAGTCTCGTAGCCTGTTCGCAGATTTGAACAGTGCCTGCACAGAGAATAAATTAGATATGGCTTGTAAGTCACCCTGATGTGTTGTTCGCTCTGGGAATGTCTGAGGTGTAAAATTGAAAATAAATAAGGAAGAGTCAAAACTTCCATCTTTAGCAATAACAATCTCATGCTCAAGTTCAGCAACAATAGGAAATGTAAACTAAATCATAACCACAGAACACTACCTACAGGAATATGTAGCAAGCAAAGGCAAATGAGGGGACCCTAGGATGCCTAGCTTAATCTAATAACATATAAATGCTCTTTGAGCAAGTTTAGGCAACTACAGAATCTGTCATGATATTCAAGCATCAACAAATGGAATCCCCAAGAACCCAAATAAGAAAATCCTAAATTTCCAAATGGAACTTGTATTTCAATAAACTTGATTCTAGCATAACTTAAAATAATAAATTTAACAAGTTGGGCTGGGTTTTCCACCACAGATTGGACCGCAAGTCCACAACAGTGTTGATTAAATCATTAGGTCACAAGACATGTTTTTAGCCCCCTCTCTCTTTTTTTCACTTTTCCTTATTTATAAGACCTAGGACCTCATGTGGAGAGACACCTAGCCCGACATCAAGGTATTTTGACATCACATAACCTTGGATGTGTAACATTAGAATAAGCTTCAGAACCCTCAATCCCAAACTGGAGGGTTTGACTACAGGGATCAACATCATTTACTTTCATTTATCTATCACATAAATGTTACCGGATAATATAAAAGAATATAGATGTAGTATTTACCTGGTTGATTTTAGTGCACAGAGAGAAGCTAGATCGTTGTCTTAATTAAAAATAAATCCCAGTGAAAAGGAAAAAACACATGATTTTCCCCCTATGAAAATCCAAATTCAGGAAGAAACTAAACAATTATTTTACTCAGGCATGTACCTCCATTAAAATAATTAACTAATTGAAACATAACTTGCTAAAGTTGCTTGGAACGCTTAAAGGGAGCATTGAGACCTTGTTATTTCGGGTTACTCCAAAAGAAGTAGCTTGATAGCGAAGAGTCTCACTCCCTGCCATTGCATCCAACTGTTCCTCTGTTAGGTTCTCTGTGTATTGGACATTTGCCATTTGTTGAACAAGCTCCTGACATTATCATAAAACTCCACTATTAATAGGCAACTTGACGGTCTAATTAAAAGTTATAAATTTGTAACTTCAGGATCTGAATGATACCTGCAGAACAACAAGCTCAATCCCCTGGCCCTTTTTCAACTGATTCCCTAGATACTGGAAAAGGCCTCTCAATTCCATAGATGGGTACTTCTTACACCTGGGAATAAACAAATTCTCTTCATACAATTTCAAGTTAACAAGAGAGAGAGAGAGAAGAAGAGGCAATTCTTTACATAATGTTCCAAGTTCATCAACAATATTATTTCTATAATGTAAAAGAAATCAAAGAGAAAAACAGTCTATCGTCATCATGATCCATGGAGGGGAAGGGATAGCATTTCATCAAATCACTACGAGAACACCAGAACTTCATAACAAGTTATGAACAAGTACAGAAATTAATGGATCATACAACAGATGAGCAAGTACAGAAATTAGTGCATCATACAACAGATTAAGCAGCTCTTAAATGCATAACAGTTAATAAATAAGAGACCAAATTAGAGGAAGCAGCCACATAAGTGATCTCAACAAGAGAAGGCCCAATTAAAATAATTCCATCGATTAAACTTTATGAATTTTAAGTGCAAATAAAATAAGTGGACATGGAAATTAGCAAAAGCAATCATCTTAAAATTTATGAAAGGCTTTGATGATTTTCAGTGAAAATAGCTGAGGTGGGAAGTAGTCAAGTGGAATTGATCTTTGATTTCTTAATGAAACTATTTCAAATTAGTGTAGTATCATAGCAGTTCAAATAAATTCAAAAGCTAATAAAATGGGAAGTCAACAGTCACATAACTTCAGCAGGTATTGAACTTCGTGTTTTTTGAAGCTTGAAGGTATGACACATTCAGCATACATGCGCATAACAAACTAAGACAATCATCAAAGCCATTTATCCATATTGATGCTACAAGCATCAGATGGTCAACCAGCAATCTCATCAATACCAGTGAACATGTAACTGTTATGATTGTTTTTATCTTATTACATCTCTGCTCTTTGCTTTATTAGTATAAATATCCAAGATAGTTGCCAAATTATTATTATGCAGCACTGCTATCATTAAGATATGTTCTGTCAAACAACAGTTAGGCAATCTAACATATGATACATGCCTAACTGATAAGAGCATTATCGATCAAGAGGATTCTTGTAATTAGCTCCCATCACAATCTAGTAAAGGCTGAACTAGGCAATTAACTGACACTGAAACGATATTTCATTACAATAGAAGTGCATATTGAGGATGCCTAGGCACCCAGAGTAATGAAGAATGGGAACAAAATGAAACAGCAATAGAACAACCATGAGTTAATTAAGGAAACATCTGCTGTGAATAAATACATCTACACTAAGTATGATACGACCTTGCTAAAAAAGTAAACTACCAAATCAACACGGCCAAAATTAGACAACCTATTGATCCAAGGACACAATATACATAACTTCAGAGAAAATAGTTAAGTCCCACAAACATATCCCGCAGACCAGTCACTTGATTCAAACTCTGATTCTATGACTAAAATCTCTGTGGACTTCCCTTCAAGATCCTACAGAATAATCTTATAGTCAACCAAATCATTCACATCCTACCTCCCCCTGTTCCTCTATCTGCTACAGATAACTAAGCTTGCCAACTGCCAGACTATAGTGAAATTCCTGTTCAAAAGGAATTGGAACCAAACCAGACATCTGCCATGTATATGATTAACATCATTACACTATTCTTCAGAATGGTTAAAACATCTCAGCTATATCAACTGATAGCACATCCACCTTCCAGCAGTTCTTCATTCATCAGCTTTATGACTTATCAAGCACAAAAGGCCACACCAATTATTCACTCAGACCTTGTCCAAACTCATACTCAGTAAGAGATTCAGCCTTCTGGATTGCATAGGCTATATGCAAGAACAAGAATAAAAGTGACGGATGGAGTGTATATGCACTTTGGATGAGGGCTTGTCTATAAAAACAGGATTCCAAAAGGATGGAAATAAACATGATAAGTGTATATTGAACAACCAATTGAGGACACTCTAAAGATACAGATTTGGAACGTGGATTTGGATGCTTTTGATTTCATATATATGTGTATGAATGAAAGCATGCAACTAGAATGAATGGTATTGACCATAACCACAATTCTAGTATCCCTGAACTTTTCTGTGCTTATTAGATTATTTAAGCCATGTAATGGTCACAATAATATCAAGAAGAAGAGCTTTAAGAACAAAATGCTCAGACAGGATAAAGAGGCAAACCATGAAAAGAGAGAGAGATAAAGGGGAGAAGATGTCAAAGTGAAAAAATTAGCAGAAGCATTTAAATCCCTCTAAGAGTTTGTTAAATTGGCACGGTAAAGACGATTGAAGAGGATAAGGATCACAGACCTAGACCATCAATCATTAGAAAAGTACAGAAAAGCAATTGATAAGTCTGATACGAACAGAATAAGTGCCACCACTGTTCAAGAGGTTTGGTTTTTTCTTAGCAAACTATGCTCCTATAGCCAATATGTCCAGAGGTAGCAATGACATGTCATTAGCATTGAGCACATCCTTTAAAGCAGCTCTCAGGAAATTAAAAAAAAAAAAAATTGATCTCCCTGGGTTGAAACCTAGACAAGAAGTCTACCAAAAAACAGCCAAAGTGGCATTACCTTCCCACTCTCATCCCTCTATCTAAAATAGGTTAGCACAGCATTAAGAAAATAACATGAGGAATATTAAGCATGTGCAGCCCAATTTTACGACAGTGGTCCTTGATGATTATCCAGTGAATACACAAAGCACAGAATTTAAAAGAGGCACCAATCTCCAAGTTGCAACTGAAAACTTCTCTGAGACATGTCAGTAAACCCCCATACAGTATTCCCCACCAACCTTGTTGGATGACCAGACAGACACAACAAAAGAAATTAAAAGGAAAAGGAATAAAGAAATAAACTACAGGGTTCTAATTTCCAGAACTTCTAAAAAGAAAAAGGAGTCAAGACAGTTACGCAACCCCAAAAATTGCATGCCTAATATTTCTGAACATTCATGTGTTGATGTGACACTCTTTCTCCAGAATGAAAAAAGTGTTTTGCAAGTTAAAGATACCCAGCAGCCTATACACATGTGCTATAATCAACTGTTGAATAACAATCATTCTCCACAATTAAAAAGTGTTTTGCATGTTAAAGATCTCCAGAAACATATGCAAATGCACTATAATAAACAAAAAGAAAAGCAAAGTTTTGTGGACTACAGTGAACTACCCCCATTCAATGTTTTACTGAACAACCAGGCAGTATTGAGAGCTCTGACAAATTTCTGAGAGTCGCCTCCACAGAAATTGATTTTACTTCAAAAACCTTCACGCCACACATGGTATTCCAAATTAGCTATGCACACCTTCCATTATCGTGAAGAAACTGTGAAACCCTGAAGAACATTAATTTCATTGCCAATACAAGCTAATGCCCACAATCAAAACAGAGTGCTCTCTCCCCTTGTTCAGAACACTTATCTCATACAGCAACAATACACTTTTGCAAGACTCACATTGGTAGGATGCAGTGAACATCAGTTCTGACCAAAGCATATACTGCTTCCATGTTACATTATTGGAAACAATCATTGAAAGAAGCACCAGGGAGTGAGAAGTCTGACAAGAATCTGAAATATCCAGAACCAAACTGCCATCAAATTTCAGACCATACCCAAGCATAAGCTCTTCAGGAGGACAGCTCTTCAGGAGGATAGCTCATTAAACACTAATTCCAAGCCATTTAGATGTTCACTGAGATAAACCCACCAGATAGCACAATTATACATGTAAGAGACTTTCCATACATTCCATCATCAATCAAAATCTGCCATCCCTTTACAACAATGAACCATATATCCCCATCCCTTTTCTTACTTCAGGGTACTAGCCACCATTTTCTGATAATGTCTTTATTACAGTCACCAGTATTCCAAGTTGCATTAGAACATCTAATGGCAAATTTTACTGAAAAATCCACCTCTGGCACATAAAAAAACCCTTCTTTGAATAGGTGAAGTCATCAGTCTTGTATGAATATCTATCTTGAAGAGACAAAGAAGAGATACAACCAAATGGAAGTTTGAATAATGCAATCCCAATGAGTCAAGCGACCAACCGCCCAGCACAAAGCCAGCTTTATTGTAAATCTCCCATTGTTCATAAAATAACCACCAACAAAGTCACACTCATGAATCTCAATGATCACAGTAAGATTATTCTTTTTCACCTCCAATCTCAAGTACATTGAGCTTGAAAAGTACAATTAATCTCAAGGAAATAAAATTATTGTAAAGTTCGAATAAAGTAATCCCAACTACCCTTCACTTATCTTCTTTTTTTGTTTTTGTATCTGCCAGCTAACCATCTTACTTGGATATCATTTCCCATTTCAACAACCTTCGACTGTTTCCATCTCCAAATCCCATAGATTTCTCCAATTAGTGTCTATTCAGCGCAAAGTCATGTTGGAATTGTGCTAACCTCTTAAATCAGGGACTCAGAAAATCTGCAATATCCACAACAACCTCAGCTCCAGTTATCCAGCATTTGCTGAGTTAAATCTGCAACCTGGAAACTGAAGTAAAGCTTCCCAAGATACACCTAAAACTCTTAATAAAATAGTTTAACACACAGATTGACTCCAAGGACAGACTCCAATACAGCTCAAGCAAAGGACAGACTCCAATACAGCTCAAGCAAAATATAACAAACAAAGTTGACAAGCAGATACAAAAATCAGAAACCAAAAGGGAAAACACCAAGCACATACTATGATTGTGCATATCAAAGTTCAGCGAGACATGCAACCTTAACAATAGATTAAAAGACTCATCATTGAATTCTCATCTTCTAAGCAACCATATTTAATAATAGGCTGCACTAGTTTTGATACAGTGGGGCAATATAAATTCTACAAGTAGAAAAAAACACAAAAATAGCAGTGTTTGGAAAAGAGGAAATGTAAACATACAGGTGACCCCAGAATGAAGCCAGTGATTGAAGCCAGTCTGACAAATTAAGGCCATCATCTTTCAGCTTATCACGACCACTTTGCGCTAACCGCTCAATAACAACATGCTCCAAAATATCATACTCGAGCTGCAAAGTTACAAAGATGTATTAAAATTACTGTCAACAAGCAGCCCTACATAATTGTATGCGCAAGGATATGCAAATTGTCCAAAAATTTTGCAATTGGTGTTGGAAGGGTCAGCAGATCAGGACTCAGGCTTTTTTGTCAGAGTTCTTGCTGTTCAGATTAATGACCAGGAACACAATTTTTCTAAGTGAAGTTGTGGGTTTACAAATTGGGTAAAAGTCCCTTAGATGCCAAATCCAAATGCATCCATAGTTGAATTTAGTTTAGGCAAGTTAGCATGTGCCTGTATTTTTTAGACACACAAATATTTTTAGTCTCCTATTTTGTAAACAGTTTTACTCAAGGATAAATATGTAATTTTCATAAAACACTTTGCATATACTCTGTGCAGTCACAAGAAAACATCTGCAAATCTTTCCCTCCTATCTAAATGTATGCTACATCTCTCTGTCTATTCAGCAAGAGGCAAATCTTTTCCACCTCAAAACAAAATATCATCAACATTGTCTTCAAAACCAAAACAATCAGCTTCAGAAACCTCTTTTTGTTTGTATACCACAGACATCCTTTTCTTTTATCAATACCTCTTTCTTTCTTTTTTTTAATTACTTTGATGGCATCATAACCCATGCCATTTTAGTCAATTACAGCATTATCAATCTTCTACTTCTAATTTAACATCAAAATAGAGAAATCTACTGGTCAGTTTTAAGAGCACAATTTCAATCAGCCAAGTCTGTTTCCTATCAGAAAGAAAGTAAATAACTTCAATTTCAATTGCCTAAGCAACTACTCTGAAATCAATTTGATGAAACAATGAGTTTTCAATCCTGAATTGCATGATAAAGAAAACAAAGGTCTGTCTTTCACATGGATTGTTTTCAAGAAATAGAAAGAGAATGGAAAGCTAGAAACATGAATATCAATTAAAGAGAGAGGAAGCATTATTTTGGAAGATGAAATGACAAAGCCAAAAAAGATTCTCAACTTCAAAAGGCTGCAAGTACATTACAGCTAGGAAAACATGTAAACCAGCGATAGATGATTCTAACATTTTTAGTTCCTAATTTATTAACAGATTCAAGAATTAGATTCGACATGCCTGTATTTAAAAGAAATCATGTTATTGGAACATAAATTAAATATTTTTTCCAGCAAAATTCACATGAAACTGTAAGATTACAGTGAAAAAGTTTGGGGAAGTGTAAAAGTAGAGGATGATCAGGTCCAATGCATGAAGCTTTTATGGCTAGTATGACATCAGATTTCAAAAGCTCAAGGAGAAGATCTTTGTAAATTAAGAGAAAAATCAAACCTGAGTTAAATACTTGAAAGCATCTACAACAGGAGATATCATATCCCTGTACGACTCAATCTGCAAGCCAAAGTTCCAGCAAATAACTTTAGCTTAGATTTGATTATGAAATACAAATCAATGACAGCAAATGCAGCATTTTCTTTTAAAAAAAAAAAAAACAGAGAGAGCACCTGGTGAACAATTGTTCTAAGGACAGTCATCGGGTTGGCATGAGCTAATTTTGCAACCATCCTACCCAGTGGCTTCAAATTTTCCTTCGCAAGCCTTTTCAATATCCTCCTAGTATCCAACTGCATGATAACAAAGAGAAACATACAGCTGAGACCAGTAAATAACAATGAATAGCATATGATTATCTTAAAACACCAAGTTTGCAACAGTAAATTAAGATATGCATGTGGTACCTTGGCTGTTTGCCTAGCTGCCAAAACCACTGGATTCCGCTCATCATCTTTTTCCCATTCACCATATAATCGATATCGCACCTGGAAAAAACACAAGTAATTTAGCTATATTATCTGTCAAACCTCAGCAACATCAAAACTGGAAGTACCAAAAGACAATTATAATGAAATGAAAGGCCAACCTCATAAGGAAGGAGATTCATTACTTCCCAGATCTCCTGCCCAACAGCTGGATTTGCAGGTACCAACTGTAAAGAAGGAAGTAAACATGCTCCAAGGGCTTCCTCAACCCTCGACCTAGCTTCCCTTAGGTGCAAGCGATGAACTCGTTTTCCAGGAATAAGTTCACCATTTAGAGCTCCATCACCACTATCTACAAGCTCAAGTGCAGACATATAGTAACCTCTTAACACTCTACACACCTATCCATAAAGAAACCAATAAAAAAATCAAAATAAAACAAATACAATGACAGAAAAATTCACCAAATATTAAAAAAAATAAACCATGCACCTTGTGCAGCAATAATGTATCACGGTAAAGATAAGGTCCAACTGTGACAAGCATCTGAAAAAATTCTTTGGGGAGATCGATGAAAGAGACATGGCCTGAAGAACTTGTCACACCCATAGCATCAATACTAGCAATTCCTGGTGACACAGACCTTCGAACACGTGTTTGACGAATAATATTATATGCTGATGAGACCAACTTTTCAATGAGCCTGAATATATATCACATCAAATACAAACAATAAAATTTCATTAATTTTCCATGCTGATGAGTAGCAGAAATTATTAGAGCAGAGAAAAAGACTTCTTAGTTTGGATCCTAAAATTTACATAGTAACCTTAGTGCACACTCACAAAGACTATAAGGCGTGTGTGGGCCCATTTTAAAATGGCCACAGATATAAAAATAAATTCCAAATTTTACCTTAATAAACCATTACATATTTGAGTATGTGCAACTGGATTGAGAGGAGAGAGACGTTCAAAAAGTATATGGGCATGATTCCTGACAAAACAGAAGCCACATGAGTATGATAACTTCAGGAAAAAATGCATTACAATTAAACTTGTATTCTACCAGTACATTTTTGTGGCACATATAAAAACAAATCCATGTGTTTGAGCTGGAAGAAGTCTTTTTTTTATGGAGCATAAAAATGATACTTATTTGAAGCAGTTATTATTGCAAAATAAATAAAAAAGGTAAGAAAAACTTGGTGGCATTCTACTTGTGAGACCATTTTTTAAAACCAGGATATCTTTGTTGAAAAAGAAAAAAGGTGAATTGCATCAAAAGTTGGAACCAAAGACTCCCAAAACTAGTCATACAGTTTCACACCAAATTATAATCTTATCTTTCACAGCAAACAATATAATCTCGTCTCTTAACCCTAGAGTCAAAACACAACCTCGGCGGCTTACACGACTCCTAGTAGAAAAAACAAAGAAACAATGGACGATAATATACTATCTCATGTTCTTTTCCTTCTTTTCATTCATTCCCCCAAACTCAAATTCATAAATTATAAGTCTTAGATGGTTAACAATGAATAAAAAGGAGGGATCAAAACATGGATGAAAATAATTATTTTCAATATTAAAGGAAAGAAACCAAATTTCATTTTACCATAAGTTTTAAATAGCATATTAGGTTAAAGGAGCAAACATTAGCAAAAATATCTGACATAGTATATTTGAAATAAAGGATATCTACCAAATATCTAAAAGTAGTCCAAAATTTATTCAATCAACAAGAATCATTGTGCAAAAGGGGAGAAGACCGCACAGAAAGAAAGAACAAAGCTAACATTTCAATCTGCAGATCATGTTAAATCAATGGATTAGTATATTCTCAAATGTGAACCACCATTCAAGAAAAAAGGCAGTGGAAAATTCTTCTAGGTAATTACAAAACAAAGACTAAATCAGTAGAATGGAGACCAAGAGATATCATAAGCAGAGAATAGCAAAATCATCACAAGCAGGAGTTATTTCCATAAATAATAAAAGAACATAAAATGTTAATAAAAGAAAATATGACAGAAATTTGGAACCCATCTCTTAAGCATACTGCATCGATTTGATTAGAAGAGGGCGAGAAACAGGAGCAACTCTGGAAATCACCCAGAGAAAGAAAAAAAAAAGTAAAAGTTCCTCAGCGATGCAATGTCATTTGTGGAAAAATTCAAAGAAGTTGCCAGCTGACAAAGAGGACAATGGAATCCAGAGAAAACAGTGGCAGATCAGTGGTAGACATGCATGGACACGCAAGAAGAAAAGAAACCAGCTGGACAAGACCTATCCATTGAACCTTTAAGCTTTACTTTTCACTTTGTTGAATATGTTTCATGACTTCTTGGAGGGATAAGTGAAGTCCAGTGAACTGCATCATCCAATTTCAAGTTCAGATGTAATCTTGCAAAATCACTGGAGAGCTTTCATGTTCATGTACCTTTGTTTTTCTCATTGAGCTATGATATCTAGAATTCCTCTTGTTACATGTCCAATTTGGTGTGATGCAATCAATTCAAAGCAAAAACCTTCTATGAATGGGAATTAGCCAAGTAACTTAGGATATTTATAGTGCATCTGTTTTGCTGAAAACATTTTCCTGGATCTTGGAGAAAGAGTTTTTTCCATTGTTTGACTATATTAAGGAAAACAATTTCCTGAATAATATATTATTTTCATTGCTAGTTGTAGAGTAATGGTGGTGGCATGATGATAGTGGGGTATGGTAGTAGTCTGGCCATGGTTATGTCGGTGATAAAGGTATAGGTGTTAAAGAAGTGGCTTCAATCGTAGCTATGATTGTAACAGGGTGGGGGGGTGCTGGTGGTGGCGGTGGCAAGGGAGAGGATGTTGTTGAACGGTGATGGTGACAGGGGTAGTTAAATTGGTTAGTTGATTGTGATAAATATATTCAGAATTGGCAGTTCTATGGAAAATATTGTCCTCCACCATGAGGCTAAAATGCTCTCCCCTAAAAAAGCACCATTTATAGTTGACTCAGATAATATTTTCTTTAAAGCAGAATGTCAAAATTAAACCTACCAGTCATCAACAGAAAGGAAACCAGTTAGCAAGCCTAAAGTTTGATTGTTTTCAAGCTCAGAGAATCGTTGGGCTACTGCTTCAGCTTCCATGTCTAAGGCAGCAAAAAGATCTATAGTCACATCTCCTTGTTTCTCATCATCCATGAGGTCTTTTCCAGTAGCAGCCAGATTTATTTTTCCAATTTTGTTAGCCTGCAAAAAATTGCATAGAAAAACAAATGAAGCAGACCCAGATAAAAGGATTGAGACTAAGCATACTCTGAATGACACAAAGCACATAAGCACTTCAAACAAACAGAAAAGGAACATGTAAAGCCTCTCACTAAAAACCATTGATATACACAAATACATCGAGCATGATGGTCAAAATTATTAAAAAGAAAAAGCAAAACTGAAAGCAGAAAGATATTGAGGAATACTGTAAGAAGCAGCAATATGAATATGGGGATTTACCTCATCCAGGCGTTTCACAGAAAATGTATTATAATGCTCAAAAGCCTCATCATCCTTGGGAAGTAAATGAGCACATCTGCAATGATGAGCAGATTAAATTAGTACATAAGATGAAAAGAGAAATCAAATAACCAATTGATACAACAAAGCAAAATAAAAGAAAGATCAGATCACAGAGTATAAAACATTAAAACAAATGCTGCAGCACAAAATAGAGGCATGAACTACGGCATAGCACAGCATAAACTTCAAAATGGTGTATAAAGAAGAAACAGGTAGCATATCACAAACACAACAATATTTTCTCACAGAAAAAATCTGAAGCGCATTGCCAAAGTTAGCAGCTCAAATCAGCTATTTGATTAGTGAAGGTGTTTTTTCATCATAATAGGAACACATTATAGGTGTCTTGATATATGTAAATGAATGTGATCCTGTTCAGGTTGATTTATCAATGAAGATAAGCCTGATTAGTTACTACTTGAACATTTTGGCTCTTATTTGTTCAGGCACAATACCATAACCAGCCTCACTCGACCAACACAAGACTACCCCCTAGGAAACAATCTAGAAAATCTAATGAATGAAAGAATCCCAAGTGAACAAATAAAGTACAAATACAATTGTATCTGGAAAATATTTGCAGTTTTATGAACCATATCTACTCTAAAACACAGACAAACACACGCACAAGCTCCCACGTTCATGCATGCATGTCTGTTGAAATACAATTTTTTTCATTACTTATTATCGCTCGCTAACTCTGCTCACGAGTTTGAAATCTAAAACAATCTCGGGCTCTCTGCTCTCTGTTTTTTAACTTATTTAGTTGTTAATAATATGATTATATGTTAATAGTATTTTTAAACAAAATTATTAATTTAAAAAAAAATCATGTGCTCAATTAAGTCCTTCTGAAAAAAAAAACTTGCATAGAATAAAAACTTGGTCAAACCACTTACATGCTATCAAGATCAATGAACTCTTCCTTCACCAGCAAAGCTGTAAGCTTATAGAGCCCAAATGGGACATGGCTATTTAATTCAATTCGCTGATAATATTGAAACTTAAAACCAAGAATTTGGGATGCATGCGACTGAAGAAAAAAAAAATCAATGGTATGAGCAACCTGAACTTGTGTTACATAATCATAATTTAAAGTCTGGACATCTATGCCCACCTTAAAAACAATGATTCATACCTTAGGAAAGATGGGTATCAATTCCAAAAAGACATTGCTATCAGGCTGAAGTTCGAAACACTCTAAAACCTAAAGATCGTGAAATAATTGCAATCCAACAATTAACCTCTGATTATCAATTTCTGCATCAGTACAACAAAGTGAGCTATATGAAAGTAGCAATACTTACAATGTCAAAAACACGATTTGGGTCCAAATCAAAATGGCCAATCAATGACTGCAGATATTGCATTAATAAGATGTGAGAAAAATAAGGATCACACCAAGCTAAATTATAAGTCAAAAAATGCAAGCCCAAGTCAAAACCTTGATGATGCCTATTGTCACTGCTGATGTATTTTCAGTCGTTTCTTCAGAACCTCTATGGAGAAGAGTAACCTGCAGGTCCACTTGAGCAATAAACATCATAACAAATCCTATTGTACATGCTAGACCAATGATGCAGTATAGGAACATGATAGTTCACTCATTCATGGCTATTTAGTAGATTTAAAACTTTGTTATTATTGGATAGCTTTCTAGAATTTTTTATAAAAAAAAGGTAATATTTCATAAGGATGATTCGGAATATGAGTATCGTTTCTTCTATTTATTAGAACCCTCTCCTACTACACATGCTAGACCAATTTTTTTTGTTATTCTTATTAGTTTAGGTTGCTAGGATTTCTTGGTGTCTATATAAGCACCATATCCTCTGTGGGGGGAACAGTTTTAGAGCCAAATGTGCCTTGTGTAGAAAAATATATTGGGTCAAAGCAATAATATACTTCCCAATATAGGTATGCAGATTAAAATTAAAGAAAGCAAACTTCTACTTGAAAGCCTCCAATATTTTATATGATAAGAGAAGAATCAAAAGAGAAAATCATGTAGAGATATGATTAATTGCAACAAAGGTTCCCTCCATCGGCATACTTTCGTTAAAGGGTGATTGACAAATTAACTTGAAAACTCTTCAAAGAGCAAAGAAAGAATCAAATATTTAGCATACCAGTTTGGCATAGCCCTCACTCTCTTCGCGGAGAAGGTTAAATTTTGTTTGCTGATAAAGAAGACGAGTGTTTAATCTGACCTGAAAGCAATAGAAAAATATATCAATTGCATGCAGGATCAAGTAGTCTCATAGAACTCTAATGCAAACTGCTTCAAGTGATTATCAAGGTTGTAAAAAACAAAATGTTTGCTGATCTTGCTATATCAGCTACAAAAACAGAACTTCCATTTCTTCCTCAAATGTCATTTGAACATAAGCTTCAATTAACTCATCCAAACATTGACATAATTTCTTGTTATATATGAAAAGAAAAAAGCTATATGCTAATCAACATTCAATGATTAGATCAAGTGTTCGGAAACAAAGTTCAGAGGATGTGCAGGGAATTAAGTTTACTGAAGAACCCGGGCTGCATAAATTCAAAGTTGATGATAGTAATAGCTCCAAATTCAAAACGTTAGTTCTGTGTTTGTGAACATTTTAATTAATTCACCTCTTTTCCCTTCAAGTCTTGAGCCTTTATCTTTATCATTTCAGCTTCCCACAGAAATTCTTCCTGCAAACATAAAAAATGCACTAAAAAAACTTTCTTTTTTTTACTGGGTCTAATGAGAGACCACATAAGCATTATGAAATGATGAACAGCAAAAACATTTTAAAAGAACAAAAGACCCACCTCACATCGCTCTTGGAAAAACCTCAATGGGACCAATGCAGATTCAACCAACCATTTTGCCTGAAAAGAAGAAGAAAACTTTATGTTAAATAATGACTGCATAGTAAACACTCAAATGGGGGGAAAACATGGAAAGCCAAATATCAAACAATGACCAAAAATTGATGCATGGACAAGAACAGTTACCAAATACACATCATAGCTATAGTTAGTACATATTTAGTACATATGTTGTAAGACTAGATATGGAGGGTTTCCAAACAAGAATGCTATAGTTGAACTGATAAAATGAACACAAAATTAAAGAGCATGTCCTGCACTAAGCAAGGTGAGATTCACCGGTATAAAGCAGATAACTGGAAATATCAAAATAAATAGCAGCATAGAGCAGTTAAAACCACGCAACAAAAACAACCAGAAATTTGAGCATCAAACATACAAATAAAGCCCTTAATAATTATCAATACTAACCAACTTTATGAGTCGAGTACGGTACTCTGCAGTCATTGTTAGCTGAAAAAACAGTCAAGCCAGTAAGTTTATAATAAAATCACTGGTTACCACGGATAACAAGAGATCGAATACTTAGATTCCAAAGCCAATTAAGCAGAGCAATATAGCATATCAAACAACAATGGTGATCGTTATTACTATTTGAATACAAATAAGTCAAATTCATGTTAACTCTGATCATAAAAGGAGAGGGGCCGCAGAGAACCAACATCTTGGGCCATTTGAGAGATAATATCAGCGAAATTCGAACCCAGCCCTACAGCAGACACTTTATCAACAAACTCCACAGAACCCAGAGCCGCTTTGCACTTTTGAAACTGCAATTCTCCTCGAACCTAAAATAATCGATCGAGACATATTCAAGAAAAAATAAATTCAAAATGGAAAGAAAGTATAAGAAATAGTAGTACCAGGTTCCAGGAGAGCTCGTAGAGAAATCGAAGAATAGGTACAGGGTGAGGGAGACGGAAGCTATGGTTTCCACCCTTCAATTCACGGAGAAATTCTTCAGTTACATACAAACACTCCATGGGAGGGAGAGTTGTTGACATTTATTTTTCAGTCTCTATTTTATGTTGTAAAGAGAGTTATGATTTCTGTTAGGGTCTGGAGAGTTCAATGAGATCACGACATAGCTTTGTGGAGAAAGAGAGGGGGAGGTGAGGGTGAGGTAAACCCTCACTAAGACGGTGAAATGATAGAATAGAGGGTGTTTGTCTCAGTCCTCGTGTCTGATTCGACTGGAAGCGTCAAAGTTAAAACGTTGCGTTTGAAGCTAGGATTCTTAGCCAGCGCTACATTATGGATATCATTACATTACAAGTCTTTGTGGGTCAAGAGTCAAGACCCATTCGCACCGTAGACTGGATGGTTATTCGGTGCATCGCACGCCGATATTTGCTTTTTTAAGTGTGTGATCAGTGTATTAATAAAAAAAACCTCTTGAAATAAATAAAAAATACCGCCAGTTTCAAGGGCTCAACAGTAATTGACCATTTTTGGTCTTGCCCGGTTCGTCTGGCTGGTTTTTTATTTTTTAATAATTACTTGTATAGTGCAATAACCATTTTATCCCTCGAAAAAGACAAAAAAACAAACGCTGCAGAGAGAGGCGATCCGGTAGTTAGCCAATTTTTTATTTTTTTCAGAGATGTACTCGCTATGGCGCATCTCGCTTATGGCGTGCAGTCCGCTTCCGTCCAAAATACCCACGCTGTCTACAATGATTTTTAGGCATGTTCTCTTCCACATGGTGCAGCGCGTGTGACAATAAGGTGTTTGTAGACGTGTCACTAATTGTTTGCAATTCCTCTCCCCATATCTCTCTCCTCCTTCGCAAGTTGACATTAGCGCAACTATTTTTTGTCAAATTTCATTTCAGTCTCTAAACGTTGTAAATTTTTTCTGGCCCTTGTTGCTATTATATAGGTTTTGATTTGTTTCAATTTCGTTCTTCAATTGACATTAATTATATATTGTAATTTCAATTAGGTCCTCGGTCTTTTAATTTTGTGGATTGGGATGGAATCCTTAATATTTTTTTGTATCTTCAATGCAAATTTATTATAAATCCTTGATATTTTCGGTATCAAAGTTTGATTTCTTTCAATTTTATCTTTCTATGCAAGTTAATTAAGGATT